>OY804598.1:60334544-60867835 GCA_963680895.1 Fragum sueziense | reverse complement strand
CTCAAAACATCATTCCGTACACAGTTTCTAGATGGATTCACAGGCACCATAACATATTCTTCTATTTCGTGATTCAAAATATCCTGTTCATTGTGTAGATTTGAACATACATTACTATTGTCGTCTAAATTTAGGCTTACGTTGCAATACAGAGGATTGTTTTCTAATAGCCATTGTAAAGCACGTTTAAGTTTAAACACTGAAACTGTATGACTATTCACATCTGTAGGGTGCAATGCTGTGTTTTCAAATGCAACTGTTATATGGGAAACGTCATCAGTAAAGGGTAATTTATGAATAATATCTTTAGTTTGTACAGGCAAATTTAAAATCAAGCCCTTTTCAGCATATTGGCAACCGGGCAGCAATATTACTGACATAAAAACATTCATAAGACAAATCAGACGCTTCTCAACATTTGAAAGACCTAAAAGTTCTTCAGGAATCAATCCTGGATCAAGATTATTGTATGTAAAGGATATGCTTGGTATTTGATTCCTCGAGATAGTGCAAAACATGTAGAACAGCAGTCATCTGAATTTTTTTTATTTTTAACAGCTGTGTAACTGTATTTTCTTTCTTTATAGAACGTACTTGGTCTGCATATAATATTCGAAAACAGCATTCACATTTATGCTCTGGCTTCATTCTTATATTCTTCTCATAAATTGAACAATGCTCGCTGCTCAATTCATAATCAATGAACGTCAAATCGACAGTTGACGATACATTACATACATATCCCACATCCAACATGTCATATAAAGAGTTTACAGTGGAGACAGTATCAGTGTCATTTGTCACGCTTATAATTGAAGTTTTTCGCCTTCTTGACCTTCTACACTTGTTGATAGTTTTTTTTCTACTATACATATGATCCTTAGATACAAATGGAACAATCTGGTCAGTCTGATATTCTGACATTTGGTTTGAATTAACTGAATGGGTTGACTGTTTCAACATGGAACCATTTGCTGCATATGCATGCATGGTAGTTTTGGGTTGTTTTAAGTGTCAATAATTTCAGAATCAATTGTCTGGTGAAATGTGGAGGCAAAACTTGTGCTACCAGGTCTTACATAATTTAGCACACTATCAGCCACTTCATTTGAACTTAATTGAAAGGAGACTGAGGTTAATTCATATAAATTACCCGAGTATTGACTGTACAAGTCGACCAACTCGTCTAAATTGTCAAAAACCAACAATACATACATACCATATTGACTATTTTGCCCAGGACTATTCCTTTGGTGAGAATCAAAAATGAAAAATTGGTTAGTGTCTTGCTGTATGTATAGCGCTATTGTTAGGTCATTTAACGTTAAAATATTCAGTGGTGACAATAAAACAGCTTGCGAGATTGCGTCAAGAAATGCCGTTTGTTGGAAATCTTGATTCGTCAAAAAATTTACAGACCCAAAAAAGTGATTGGTAAAATATTCTATCTCGTAAGAACAGCCGCGAAAACTGTACGAATTCGGCAGTTCGTTATGCGACAAATATCTTGGAATACGAATTTGCTCTACAACACGTGCATACAGCGCATTTCCCTGAAACAAAACATCGTCAAATTCTTGTGCAGTGAATAATCTCAGCTGCTCATTAACCGGCTCATTATCATTAAAATGGAAAAATGCCAATAAAGCCACCAATGACATGGCTGTGCATTGTAAGCCATTATATGGAGCAAAAATATTACATCCCTGATGGAAATTCCCCAGAACACTTCTTACCATGTAACACCGTTGCTGTCTCCTCGTCAAATGTCGAAATGGCGAGGCTGCACGCGTTTATGTGTGATGTGATTTGTCAATCCAGCCCTGCGTTCAGTAAGACAAAACGTTCGCTAATGTTAGCAACAGTCGCAACTTCTTTGACACAAAATTAAGAAAATTGACCGAGTATTCCGAATGAAACGGCTAACGTTTTGTCTTACTGAACGCAGCCCAAGTGTCACTTGATTGGTCAATCGGGTTGAAAACAATTTAAACTATTGGTCAATCCGGTTGAAAATAATTTAAAGTATTTTTCATAGAATAGTTTGATAAAAAAAGTAAAGCGTACAGAGAGAATATATGATGAAGTTCTGTCTTATTGATTTAAAAATGTACGAAAAGAGGAAAAACGAAAAAAAAAAATCTTGCGTGGATGAGTTTCGAACCCACATAACAAAAACACAAAAGGGTATCAGCATTCAGCTCTACCCATTAGGCCACTGTGACACATCCAAATAATTGGTGTAAATTAGATCAAAATAAATATAGCAGTATTTATCAGATTAGATTGGTAAACGTCCCTGAAATCAGTCAGCTGTTCCTTAGAAAATACCCAAACGCATTAGTAAAAAAAAGTAAAGCGTACAGAGAGAATATGTGTGATAACTTTCTTATTGATGTAAAAAAAAAGTACAAAAAGGGGGAAAAAGAAGAAAAAAATCAAGCGTGGATGGGTATCGAACCCATGTAACAATAAACAAAAAGGTGTCAGGGAGTTCCGTTCTATCCATTAGGCCACAGAGCATTCTGCAAATCAGTAGTGTTAGTAATATTATATATAAAGTAGTTTTTATCATCAGATTAGACTAGTTACCGCCCCTGAAATATGGGTCTGTAGAAATACCGAAACGCGTTAGTAAATACCAAAACACATTCACAGAATCGATTTTAAAACGGATCAGTTCATAGCGTATATATATTACCGTTATTCATTCAATATTTCATACAAAATTTTCTTCCTGCTACTATTGAGCATAGACAACAATAGTTAATAGGATGCGTTTCAGTTCTTCGTGTATATCGGTATTTCTATGGACCGATCTGGTCACGTGATTGAGCGGTTAGTAATTCGCATCTGGAGGAAAATAAAATGATATACAAATGCATGTTTATGCATTGTATTTCCTCGTAAATGGTGTTAGCAAGTAAAAACAAACATGTTGATAATGTAACAATTATAATCAACGTGCAATTTAACCAGTTTCAACCAATATGTCGAACATTTTCTAAAATAATCACCTCCCCAACTCCCCATGTTAATATTTTAAAATTATTACAAAGGTAGCCGATCTCAAGATCGGCTACCAATTAATATGTATCGTCCTCCATACATATTGACCATACACCCAAATACACTTCCAATTTGTTACTATTAGTAACACTTTTTGATGCCAGATCGAGGCTCTGACCCAAATGTGAGTAAAGCATCCAACGTGCAATGGAAATGAACGGAGGAAAGAAGAAGTTTAAGAGGCTTCACACTCCGTTTAGTGATGATTCCTCTGTGAATCTCGACGGGATATCATTGACTGACTTCCATTTATGGCTTTTATCGGCTTTTAAGTCATTTTTGACCCTCCAAAAAGTAGTATCCTCGGATCTTTTGAGGACCTAGCCGCAAGGTTAAACTGTCATATTCACGTAAACCCCCCTTCCCCAACAAAAAAATAGTACGAAACATGCCATTTTCAGTGTGAAGATGATTATGTCAGTACCGAAAGGTTTATGAAGAAAGATAATTCATTATGGTAGATCAATTTGATAATAAAAACATAGCTGTTAAAGCCCATTTCCCAAACGACAAATTATTTAGACTTTTCAAGTTTGACAGCGGCTTAACCCTTTCCTAAACGGCACCTGATTCAATTTGGAAGCTCTTGCAGATAACAGAATGGGTATCATGAAAGTAGGTTTTTTTAGTGCACGGGCGGATCTAGAGTGGGGGGGGGGAGGGGGGGGGTCGGAATATCCGCACTCCCCCCCCCCCCTTGAATCAGCCGAAAATTGAATGTTGACTATATAATTAAAGCGTCAATATAGGCCTAACGTTATATATAATTTAACACATTTAAGTCATCATTTGGGCGTGGACCCCCCCCCCCCCCCCCCCGCCCTGGCAATTGGTCTTGGACCCCCATCAAAAATATAGTAATGTAGTAACGAAAACCTTGAGGCAAAAGGAGAAAATGCTGATTAAAAGTATTTCATTATTTTGCCCCTTGAAATGATTTTTGAAACAATCTCTGTAAGACAGTCAAAGACGGGTCTAAAAGGGGGTCCGGGGTCCGGACCCCGCCTTGAATAGGTCGAGAATCGAATTTTGACTACACAGCGTCAGTATGGTATCTAACATTACAAAATTCACAAATTTAAAACCATCTGATAGGCTAGACCCCACCCCCACCCCTTGAAAAAAATCCTGGATCCGCCCTTGACAGTCAAAACATTAACATTTCTTGTTTGGTAAAAGTTTAAAACATTTTTCTTTTCATTTCTTTTTTTAATTTAACGCCTCTCAACAATATTTCAGCAATAAGTTAATTTATAATTGTCCACGCTCCGCGGCTGGGAATCCATCCTGTGACCTGTCCATTATTGGCTCTAATCTAGAGCACAAACACATGCAAAATATTACCGCTCACACTTGGACAGTACTAAGGAGCTCACTTGCTCGTGCAGAATTCTTTTTATATGGTTTTCAAAAGCAGTAGCTCATCCTGAACTTGCATGGTGGTAATGGGCGATGGAGACAGGGTACGAATGATTACAAGCCAAAAAATCTCTTTTTTTCAATCAAAGTTGCAAAAATATTCCTGTAACTGAAAACTCTAATAATTAACACAAATGACTGTATAAAATATTCTTAATACTTAGGCAGAATAAATGAAAAATGCTCGCGCGAAAATAACGACTCGCACAATGAATTATATAGTAAAAAGACCACGTGACCTTTTGTTTGCTCACATCATGCGCAGGTCACGGTTAAAAATTTGGAACTGTATCAGGGTGTATTGTGTTTTGTAACATTTTGAACAAACGCCACCGAAAATAAAACGTACACGTCCAAGTATTAGATAGAGGCTGTATAGTAGATTCTACGCACGGACAAAGCCTCGCTTCAGGTAAGAAATTGTGCAATAATTTTCTTATTTCTGCGTCAATTTTCAAGCGGTTTGTTACATGTACCCCGCATTACTGAGCTCTTTCCTCAGATATATGACTTGTTTGTAGAATCTTTGTACTTTGTCCAAAAATTGATCCCAACCGATCAGAAAAACGACAAAAAATCCATGTCATTTTTCTAGTCGGTTGGGATCGATTTTTGAAAAAAGTACAAGGAGTTTCCCGATAAGTTATATATCTGAGAAAAGGGCTCAGTAAGACGGAGTACATGCAACAAACTGCAATTGGCGCTTAAATAAGAAAGTTATTGCACAAATGCTTACCTGAAGCGTGGTTAATTTGGCCGTAGTCGTTACCATTTCGCTTTCTGGTCGGTTGGGACAATATTTGGGAAAAAGTACCACGAGTTATCTAATAGATCATACATCCGATGAAAGAGCTCGGTAAGGCGGGGTACATGCAACAAACCTTTTGAAAATTGACGCACAAATAAGGAAGTTATTACAAAAAATCTTACCAGAATCGAGATTATTTTGTCCGTATTCGTTATCCATTCCACCATGCACAATCCCCACCGTGAAAGCAAAGGGCTTGGGAAAACATTGTGGAAAATGAAGAAATTGCTTGTGACAAGCAATTTCTTCATTTCCCACAACATTTTCCAGACAAAAAAAAAACAAACCCAAAAATATGAAATTCCATGCAAATGATATTGTCGTCTGTAACACATTTGAATTTGGATGTATGTCTAAATTTTTTCCGTTTGGTACTGCGTTTAATTTTTGGGACAGTGTATTTTCAGTCATCGTTTGGATGTTGAACGTATTAAACAGACTGAATTTCTTTTGTGAAATAAAAGAAAGGTATACTCATTTTTCTGCTACTTCTCCTGTTGGCGCAAGATCGTATGGCACATGTTTACGCCTTCATTTTGTCAAATGTAAACAAAACAGTGTTGTATAAAAGATGAATAAATTCTTTATAAGTAGTGACGTAGACATGTTGAATATTTAGGTACAGTGATAGAGCGGTCTGTTCACTGTTCAGAGTTTTCTGCGTTTTATCGAAAAATGTTCTGTTTACATTTGAACAAAACGTAAACATGTGTCATACGATCTTGCGCCAACAATATGTTCTTTCTATCCCCCTTCTTTTTCTGCTTCTTAACAACAACAATAACAACAAGACCCCCCTCAAAGAAAAAAGATGACAAGCATTTTATCTAAAACGAGAATGAGATTTTTTGGGTGTGTGGGTATGTTGGGGGAGGAGGTATACATGTATTAATGAATTCACTGTCGGTTATGATTGAATAATTGAAGAAAAAAGAGACTTGGTCTAAATGACTGAAAATACGACAGAAATTGATGAATCTAATCAGAATCTCCCTGCTTTTCGACAAAAATCTCGTAACTACAACGCAGCTTAAAACACGCTGCAGTTACGAGATTTTCGTAGCAAGGCGACGATATGTATGTTGTCAATAGGCGTTGTCATCTATTTCAAACCTTTCCCAAACATCACAATTTTGGGCTGTTCATATTCAAAAGATGCTGCAGACGACAAAATAGTGAAATAGAAACTATTAATACAGAAGAAAAACGTGGAAGATCTATTAATCAGCATCATTTTCTTCTTTTCTCTCAATGTTTTCTCAAACTGTTTCTCCAACTGACGTCAAAATCATGTCTTGTTTGTAAAATGGTTAATCAGGATTCATGTCAACGGCGTAATCGCTGTTTAGAGTTCTCAAGCTTTGTTGGCGCGTTTTGGGTCTAAATAAGTCAAACGAAAGCCTTTTGACCATTTCCACACACAATGGTGCATGTGGTCACCACAAGATTAAGGTTTATGAAAACAAATAATGTGGCAAACGAAGAGATTGCTAGTGACAAGCAATTTCTTCATTTTATACAATTTTTGCTAGCAAAAATAAATATATGAAAAATAACATTCTACCGAATTTGTATTTTGCAACATCTTTGAATTTAGACTTGTCTAATTATTTTTGTCCAATGGAAATGGGGGTTAAAGAGAATAACGTCGGTGGGGCGTCAAAACCTCGTAACTCCAGCTTATTCAAGCTGTAGTTACGAGGTTTTGACTCCCCACCAGAGATAAGTCGTCGGTGTAAATGCAAAGCCTCGTATGTCGATTCTTGCGATTCTCAAAGTACAAACTTGTGTGTCCAGTGTAGATAATTCTCGCAGGTTTTGAGATATTTTCACCGATCAGTGTCAATGATACATTATTTATGAACAATATATCAAAAATCAAGTAAAACATTTCGGTTTGAGAAAAGTTATTACACTTTTTTCCCTCCCCTTTAAATATTTTTCAAAAACGAGATACGAGGTTTTGCATTTACAACGACGAAGTGCTTTACTAACCTTGAGTGAATCTGTAAATCCATAATTCGTTCAAGGTAGTCCAACGTATATCAGATTCACTCGACGTCGGAATTCTCCATGTGACGTCGTTAATATTCGCTTTGTAGGAAAATCCGAACCTATTCGTGCGACGTCGAAAGCATTCGGTAGTGGAACGTTAGTAGCATTCTATTCATACAGTTTTTTTTTCTTTTTAGTAGACCCTTTTATTATTTACCTTTATTGTTTTACTCAATATCGCGTACGATTTTGCGTGTCAAAACCTCGAAATTCGGAGGCTAGTCCTTTCTACAACAATACTCGGTTTTGACATTCCTAATGAAAAAGCACAAAGTAATTTAAAACATTGTGGGCTGATAAATAAAATGATGATAAACAGCATTTTATCAATTAGTTTCATAAAGCACAAAAATGATACTTTTATAAACATTAATTTAATAATATGCTACATGCATCAGCGATAAAATTTAAAAAAAAAATCATTTTTGATAGTTTACGAATGGGTTAAACCTTTGATAGACATTTAATGCACATTTAACCCTTTCCTGAATGACAAATTTTTAGACTGGTCCAAATTGAAAGAAGTTGCAGACGATAATTTCAAATGAATGAAATTTAAACTTTTTTGGTCTTTTTGTGTAGAAAATATTGTGGAAAATGAAGAAATTGATTGTCACAAGCAATTTCTTCATTTCCCACAATGTTTTCCCTAGCCCTTTGTTTTAGGGGAGTCAAAAAAAGTCACCATGTGGTAATGGGTTAAGCTATATAGCAAAAATGCCGTGACGCTTTCTCTTACAATACCCAGGTTTACACCCTCTTTTGAAGAAGGCTTAGGAAAATATTGAGGCAAAAAGAAGAAAATGCTTATGGTCAGCATTTTCTTCTTCTGTCTCATTATTTTCTGTGCGATATTGCATACAAATTCTCTATTTTTACTTAAATAAGCAATTTCTTCATTTCCCACGATGTGTATTACCGTATGCAAAAGGTTTTAAGTTGGACCACCTTAAATATTTATCGTTTAGGAGAGGGATAAGCTATACGATGAAAACCATCGTAACTACAGTGTGAGATGGCCTCGTTACAACATTTTTACATTCATCGTACGGTGAAAATATTGCCTAGAGCTCTCATTTCTTAAAGAAGGGAATAACGAGAAAATTGTGGAAAACTGTTGCAAGAACACATACTATCATATGGACTTACAGTGGTTTAGAATCCACATTGAAAAAAATGTAAATCCGCAAGTAAAAATGTAGGTAGCGTTTGATCAAAATTTGTACAGGCCTATTGGTCAAAACTTCTAACCTGCAACTTCGCTTCTTTAAAAATGTAAATATTTCCAAACTTTGTGACCAAGTTTTTTGAAAGTAAGTTTATAGCATTATATTTTCAAAGAAAATGAAAAAAGAAATGAAAACGTTACAAATATTCCATATTGATATCACATACAAATGACAGACGATAGTTTCAAGTTAAAGGAATTTGACCTTTTTTATCATCCTGTGTAGAATACTAGTACATTGTGGGAAATAGAAAAGAAGAAAATGCTGTTTGTCATCATTTCTTGGTTCTTGGGAGAACCTTTCACAATGTCATGTTTGATGTTTTGATTGAGTATACATGTAGCTCACGATAAATAACTTGCAGAGCATTCATTTTATAGTTAATTGCTAGAGATGCTCTGCTATGTCATTTCTTGCGAGCAATACATCTATGTCAAACAAACAATATAATCAAGTGAATCAATGGAATCATGTGACACGGCAGCAAAAAGAATTGCAGAAAATCGCCATTTATTCTGTTAATATTCGACAAATTTGAAAATGGTTTGAAATAGAGAATGCGAAACAACGCAAGATACTGACGGGCGGGGTGGATCATTAAAACTGCACATTCACTGGTGGTAAACTCGGCCAAAGCGAGAGACGTTTTTCTCTACAACAAGGTATAGATATTTTGCGTTTAAATGTGAGTTTAAAGATTTTACAATGAATTTGTTCTAAAGATAGACCAGGTTGACCGTTATTTATTGACAAACCGTCGGTGTTGATATAATATCTCGTAACTACGGGTTTTTCGAAGCTGTAGTTACGAGATTTTATATCAACGCCGACGGAATACATTGTTCGCGAAAAAACGTCCCTCGCTTTAGCCGAGCTCACCACCAGTGACATAATTAAACAAGTTGTTGACTGGCAAATAGTTTATTTGTACGTCGTTAACATTTTTTTTTTAAAGTAAAATATAATGTGTCAACCACATCCAATTTCTTACATTTAAATACACCCTCTTTTTAAAATAATTTTCATAAATTCGTATATCGTCGCTTTCCAAAGAAAAAACTCAAAAAATGCAGTTACGCGGTTTTCGTTGAAAAGCAATTATATCATTTATATAAGAGCTGCTGATAAGAGGGGGTGATGGCTTCTTCAAATGCAAAATTACCGTTCAGTGTTTACTAAATCCTATGTTGTGGGTATCAGGCCCGTTGGAAGCAATTTCATAGGGGGGGGGGGCTAAAGCCTCTGTGTCTGAATATTGGGGGGGGGGGGCTAATTTGGATTTTCCAAAAATATTCAGTGTGAAAAAATGAAAATTTGGCATTTTTGGTCAACTTTGGGGGGGGGGGGCTATTCCTACGGGCCTGGGTATTCATTGCAATTCTCTCGATAAGACGAACCGATTCAAAAAAAGGTTTTGGAATGAAAATAAAAGTTTATCTGTACCTCTGATTTTTTATAACCAGGAACTGAAAAAAACGTTCCTTGTAGTATTTCAGAAAGCCATGTTTTAAGATCAGGCCAAGGGCGGATCTAGAAGGGGGGTCGAGGTGTTTGTCCGGACCCCCTGGCCTTGGCCGAAAATCTTATTCTAACTATATAAATTTAGTGTAACGTTACATATTTATTTATTTCTAAGCCATAATTTGGGCTTGAACCCCCTGGAAAAAAATCCTGGGTTTGGACCCCCCTGGAAAAAATCCTGAATCTGCTCTTGTCAGGCTATGCCTAGGTGCAGTCTGACCTGGATCAATGCTACTCTCATATGGTTGCTACAGACTACGGTGAAGCTTTTGGAGAAAAAAAAACATGGTTCCTGATCAGACTGCGTGTATACGCAGGCTGATCTGGAACCAGGTTGGGCTCAGAAATCTTAAGGGACCTTTTTTCAAGATCCTGGCTCATATTTTTATTTCATACAAATACATTTATTTTATGCAATTGCTATTTTTGCAATGTTTGAGTTTCTGTCAAGCAATTCCCGACCGTAATTATACTGATTGAAATAGACCTGCTAAATTACCATTTTTGAAGTATGAATAGTTATGAAATTAATGATGTTTCTAATAGGTCAATACTCGTATACATAAAATAAAACCCTTCCCCTAAAAATATGATTACAAAAAGTTTTACAACATTATTTTGTAAGAGTAATACAATGTAGTTTCTCAAAAGCGTACTTTTTTACCAATCTCTTGGTCACAGAAAGACGTAATTTTCAATTAGGCGTCAAAAATGGGCGTCGAAGCACTAAATTCAATGTAACTTCAATAGCAAGGCTACAAAGTTGGTTAATAGGGAACAATTTTATCCATTTCAGCGTGACGTAATTTCGGACAAACAATAGTATGTCGTAGGTGTCGATACAAACTCCCGTAACTACGTCATGATTGAAGCCGTAGTTACGAGAGGTTATAACAAATGGTCATCATTATGTCATGTTAATCAAAACAAAACAAAATCGGATGAGTCGAACTTCGGATATGCTGATGTTTTTGACGACCAATTTGATTTCGACATAACAAGTGTCAAATGTAATTACGAATCGCCATGATCCATAATTTGCATTATTTGTCAAGCATATGCCCCTTTAAGAATACATGCTGAATTAAATATGCCTAATATCTATATTTGAATATTTTTCTGGTAAAAATATGCGGAATCATATTTCATTTGATCTGCAGATATGCTTCAGGCCCGTAGGAAGCAAATTGATTTTGGGGTGGCTAAAACCCCAGTGTCTTAACACAGGGGGGGGGGGTGGGGGTGGGGGGGGGGGAGGAATTAGATTTTAGTTGGATGGTGAATAGCGTAGACCTACGATTTCAAAATGCAAAACTTTGAAATGTCAAATAACGTTTACTTTCAAGTTTTTGATAGCAAATGACAATTCATTCAATAACAGCTGTGTTTTTCCGACTTCAGCTGTGCCTCACTTTTGAAAATATATCAGAAAAATCATCAAGAAAATGAATACATTAGTCCTTTTCCAAAAGACAATATGTAAATTCAAAGACGCTGCAGACCACACTTTCAAATGAAAGAAATTTAAAAAGTGCATTCTTAATTTTTGGCAAGACAACATTATGGGAAATGAAGAAATTGCTTGTGACAACCAATTTCTTCATTTTCCCACAATGTTTTCCTAGCCAAATATCTTACAGTGCGTCATTGGGCGTCAATATGAGGGAATGGATAAACCGTTTAGGAAACAATGTCTTGTTTTCACGCCCCTGGATCAAATGTTTTGGACAAATATTGAGAAAAAAGAAGAAATTGCTACTGTAAGCACTTTTTCATTTTCTCTCAATATTACCCATGTCATAACATACACATTTTGTACATTTTGTCTTGAAGCGGTCCAAAGTTTCGCTGTTTTTTGGTAAAGGTTAAAATGAGCAATCTGTTACATTTTTTTTCTTGTAATGAGGTTTGATATAGTTTTGATTTTAAACGAAGAATTTGTGTTTTAATAAGCGTTTGTTATCAAAATTCATCTGAGACAAGAAAAGTGTAATTGTTGGTCGACGTGCAAATATCACTAAATTAAGAATTTATACAATTAAATAGAGGTACGTTCTTTATAATTTTTTAAGATTTTTTTTTTTAGATATCCGAGGTGTTCCGAATGCTCCAAGCTTAATACAAATGACGTTTTTATTGTATAAAATATGGAACAGCTAATTTTGAACATCTCGTTGAGTTTGAGTTTTTTGGGGTTTTACGCCGTTTTCAACTGCCAGGGTCATATCGCGGCGGCTGGAGCACTTAGCCACGGTTTCCTGTTGCTTCTCAAACCAGTACTAACACAACACCCTTACCGAGCCTCCAGCTATCGCCCACTTCGGTTAACGATTTCAAACCCATTAATTAGTGGTTGACAATTTTGTCATCTTTTTGAGAATCCTGGCATTAAAACACGTTTTTAAAACACCTTAAGATATATTAAAAACATCGCTCTAAAGAATGCTCCTCGTGTAAAATTAAAGGGACTACTCGTACTGCTAGATATTTCAGGCATCAGAACAACATGGCAACAGTCCGAGTTTACATAGTCGTGTGGTGCAATGCATCATGTATAGCCAAATAGAAGCTTTAAAGGTAGTCCACCCCAAATGAGATTTGCGCGACGTCAGAATTATTCGGGCGAAGTCGAAAACATTCGGCGGTGGAATTTTCCACCGCCGAATGTTTACGACCGTGCCCGAATAGCTTCGGATACGTAACGACAACGTTCGAAAAAAAAATCCGATATTTTCTGAATCTCTAAATGGCAACATTACGGGTATTCTACGTTAATTGGCCAAACGCCAATCGATAGATCGCTCAGACCCACGTAGAATCTAAGACAAACAATGGGGAACATTGGCATGTCGATTGTTTTGATTGTCAGTCGATAGATCGATACAATATCACGTGCAACGAAAAATAAAAAAACAAATAATTTGAGTGTGGCATTTTCCTGATCGTCCACTGGCTTATTGACGGTTTTGATTGACAGCCGCCGTTTGGTCAATCGTTGAGATGTGGTTCAATGTTTTTTCTATATCTATCCTTGCTATCTATGTTTATACATTTCAGAGAAAAGATTTCCAGCCCCAGTTCGACATACACAAATCTATTAAAACGAGGACCGTTTCATGGCGGAAATCACGTGACACAACAATTCTAGAAAATCGTCGATTATTGTGTTTTAAAACACTTGTTCAATTTTGAATTCGTGTTAAACTAAAGCAGAGACTGCGTAAAAGCGCCTGGAATTGTCTGCATTTGGCAGATTTTGTCCTTTAAATCTGCTAATAAAAACGTGATTGACAGCAACCTAAAAGTAACATTTTTCTTAGAAAATGTTTGTAGTTTCATTGGCATGAATCACCCTAATCCGAGTTTTGTCAGATGAAATTCGCTCTTTGTTATGTTGATGTCGCCCATGTACAAATTCGCTCTTTGATATGTTTGTTTGTAAATGAGCGACATCAACATAATAAAGAGCGAATCTAATCAGAGAAAACTCGGATTAAAATCATCCAATTCTTGACTTTATCAACATAATTATAAAAAAAAAATATTGGAAATGTTGTGTCACCTGAATCCCGGTCGTGCAATTGTTGTGTGATTTTGTTGCTGAATTCAAACTACCACACAATGAGGCTACGTGGAACGTTTGGTAGTACGCGCCGGTGCTTGTTTGGTCTAGGATTATATCTGGTGTTAACCGCAGTGTTTCTGCTTTTTATAAACAAATCTAGTTTTGAGCGCAATATTAGCGGACTCTCGTTAAATGACAATGAACAAGGCCAGGGACATATCTGGTCGAATTACTTTGTTGAACGATCGGAGGTTGGACCACAACCATTTACAATCTGGAACACGACGGCAATATTTTCTTCTAAAGTTTGTCTTAATGAACAATTACGTGATCTTGATGAACGTTTGATTGGGATTCTGCACACAAAACGAATGTTACCGTATTTCAAGTTTGGAGACAAGTTCGCTATATCGGTACCAAAGTGGCAGGAAGCTCTGAAAACCCCACAAAATAGGTCCACGGATATAAAAGGTGGAAGTAAATATTTCATTGCCGCGGTTATACGCGTTCGTCTGTACGAGTCTGACAACGCTAAATGGACAATACGAGAGTTAAAACAGTGGCTACATTACCAATTCTGGGCTGGGACAGAGCATGTTTATATCTGCATGCATTATTTACAGGACGACGAGAGATTCGACAGGTATTTAAGTGAGTACGTATATCGTGGGTTAGTCACGGTCTACAGATGGGGCAATATAACGGCAATACCCGGATCGGAGACATATGAGAGGGACAACACACATAACCAAGTCTCCTGTTATAACTTTATTTTCAGGGTACATGGTAAGGATTCCGTCTGGCATTATAACTTCGATCTTGACGAAAACCCGTATGTTCCGACGGATCATTGCGAAGGGTTTCTGGCAAGATATCTCCGGAAAGTAAATCCGGGAACATCCGAACTCAGACTTTCAAATTATGTCATGATGGGTCAAGGTGATCGATCACGTGATATATTTTACGACAGAATAAATCGAATAACACCGAAACCGCTAAACGGAAACGTGAAACCTATTTATAGAATATCTATGACAACGAATGTGGGAATGCATGCATGTGTAACACGCGGGAAACTGAAAAATCCTCCAGGTGTTGAAATCCGGATGTTGCATTACTGGGGAGCAAGACAGCAGAACTGGGGTAATGACACGCAGGATATGTTGAAAAAGACGGAAGAATTTAATGACGTCAGGGATTCTATAGCAGTCAACGTGCGGCATTCATTAATAGCTTTTGGCGAGTTTGACGCGTTTTCAGCTAATACTGGACCTTAGTTTCGTCGCTTTACAACAAAATCCTCGTATTTACAGCTTGTTTAAAGCTGTAGATGCGAGGTTTTATTTGAAAAGCTGCGATGTATATTCAATAGTTGTTATAGCGGACGAGAATTGACCTGGCAGAGCATTCTATTCGATTAGCATGGACTGCTCTGCCAGGTCATTTATCGTGAGGTATAACGTTCCGACAGATTGGTCACATAATAATGTGCCATTAATAATGACAAGTAAAGATATCCCAAAATCTCCAAGATGTTTCTAAAAATGACATACAAGCTTTTATTTTGAAAATGGCAAATATTGACATACAAAGTTTTGCATTTTACACCGACCTTTTGCTTTTAAAAGGCGGTTTCCTTAAAAAAAAACCGTAGTCGTACAAAGAAATATTTCCGTCTAGGGAACAAGTACTGTCATCCAGAAACACTCCCCAATGCAATATAGAGGCTATCTGACTGACAAGTTACAATACCACAGATTTGACAGATATCACAATATCACAGATTTGTACGAGTAGGCCTACTAGATACTGATTCTGTTTTTCTGATGTGCAAAGAAATAATACTCCTAAGTCTAAGGAACAAGTACTATCCTCCAGAAACACTCCCCGGTGCAATATAGAGGCTATCTGACCCACAAGTTAGCCATATCACAGATTTGTACGAGTACTAGATACAGATTCTGTTTTTCTGATGTACTTCGAAATTGTGATCTTACACAAAACAAATACTGTCTATGAAAATCAGCATTTCGTTGCTTTTCGACATAAACTCGTAACTTCAGCTTAAAACAAGCTGAAGTTTCAAGGTTTTGTTGAAAAGCGATAACTGTTAACGAATTACGTGTGCGTCTTCGCTTATTTCTTTTTATTCAAATATATAGTACTACTAAAATGAGTAGCCTACCATCGACACGGTGGATAACCCATGTGACTTTTGGGAAGCGTTAACACCGAAAAAAATCGTCCGCTTCACGGTATGTTTTGTTTAATTTCTCAGCTTATAATCTATTAATTTTGACGAGATAAAATGCACGGAACGCGCATTTGAGAGGGCTATCCCCGTTTGTAGCTCACTCTGCTCTGAATCCCGTGGTTTCTTCAAACATTCAAGCGAAAGATTTTTTCGGTGCATGTGAACGCTTCCCACTTTCGTTTTGCACTTACAAAAACTTTGGTTCGAATATTTAGAGAAACCACTGGATTTGGAGCAGAGTGAGTTAGAGCCGGGAATAGCCCTCTGAAAGGCGCGTTCCGTGCACTTTATCTCATCAAAATCAAATAGGGTATAAGCTGACAAATTAAACAAAACATACCTTGAAGTGGACGATCCTCCGTGTGGACGCTTTCCAAAAGTCACGTAATCGACATATAGGCCTAGTTTAAAGCTGAAAAGCCATACAGGGAACGATTTTATCCAGGTAACCGCAACATAATTCGGAAAAACAATGACATTTCCGTAGGTGATGTTATAAAATCTCGTAACTACGGCTTGATCCAAGCCGTAGACTTTACGAGATATTTTAACAACACCGACGATTTATCAAAAAACAACGGTAAAATTCATTAAAGTAAAGCTACGAAGTCATTCCAGCTTTCAATACATTTTTACACATTTCCATATGTATTTCCTGTATATTTTGTTTAACGTGGGAAGTTTCATAGTAAATCATATTTTATTTTTGGAAATGTGTATACAGATTTAGCATGTATCTATAACAACCAAATTAGCCTCTTTCCATTATCGTTTTAGTCCCTACCGGCAGAACACTTCCGGTAGAAAACAATGGGTTTTTTGGAAATTGACATTGTATTAGATCTATAGGGAAACGAAATTGTTTTAAACTGCATCGTTTATCAATGCAAGAATCGGAAGATAAATGACGGAAGTAAAGAGAATTTCACTTTTTCTGATTCAACAAGATCAACGCAATCGCAGAGCATGGATAAAGGCAGTGAACAGGGATGAGTCAGTTGGAGAAAGGACAATTCATAAATAACCTACGGGGCAAGGTTGTTGAACCAGTTTTGGTGTTGTCATCACAGGATTGGGAGCGACCGTCTCTTACAGACATGCATTCAGAAAATTCGCACAACAGTTATGCTACATACTAATTCGTTGTTTAGCCGGTAAGATGGTTATTTTATTGGATTTACAGTCAACCGTTCCCCGTTTAATAATTTCGCATTTTGCCTCTAAGGACGACTTCCGGTGGCTGTTGTGTGTGTGCGGGGGTCTTAGTGGAAATAGGCTAATTGTCGTTTGCAGTTGTTTAAAACAATGGATTAGTCCAAACGCTTGTCGTTTGCAAAGGATTAATTTCCCACCACGGAAAATATGAGGCTAAAATACATCAGGGAAACAAATAGGCGGGGGGCCAGTGGGGCCTACCATGCACCCCCCTAGACTTTTTGCCATGGGTGCCAAAATGTTCCTTAGGTTCTACTTGTTGAAAATCAGAGGTGCCCCCAAGAAAAAACTCATTCCCGCTATATGAAACAGCACCGTTTCCATGGCAACCCTTATGCGTTTTTGAGACAATGACAGTAGTTGAAAAAACATCAATATCTCCGCTTACAGATATAGTAGATCAATACTTTTGGTATCAAAATGAAGCTGAGATATTGTTCTTGAATTTGGTATGTGCATATGAAAATTAGCTAATTTGCATATGCATGATTTTTAAGATTTAATTAAAAAAATTGATGAATTTTTTGTCGTTTTTTAAAAATATAATACGAAAATAAGCTATTACTCACTTATTTAGTGGGTTACACTCACAAGTTTGGTATCAAATTAAAGCCTAGACATTCCTCCTTAATCTACATGAGTCAATTTAGCTATTTTTTGCATGCATGATTTTTAGTGATTTTTTTAAATTTTGACGAAAAATTTGCATATTTATGAATATTGATACATGTAGTTCTTTCAAGCCTTCTAGAAGGACTTACTCACTTTGTATATGTAAAACTTCATTTACTAAATAGAAATAGGCATTTTAATGTCATTTTACTGAATCAGAGTGCATTAAATTCTATTATAGGGTGTGGTTTCCGTGGCAACATATCTTGAAAAATGGGCTTACAGGGTATTATAGGAAAAAGAGCTTTTGTTCACTAAGTCCTGGATGCAGACTGACAATTAGTGTTTTAGATTGATGATTAGACACCCATCTTTACTTTTCAGAATAGTTATGCAAATTAGCTAATTTGCATATGCATAGTTATGAAGAATTAATTAGAATAATTAATTTAATTAACTTCATTTATCGCGAGTGCAGCTGGAAAATCATATGTAGCTCTCATAGTTCTGAATATATATTAACACTTTTGGTATCAAAATAAAGCCTGGACATTTCTCTTTATTTTCCCACACAGTAATGCAAATTAGCTAATTTGCGTATGTATGATTTTAAAGATTTTATTATTATTTTTCATGATTTTTTTTTGCAATTTCTATAAAGAATAAAACAGAAAAATAAGCTTTAGCTAATTAAGTTGGTGGTGTACAGTTACAATTTGGATATCAAAATGAAGCCTAGACATTCATCATTGTTTTCAGTGGTGCAAATTAGCGTATTTGCATATTCACAATTTTTAAATTATTTTAAATATAATTTTAGTAGAGAAATATCTCAAATTTGGGAATAAATGTATTTGGTACATATAGTGATTTCAAGCTGTATGGATGGACTAAAACATTTTTATGTAGCACTTCATATTCACCACATCATTTTGGATTTTAAGGCTGTTTTACAGAATCATTTTGAATTACAGTATGCAAGAAGGTCCATAGAAACATATCTTCCTTAAAACAGTTTAGGGGGCAGGAGAAACAGCTATAGCTCTCCAAGTCCTGGGTGCATATGTTCACTATATGCATATCAAAAATCCATCTTTATTGTTTTGATCACTTATGTAGATTAGCTAACTTGCATTAACTGTCTTGCAAATGTGTTTGAATAATGATATCTAATGAGATTATTTTCCTTTTGTTAATACTTATGAGATGTATATATAGCAAATTTGACTTTGTTGAAGGACTTCATCATGTTATATTTTGATGTCAAATAATCTGAAATTAATAGTTTGTAACCTTTTTATGTTTGGGTCTTTCTGTCTGGCTGTATGAATATTGTGAAAAAGAAAGTGTTTGAAAAAAAGACGAATTCAGATCAATGCGAGTTTGGCTTTGATTTACCCAAAAGAGGAGAGCATGGATGACACTGAATTATCACAATCCATTATGCAATTAGACATGAACACTGGGTTAACGACAAAACTTAACATGCAAGCCAACTATCTAGTGTTAGAAGGCAACTTAGCAAACAAAAAGGGGAAAAGAGAATATTTTATTGTCACAAGGAAGTATTCTCAATATATACTCTCCATACAAACATGATCCATAAGTAACATAATAGACCTGAACCGAAATTCTAATAGACCTGAACCAAAATTCCATGTACATCTTATCACATTGTTTTGCTTTCAATGACAAGTGACCAGTCCTTGCGACCCTCAAAGGTTCAGTTACGATAAGGTATAACAGATACAGGTAGGCTAAAAAGCATGTATTGAGTACAAAAGCACTGGTACAGTAAGAGCATTCTTTATGATAAAAGCTGGTCTTTAAGGAGAAGGGCTTTGGAGAAAATAATAACAATCTTTTGCCTCTCCTACCAAACAGGAGACAAAATATACTCAAACTATGTCAGAAGTGTCATGATTAACGCAAGCTAGACCTTTCCAAGCCTAACCTACAACGTCTGAAGCGAAATGACACCACAATAATTATTCAGATCATCAGCATACACCCACACGATATCTCCAATACCAGCTCAAGCGAGTTACGCAAACATCATGGTCCTGATGACTTGGAAACCCAGCCTCTTGAGGGAAAGGAGGATCAGATGGTACGGACATGCTAAGAGATCCAATTGGGAAATAAAAACGGAGTACAACATGCAGGTCACAGGTACGTGCAGATGAAGGAGGACTTAGATGAAATGGAAGCAACTGTCAGAGAGGGGCCTTATAGAACAGAATATACCAACACATATGAAAAGAACAATTGGATTGATGTATTGATTGATTGGGGTTTAACACCGCTTGAACTGCTATGGTCATATAGCATCTCGAGCACCTAAGTATGGATTTCAGGTATTTCTTACAATCACAGTACAATATCGAATCGGAGCCTCAAACTGCTTTCTCACAAAGATTATTAGCACCCATTGGTGATAGACAAATGTCAGAATGTGTATTGACCAAGCAGGAATTCTAACTCACGACCCCTGAATTGATAGACTCAGTCGTTAGCGACTGAGCTATCTCGACTATGCAGAGTAAATTGAAGAAGGGAGTGAGAACGGCCATGCATGTGCAGCAAGACAGCTAGCTGGAAGGCAGCCCATTGGAGTGGTCAGTGCTTCTACACCTGCAAGTTAGATATGAAACTCGGAAATGGGTGAGTGAGTTGATATACAAAGACAGGACTGGTGCTTTAGGGAATTTTGTAACATGTCAAGAGTTTGACTTCTTTAAGGAACAATGGCTTATGGATACAGTAGGAGAAGTCATCCTGTGTGAAAGGAGAAGACAATCGGCTGTATGAGGCAGGAGAATTGGTACCTTTAACTTACTGTTCTGTCTCGACCATAAAACTAAATCTTAAAAAAGATATTAGAGATAATAGAGTAATCATAGAATTTCATATTTAAAGAGAGAAGGGGATCGGCCAAGTAATGGTCTGAGTAGGAATATAATGCAGCTCAGATGAATAGAGATTCCTTGTCTTAAATGAAAGAAAGGATAAGGATAAAAGGTTCTAGACAGATGACAGTGTCTGACAATGTGAAGAAACAGATTTTCTGAGACTATTGTTGGTTAGAAGACGGTGAATACATGAGTGACAATTGTTTAGTCAAAAAGTAGAGTCATTTGAAGCACAGTACCTATGACTACCGATCTGAAAGGACTCAATCAAACTCTTACTCGTAAGGGTTGTATTCCAAACCTGAACAAGAAAGTAGTAATAGTTGAAATATTGTAGCAAAAATGAAAGAGAAGACAGCATTATGAGTGTTGTAAAAGAGACTGAATATGCTTTTAGTCTTAGACAGAGGATAAATTTCAAAAGAGACATATATAAGTCAGATTAAGAGAGGCAAGAAGTTAAAGTCTGACAAATATTTGAGTGAAAGCCGGGATTATGAGGTTCATGATATTGTAACGTCTGCACATCATGGATTTGTGACATAAATGATTGTAGGCATTAAATGGGAAAACAATATCAGGTAATTAAGTTGGAGATTTGCATGAGAAGAAGAACACATTCGATATTCTTCTAACCAGAAACCCTATCAAACACAGAAGAAAGACTCAAAGGTTTTATCAAGTAAATTATAGGTATTATTATGCTTTCCTTCAATAAAGAAAAAATGCACAATTGTGACGTTAGGACTGCATGATATATTCAATATAATTAAGTCATTCAACAATTTGAATCTTAAATTCATTGTATATTTCAGAAGTTATCAAAAATTAAAGAAAATGGTCTAAGTTAATTGTGATAATTCATTTGAAATATAGCTAATGCAAGTTAGCTAATATGCATACATGCTAAAAAGAAGATGGACTGACTTTATTTGATACCCAAATTGTAAGTATACACCAAGAACTTGGTGAGTTATAGCTTTTTCTCTTGCTACCGCTAACTGCTTTTAGATTAATGGAAAACATGTATATGTGGAAACGACACCTTCTTGCTTATCCAGGCCTAGAGCAAAACTCTTGTAAATGAATTTTTGAGAATTTTCCTTTTTTTAATTTTCTGAAGCCTAAGGAAGGAATACAATTAATGTGTTGGGTTTCAAATTTGTATAATTAAAAAAGTTATTTAGAATTCCATCTTATTAAAATGTTTAATTTTAAGAGATTTGTTTTTTCCCTCTCCTGTAAATTTTTACAAAACGTAGCCCTTGGTATTGTAATTAAAGCTAATTCTGTAAAAACAAAAGCCCAAAAATGCTAATTATTTTGTCGACATGAAATGTTACATAAAGATATGATTTAGTCATTCCATACAGTTTGACAACGCTATATGTATTAGGTATGTATTAGATATTCCATAATCGGTGAAATGTTTATAAATATATATTTAAAAAAATGTGCATATGCAAATAAGCTAAATTGCACCACTGAAAACAATGATGAATGTCTAGGCTTCATTTTGATATCCAAATTGTAACTGCACACCGCCAACTTAACTAGCAAAAGCTTATTTTTCTGTTTTATTCTTTATAGAAATTGCAAAAAAAATCATGAAAAATAATAATAAAATCTTTAAAATCATACATATGCAAATTAGCTAATTTGCATAACTGTGTGGGAAAATAAAGAGAAATGTCCAGGCTTTATTTTGATACCAAAAGTGTTAATATATATTCAGAACTATGAGAGCTACATATGATTTTCCAGCTACACTCGCGAAAAATGATGTTAATTAAATTAATTATTCTAATTAATTCTTCATAATTATGCATATGCAAATTAGCTAATTTGCATAACTATTCTGAAAAGTATAGATGGGTGTCTAATTATCAATCTAAAACATTAATTGTCAGTCTGCATCCAGGACTTAGTAAACAAAAGCTCTTTCTCCTATAATACCATGTAAGCCCATTTTTCAAGATATGTTGCCATGGAAACCGCACCCTATAATAGAATTTAATGCACTCTGATTCAGTAAAATGACATTAAAATGCCTATTTCTATTTAGTAAATGAAGTTTTACATATACAAAGTGAGTAAGTCCTTCTAGAAGGCTTGAAAGAACTACATGTATCAATATTCATAAATATGCAAATTTTTCGTCAAAATTTAAAAAAATCACTAAAAATCATGCATGCAAAAAATAGCTAAATTGACTTATGTAGATTAAGGAGGGATGTCTAGGCTTTAATTTGATACCAAACTTGTGAATGTAACCCACTAAATAAGTGAGTAATAGCTTATTTTCGTATTATATTTTTAAAAAACGACAAAAAAATCATCAATTTTTTTAATTAAATCTTAAAAATCATGCATATGCAAATTAGCTAATTTTCATATGCACATACCAAATTCAAGAACAATATCTCAGCTTCATTTTGATACCAAAAGTATTGATCTACTATATCTGTAAGCGGAGATATTGATGTTTTTTCAACTACTGTCATTGTCTCAAAAACGCATAAGGGTTGCCATGGAAACGGTGCTGTTTCATATAGCGGGAATGAGTTTTTTCTTGGGGGCACCTCTGATTTTCAACAAGTAGGACCTAAGGAACATTTTGGCACCCATGGCAAAAAGTCTAGGGGGGGGGGGGGGTGCATGGTAGGCCCCACTGGCCCCCCGCCTAAAAGGAAAACAAAGTTGTGTCGTCAAATGAAAAGGGAGTACAATAGTACCGGCCGAAAATGACAGTGACGTGTGCTAATGTTTACTACTTGACAACCAATCAACTCTGTTCGTATTTGTAACGGTGCAAATCAGACGAATTGAATGGTTTTGCAGCAGTTAACATCAGCCTACGTCACTGTCATTTTCGTCTGGGACTATTGTACTTAATAGAAACCCTTTCCTAAACGCCAACATTGTTATTGTTCTCATTTGAAAGCTTTACACGACGAAAGATATGAGGCGGTGAATCACGTGACACAGGACTTTAGATAATTTGCATTTAATGTTTTAATTTACATTTAATATTTATGATTTTGTTATGACGTGGCCGATTTGAAAAAGGGTTCAAACAGAAAATGGCGCAAATAACAGATATTTGCTGAAAGTGGAATTCCTTTTTAAAACAGGACCCGATGAATAAGTACTGAGATTCAAATTCTTTTTGTTTGGCCATCAATAGCTCTTTAAATTAGGTAATGTTAATAAGATTTTCTGCAACTATTATTATTGTTGTGTAACATGAATCTCCGCCGTGAAAATGGGAGTTTTCGTTGAAAAGCGACGATATACAACATTTTAGTGGGTATGGCAAAAAACAAGGCAAACATTCAATGTCGAAAAATGGATATACATTTATTTCTAAACTTTAAATGACTTAAGGATGGGATTCAAAAGTCGACATTTGCCTGAACAGCGACTCCTTTTTGAAGCCCATCTACCTTTCGTGAAAAAACAAAAATACTGATAAGAAGCATTTTCTTTCTATTTCCTTGAACAATACTACAACATGGGATATTTTCACTCATGAGTTCCGTAACTATTACTTTGTTGACCGAAACCCCTTTCAATTTGGATCATCCAAAAATGTCGTTGTTTGGGTAAAGGTGAATTATGTTTTTAACCATCTCCAAAAAAGACACAATTTTGAAAATGTCCTAATTCACAGTTGTTGCGGACGACATAATTTTCGTTTAGTAAAAAATCAAGGCATTGAAAGCATAAATGTGAAAAGGAGAAAATACTAAAACTGGACCTATTTTAAATGGCGAGTAATGTAGATAACTGCCTTAAGTGGTTTTTTTTCAATTGTTAACACTTATGAAGTTATGATACGGAAATTAAATATTTTTATTCATCACTTCCGATACAATCAAGTACATCATGAAAAACATACATTATGAGAAATTATGTATTTGACATTTTCATGATAGAATAGGGAACGATTTTATCCAGTTTACCGTGAGGTAATTTCGGACAAACAATTGTTTTTCGCACGCGCTGTTATAAAATCTCGTAACTACGGCTTGAATCAAGCCGTAGCTACTAGATTTTATAACATCACCGACGGTTTACCAAAACATAACGATGAACCCAGTCTATTTTCAACACAAAATTCATTGCCATTCGTGATGTCAATGGTCTATGAATAGCAAGGTTTGATAAGTGAATGGCGGACACTTTCTATTTCAAAATGAACTGCCAGTACACAGTTTGTATATCCCAGCCTGAATAATTGACCCCTTTCAATTATCGTTTTAGTCCGTAGATCTATGGGCCGCTTCCGGTGGCAAACAATAGGTTTGTGGAATATTAATTGTGTACACACAGACACGATTCCAATTTGTTACTAAAAATAGCAACACATCAGCTAGTATCTTTATGCCAGATCGAACTCTGACCCAATTCCAAGCAAAGCATCCCACGTGCAATGGCAACGAACGGTGATTGGCCACAATTGTTATCAAAGTACGATTTCCGGTGGCTGTTGCGGGCGGGGGGATCTTAGTGAAAATAAGCTGATACGGTACATACGCGTATTTGCAAATTTTAAGCATCCCCCGTAAACACAATTCACGGAACTTTCCACCGCCGAATGTTTACGACCGCGCCCGAATAAGTACGGATACGTAACGACGACGCTCGAAAAAATCTGACGTTTAATGAATCTCAAAATGGCAACATTAAGGGGATTCTATCTTAAGTATAGTCCATATCCGTTTAACCAAACACTCCAGACAACTTTGGGCGTCATCCGTTGCAGAAGAACCATAAAAAGCACCAAAGAGCCAGCGGTGAAATTTGACATAAAATTAAACATAAGCATTTTGTATGGTTTAGAATTTTGAATTCATGCGTGCTTATGAAAATATTTATCAAAAATGTTAAAAATTACCTGCCTTGCAGATAAGTATAGAGTGAAATGATATTTGTAAATTATTTTCTTCTTGAAGCATAATCTTAAAATCCGGCACGGTGGATCAACTTATGTGTATTTACAAGTGTGTGTAATTTTATGCATTTCGTGCATTTCCACTGATGACGCCCAGAAATTGAGGAAGGTATACCATAGTAAATTTACATTGCCATTGGTGACGCCTACACACTAGGCCATTTCTACATCACGGTGGAGATTGTGGATCATGGTATGGGTAAATCTTCCCACAAAGCCTCGTTTCAGGTAAGACATTTTTCAATAATTCACTATGCGTCAATTTCCAAACGGTGTGTTGCATATCCCCCGCCTTACTGAGCTCTTTTCTCTAACTTGCAACATCATTGTGCTTTTTGCAAAAAAATGATCCCAACCGACCAGAAAAACAACAAAAAATTAGATCGTTTTTCTGGTCAGTTAATGGGGCCATTTTTGGGGAGAAGTATAAGGATGTTCCAAATAATTCATACATCTGAGGAGAGGGCTCAGTAAGGCTGGGTATATGCAGCAAAGCTTTTGTAAATTGACACAGAAATATAAAAGTTATTGCAAAATATTTGACCAGAATCGAGATCATCTTTGTCCGTAGTTGTTATCCATTCCATCATGCACAATCTCCACCGTGTACATGTAAGGTTGATTCTAGTCCCTGTTAGTCTTTATCGCGTCTTTAAGGTTGTTCCAGAACAACTGGTATCCTTCTTCCTCACCCCTCTTAACCCTTTCCTAAACAAGACCTGGTTTTGACGTCCCTACTAGAAAATGCTTGGGAAAACATTGAAACAGAAGAAGAAACTGCTGATAACCAACAGTTTCTCCTTTTGTCTCAATATTTTCTATGCCATATTTTTTACAAATTCTATTCTTAATAACTTCCATTTTGTCATTTTTGGCAGTTTTTGAAGTGGATCGCCCTAAAATTTTGCCGTTTGGGAAAGGGTTAAACTCAATGTAAGACTCGTTTGTTATCCATTGTACCATTTCTAGAGACATATCCTTGAGAGAGACACATGCTCAGAAATACTACGAGTAGACAGCCGCTCATCCTCGGAAACCACAGCGGTCATAGCTCACGCTACATGACCCCTGGGGCACTTGGCAACTTAAACTTTGAATTAGCCGCCGAAAATCGATACGAAACGCGTGAGTGGCAATGCCCAATCATATAACGGCTCTCATAAGTCAATGCGTTGTCAATTACAACCAAGATGGCTGCGCTCATGATAAGATGTAATTTGTGCGACAACGAGATAAAAAATTACAGATCGCTGACATGTCATTCGGCTTTGAAATAGAAAGATAGGGAAAGTTTCTCTTTTGAAGTCCTCTAAACTTGAAACATTAAATTATTCACACGCTAAACGATAGTAATCCTCCATATTGACAACTTACCCGAAGCGATTTATCAATCTCCTACGCAGTTATCTACCCTGAATCAGGATTAAATTACGTACCTCTGACGTAATCACTGTTTAGAGGTTGGCGATTTGTATCGGCCAGTTTGATTGGTCTATTCACCCATCATGAAATGATGATGGAACCAATGAAACGGCGGCATTTGGGAGCGGCTAATACAAAGGTTTCCTCGCCAAGTGCCCCAGGGGTCATGTAGCGTAGCTATGACCGCGGGGTTTCCGAGGATGACAGCCGCTAGGCTGTTTGGCGAATTTGACGACGTTTTTAGGACGACAATTTCATGTTACGGTTGTTCATGAGTACATATACAAGTTTTAGGACAGGTTTATTCTCTAATACTGGCTTAATTCTAGTTTTAATCACGTCTTTAGGGTAATCCATGAATACATATACACACGACACGTCTGTCTTTGTATGTAAGTTTGATTCTAGTCCCTGTCAGTTTTAATCGCGTCTTTTAGGTTGTTCCAGAACAACTGGTATCCTTCTTCGTCCCTCGTAAACTCAATATAAGACTCGTTGGTTATCCACTGTACCATTTCTAGAGACATTTCCTTGAGAGGGACATGCTCCAAAAATACTACGAGTAGACAACCGCTACCATTTCTTGAATAAATACTCTCCATTCTCGCCATGTTGAATTCATAGACACACCATTTTCTTTTAAGGAATGTTTTTGACAATATGACGATTGTTCGCCTACTACTCTGAATAGCGTTGATTATATTGTCTGCGATCGCGTTGCCGGGTAGGAAGTCTCGTTGATGGATACAAAGCTTACAATCGTCGTTTTCCAGGTTGGGTATTATTTCTTGAAGAATGAAATTGATGTCGTCATCTGCGTATGATATGAAGGCGTCGAACTTGAAGTTAGCGATTGGCGCTTCATCAGATGGTCGAAGGTAGCCGTAGAATTTTCTGTTACTCATGTAGAGAACGTATCGCAATTTCCACCGATTTTTGTATATGATGCCAACTATTATAGTGCCTAGAAACAACGAAATCGAGAGTGTACAAACAACAATGATAATTGAGTAGGAGCGACACGTCTTGTCAAAATTGTGCACTGTCTTTATAAAATCCTTAACGTCCATTGTTAAGCCTTCTTCGTTCATGAAAGTATACTCGTCGAACTGAGGGAAATTGTGTTTAGATTCAAGCATCCATTGCAAGAACTTTCTATTGTTACATGAACACTGAATTGGATTCCTGTATAAGTTAATGGAAATGTTCTTGTCTCTTTCATCTTGGAGTGTTTTAAAATGGTTGATGACATGCTCTGGCAGTGTTTGGATAGCATTGTTACTGAGATCTAGGGTTGTCAAATTCGTCAAGTGAGACACTGACAAATTAAACACATCTATGGTGTTGTGACTGAGATCAAGGTGTTGTAGGCTGACAAGGTACTGCAACATGTTGGTAGGTAATGCTTTAATCTGGTTGCTCGACACGATCAAATATTTCAATTTAAGTAAACCTTTAAACATTTCTCCTTGAGTATCATTAGCCAGTACGTTGCTTAGAAAATTGTGTCGCATGTCAAGCGTTTCTAAAGAATGCATGAATGAAAAGAATTTGGGTCCAATGTAGCTGCAATAATTTCGCGACACGTTAAGGAATTTGAATGACAACAGCGGACCTAATGGGCCATCCAGTGAGAACAAGACATTCCCTGATAGGTCAACGTGCTCTATCTCATTCATGAACGGCAGGACGGGAATCAATCCAACCCTGTACTGCAAGTTGCAGTCTACAAAAGATACCTTTTTGAGTTTCGGAGGAAGTGTTGCCGAAGATAAGCCTATGTTGTCTCTTCCAATCAAAGGACACGAAGGCAGCGATGCACTTATATTCCTCAGATAAGCGTCCGTCATAAATGGACAATCGTCATGTATGGGCATTGCAGAGTCAGGAACCGTGAAATTTTGTTCCATGTAAATTCTTGGATCGTGCATCACGTTTTGACGGTCTCCTAAAAACGTCGTCAAATTCGCCAAACAGCCTAGCTGTAACAGATAAAGTCCGAACGTAAATCGATTGTCTTCCAGGTGCATTTCTTGTAGAGTTGGTGGTAACAGTAGAATAAAATTATCTTCGAACAATTCCAGTCGATTTCCTCTGAAGGAAATTTCTCTTAGCGTCGTGTTCCTGAGATAGCATATGTCTCTCATACGTAGTTTTGTACCGAGACCAAACGTTTTGTGAGTGTTTACAAGAGTAGTTTACAAACTCGATTTGTGTGAATTGAAGTCCATACGAAACATTCCGAGCTACTCGCAACTCTAGCTTGCGGTTTAGAGACAAATCCAACCATCGTAGCTTTGTCAGAGGAACGAATGTTTCAGCATCAATATTAATCAAGTTACATTGTGAAAGGTCCAACGTTTTGACATAGGGAACATGTCTAAACGTATCAACTGTCAGATGGGATATGTTACATACCCCGACCGATCCATTCAGGTTGATGTATTCTAGATGCGTCAGTGATAGGTAAGAGGGTCCAAAAGCTGTATTGTATAGTCCGTCGATTGTAAGAGACACCAGTGCTGCAAGGCTGGATAAATCTGGATAGAAATATTCCCATCGCCCAGTATTGGTAGATCGTAAATGACTGTTTATTGTATGATCTTGTACCACATTTGAGTGCTGGACAGACGAATTATGGTCAGAGATCGTCTCGAAATTACCGTTTAATCGAAGGCTCTGTAGATTTGGAAGATTATCCAGAATACGTGTTGACGTGGTCTGGTATATAGATGCTAGACTATTGTTACTTAGATCCAGCTCTGTTAGATTGGTCATATCGGAAAAAACGTCTGCATCCAGTGATCTGAGTCGGTTTTCAGATAGGTTTATCGCCATGGTGTGTTTGCACCCTTCAACGCTGGATCTGTTCAAACTAGAGATGTTATTTCGGCTAAGGTCTAATCGAATGTTAAGGCTACTTAGGTTCGATGCTTTGATGTAATTACAGATGTCATGAGCGTGAATTCCCGTCCCTTTGCATTGTATGGTAACGGGTTTTCTGGGATGGTGTGAACATGTACATATATTTGCTGGTCCACATTTCAGGCCAAACGTCCCTCGGACTACCAAGAAGAGGATAAATATGAATATCGCCATTACGTTCAGTGTCATCGTCCAGGTGTTACAATCTTCCAACTGAACGTGCTTTCTTCCCGTTCTTCAGTCAAGTCGAATAGAATACAGAAACCTGGAAAACCAAAAGAAAAAAGGCAATGAAATAACTTTTAAAAAGAAAAAAACTGCAAATATTTCCACCATAATACGGATTAAAAACACAAACAAATAACATATAAAAGTATAACAAGATATTTTTCACTTTTGGTTGACAGTGTCTAATTTTAGATGAACGCTTAATCTCTTGTACATGTAGTCTGAGATTCCTTTAAGAGTGGAAAAGAGTGACATTCTTATTTCATCATATTACAATCAATATTTTGATGTAAAATGATGCTTGTATTGCTATTTGTCTGTCTGTCTTTCTGCTTATTTGTACGAATTTTGACATGGAATTGGTTAAAAAATAATTACAAAATCCTACATTCACAAAATATAATCATAAAACAGTCATCGCTTTTAACTGTTTAATTTCCCTGTCGCATCAACAATGAATGTGTTTAATTTGGACTTATGACTGGGAAAGTATTAAAAAGTTAATTTCCGCGGTGGTAGGCCTACTTGTAAAACCCTGTCATTAATAAAGAATCTCTTTCCTTTTTTAGGTTACCTCAAGTGTATCTGTGAAGAGTCTATCGTTTTATCATCCTTTCCCCCAATCAATACATACAAGGGAAACGGCTAAAACAATGTATTCGGAAACAAAGTGTCTCACCAGGTTAACCCACCTTTCTAGCTTTCTTGGCATAAAATAAGATTCCAATATCAAAAGTTCATCTTTACTTGAATCATAAAAACTGATGTGTGAATAGTTTCTGCAGCCATTAGTGAAAAGAATTTTTAAGCTTGTTTTAAAATACAAAATTGATCTGAATTTGTCAAAAAAAAAAGTTAGATCTACGTCCCAGCCCTCATTTTTAATCGAAGTTTTCTAAATGTTGTGGTAAGCTTCACCACAATGAAAGTTTCAATCTTAAGATTTAACATATCTTTCATTTTCCTGAAGTATTCACCGAATTGAATACCAATCAGATTGTTTGAAATACCTCATTCTATTTCGTAGGGGGTCCACAATTTTGGCATTCTTTTGGAAATTTCTTGAAATGTAACGACTAAGACCAACAATTATCACTCAAATACCTTAATCCAGACTCTGTAAAGGTGGGCAAGACACACCACATATACAGGAGTGTTAGATCAAACAAGGAAGATATAAAAAGATCAGAACTAAAAGCAAAAATCCTCTTTGGATCATACACATTGCAATCCAATAGATGTGCATTCAACCAATACACAGTGGATCCAACCTGCAAACTATGTGAACAAGAACGAGAAACCAGAGAACATTTCATAGGGAGTTGCTCTGCACCACAGCATTCCAGATCGAAATATAAGAGACTCATTTTTGCTACTCTGACAGAACCAACACATATGCTGCTGGATGATCCAAGATTATTTACACACTTAATTCAGGATAGTACCCATCCAACCATCACCAACATCATAGAAATTCCATCTCATACTTCACGTATTCTCACGAGATGAGGGATTCACATGTCGTCGTGATGTCTGTGCGTTTGGTAGATGCAAGACCTAGAATTTTCACTGCAATTTTAAAGCAGTTACTATGACGAATCTTTAAAACAAAGTAAATTTAAAATATGTATATGTTCAAGTAGTAAACATCAGGTCAATATAAACAAAATGTAACGTTCGATACTGTCGCTTTTTATGAAGTCAATATAACCGTCAAATTCTCGATCATGATAAAGGTGTTAACGCCAATTATTCGCCACACATTTAAAAATACCAGTTTCGACAATTCGTATGTGAAATTGCAACACCAATACTTGCACTTCAACACAGTTAGAAAGTCAAAATGTACTGTCGCCACTTTTTAACAGCGACTGAAATGTCCGCTACCGTCTATTTTATTACAAGATGGTCCATACAGTATCCACGGAAATTAATTGTTACTATGGCCAAGTTAACCGATATACACAATACTAAAAGTAAATTAGTCCTATACGTCTATGAAGAGGAATTTCCTCCCTCTGATTCCACTACAAATCAGACTGCGGGGATCCTTGAGACTTTTTGTTGTAAAGTTCGATACTTGATTATCCCTAAAATGCAATCCAATTTTCCATTAAAGTACACCTGCCAAATAAGAAATTCTGTGTATATAAAGAAAATAATATATGTTAGTTTTATTCCCATACGCATATATTTTTCTGACCCGTTTTATATCAATTTGTAATGTCCGCGATGTAATGTTCAATACCGAGTATCTATAGACATTATCTCTCACGCTATAATTGGCTTAGTTTATTGACTTTATGACGTAAATAATGACGTATCTAAACAGGGGGCTTTATGACCAGCCAATTTTCTTTACCGAACTGAAAAAATAAACATTTTTTACCAGTTTGGTGTTTGCAAAAGCGAGTGTTTGCTAAATGATTTGCATTCTTAAATCCCTCTTTATTACATCACACCTTATTTGTTATTTTGATTAAAACTGAATGCAACCATCATATGGTAAATGCATAGGTATTTATTGTCTTTAAAAGTTGATTTTGATAACAATTGTTTGACTGTAATGTCCGTTACTTTTGGTATCGGACATTACATATTTTGTAAGAGCTATTTACATGCAATATGAGATTAAGAAACGAAACGGAAGCTAATCCCCAGCAATTTCCCAACATCTCTGCTCTTAACCATTTTCAAATCGATCATATGTTATTATATTTATTGAAAAATGTCAGAAATGTTGTTTGGCCACGTGATTAACTGCCGTAATTTGAGCAACCTTTTCAAGGTGTAAAATGTTTGTAGACTTTTTCCACGCTTCTTAGACGCGTAAGCCAAGATACTTTGCGTTATTTTCCTTGATATTAATTGATTGAATCAGTTTTAACGCCTCTTTGAGCTGCTGTGGTCATGAATCGCAGGGGCTGGAGCACTTTAAGAACCATTCATTTCAGAAGTTGCTCGCACCAATCATACCACAACATTATATATGAGCCTTTCTGGACTTTGAGAAGACTAGTAATTTCCGATTTTTTAGCACCAAATAAAAACTTTTCCCACTGGGAAAATCTTATTTCATCATGCTTAATTGAGTTGGTGTCTGTCACATGTTTCTGTCCAGCGACGATTTGTAATGTTCGATACAATCAAGTAGTCTTAATTTTTGTCCAGAGTATCTATAGATTAAGATTATACAGTTCTCTAAGGTTCTCTAAGCTATTTTGATTATACTGATATTGTGTGGTGTGTATGGCACATTTCGGGTATGCAAAACATGTTTTCTGGTGTAATGTAATGTCCGCTACATTTGTAATTACCGTTACATATCTAGCAAAACATGCTTTTTTGTTCTCTTTAATCTCCATGTTGCTGATTTTTTAAGTTTGATTACTTATGTGAAGAAAGCAAATGCTTTGATAACACATTGTTCTAGAAATCGTTTTCACGTTACGCATATAGATCAATTCCGATTTTCTGACAAATACAACATGATACTACTAGGTTACAGTGGATTTGTATGCTATTAGACTTGCATTGGCTCATTTTAGGTTTGTTAAGACGTCAGAAATCTACTTGATATGGGAATTTTCATGCTATACTGATTTTTTTATTGAAATGTTTTTACTTTTAATTTAATTGATAAAACTGTAATGTTCGCTACATTTCATAAGCACATTTAAATGCTTCGTTCTGAATAGAAGTTAAACTTTAAGGACCTGCAAACTTGCTCTCGCTGTTAGAAAAACATCTGTATATAAATTGAAAAATCATATATATATTGTTGACATGGCTTTCTGATAGCAACAATATGTTATCAGCTGTATTAACTATTGCAGCAGTGAAATTCGTTACATCTGTATTAGGTGTCATTTCTTTTGAAGCACATATCGGACGATTCAACGTGAATATACTCAATCTATCGGATATCATATATCCCGAGTTGTTCATGTTACACTATCATACAATGTAATTCCATGTCCGGTAGGTATAAATGGTCAGTATTAGCTTACAAGTGGCACTGGTACGAGAGGCTCGTACATTACCGTGGCAATTTTATTCTATTTGACTGCCACCAATCAACAGTACACCGCATCACTATGCTTTTCGTGATGTTCAAACCAACTTAACATAACATGGTTTAATATATTTTCCTTTGGTTTAAATGTCAATAAAAGTGTTCCGAGTTACTTCGATTTTTTGGATTTTAATATGGCCAAGATCCCTCATAATTGAACTGCTGTCGAGAGAATACCTGTGGAAGATCCACCTGAAGCGGTACGAACTACTTGCAAAATGCCAGTAATGCCCTAAGAACTACTTTAAATTATAACCCTCATTAACCGATTTTTAGCTCGACTTTTCGAAGAAAATGAGAGCTTATACTGTCACCCGGGCGTCGGCGTTGGCGTTGGCGTCGGCGTTGGCGTCGGCGTTGGCGTTGCAACAAAGGTTAAAGTTTTTTCAAACATCAATAACTTCCATACTATCAAAGGGATTCAACCCAAAACTTGGAATACTTATTCACCATCACACCCTCTACCTTACTATCAGGGCCCATGACCCTGGCTCCACTATATTTGGAGTTATGCCCCCTTTATACTTAGCAACTTTGAAAGTCCAGCACTTAGAAAGTCGAGCGCGCTGTCTTCGGACAGCTCTTGTCAAAAGTTGCTCTATCATTTTCAAGCTCTGGCGGATTTGTAATGTAACACATCGATCTGTCTGTGTTAAATGAGTTTACATTATATCACGTAAATAGACTGGTGTGACACCGCCAAAGTATGGCGAAATGCGGAAGTGAAAGTACAGAATTGCTCCACAAATTTCGCCTTGATAAGACATCTGGACTGATTGTCAACCGATTCAAAGATGATTTTATTGTTTTTGATATCTTAAAGGTACTATTTAATAACTTTCCATGCACCTTGGCACCTGCTTTCTACCTAACTTCAAAGTTTGTTTTTGGAAGTGCGATAGTATTCGGATAATTTTAGTTCCGGATATATGGCTATTTCTTTCCTAATGTAAAGAAAGGCCCGTTTTATTAAATTTATTTGCGCCATTTTAAACAAGTACTATTCAAATGTGTCTGTTAATAATGTTTGTTTCCGTATTTGTAAATTTTAATACTTAAATTCAGAGTTTTTAATTTTTTATTGCAGATTCTCTATGATGATGCAGTGGACAGTTATGTGAAAACAGAACTCCTGATTGATTTAGAAGAATATGGACATCTTGGTTTGTCTTCAGAAAGGTAGGTTTGTCATTTATACATGGAGCAACAGATAAGAGAGCAGAGGTCCCATTCACGCACATTTGTGCATTATTCACGTAGTGATAAAAAAAATCATGCACGGAATTTACAACCTACGGGGTACTGATTTTAGAGAAGAAATATTAAAATTTTGTAACAAAAAAATCATTGCAATCGGCGATAAACGCTCTGAAATTCTACCTGAATAGGCAGTGCGCGACGCTTCTTTATTTACATTTATTCAATTTTACGATGGGTTATTTTTATGTTCACCGTCTACAAAAGACAACTCTTCTGTCTTCGAAGAGTTGTCTTTCGAAGACGGTGTACGCCTAAGGATTGGCAAATCGCCGAGCGTGTATCAAAAACGTCAATGAAACGTCAGTCAGCTATTCTGCAATAAAATGTCGCAAAAGAGACTTTTTAATTTTTGATTTAAAGGTAAAAACACTCTGACTGGTCAATCAGAATAACTGCATAAGGTTTGAGCCAATCCCAACAAACGGGCGAATCGGAAGGAAATGAGCAAGGTCAATCTGAACAAAACACTTTCAGTAAAAAGCAGCAAACATAACATTTCCAGAGTGCTTGACTCTCTGAATTTTATTCAAAAACCCTACAAATGTCAGTTGTCTTCATTACTTTCCTAAGATTGATTGGCAGAATCTAAATTCTTGAGCAATAGTGCACTCCCAAATTTTGTGATGCACTCCCTATAATTTACCCCAGGGGGTGCATGCACTCCCAGAAAAAAAGGTGAGTGGGAACTCTGAAGAGAGTGGTTAAGACATTCTGAATTTTGAATGATTTTTTTTATAAATGCATCATTATGTATGTAGAATAACAGCTGGTGGTTCCAATTGAATTTTGTGTTTAAAGTACTGATTAAAGAAATATCAGGAATACATGAGGTGCAACACCACTTGTTATGTGGCTCAAAAATGGTTGAATACTTGTAATCAACCGATCATTGATTCATTTATCAATCAATCAATTATTCAATCACTCAATCAATGAATCAATTAATAATTCATTCATTCATTCAATCTGAATCAATTATCAATCAATATCACAATTAATCAATATCACAATCAATCAATCAATCAATCACCCAACCCCAACCCAACCCAACCCAACCCAGATATTCATGGTTCCAGATATTCATTGTTTGCGAAAGGATTCCAGTTAAAAATAATTTATTTGATTCCAGTGTTGATCAAGTTGTAACCTCACTACTGGACATTGTAAGCCAACATGGTGATTCTACTAACAACTGGACATACGTCTGTCAGTCACTTCTGACTGCAACTAGTCTTCTTATACAGCTAGATCAACTGGTAAGATATCTATTTTTATTGGCTGCTTCTTATTTAAGGATTGATATTGTATTGCACATTTTTTTTTCAATACCCAACTTTCAATGCAAAGTTTGTTCTCTAGAAATAAAACAAAAAACATGTAATTGATTTGACAAGCTGCCTCTGTGATCTATTTCACAATTTATGAAAAAGTTACATACAAATAGATGGGAGGGCAGATCAACAGATCAGAAGGAGTAAAGACATTCTAAATTTGTTATTTCAAATTTAAATCCTATGTTGTGGGTAATCATTTTAATCTTCTCGAGACAAATACAATGTACCCACAACTTTGAAAACATTTGTTTTGTCATTTGCAGCAGCTTTTAAATAGAACCCTCTACAATTTGTTGTTTGAGAAAGGGTAATTCTATTTGCAAAATTTCAGGAAACAGATATCTGCAAACAGCTGGTGAAAGTTTTGGTTTCCATAGTAACCAACTCAAATCACCCTGAAAACCAACGACTCCGATCATGTGCATGCCACTGTCTTATACATATGGAGGAGTTTCAACATGTAGGTTACATTGCTTCCCGAAAAATGGACTTTTCAGTTTCTCCTTTTCCCTCAATATCTGTGTGCCATTGCATACAATTTGTCTAATTTTAAGCTGCACTGGCTGTCATGATAGTGGGCTATTGTTGCATCAATTAATTTGTTGTTTCCAATTTTGGCTTGTTTAACATTATTCTGGAGAGCCTTAATGCTCTTTAGATTATTATGGATAAAATTTAAACAATAAAGGACCATCATGGAAGTCTGTGAATTCAATAGTGCCCAGCAAAGGTCAATTAGATACCACATTTCTAAATTGAGCTAATAGTAAGGTAAAACCCCTTTTTAGATTCAGAAAACCATCTTGGTGCAAAGATTCTTAACCCTAGTCAGTATTGCATGGTTCAGACTGCCTTTTGCTGATTATTATTGCTCTTCTCTGATGGTCACTTTTTAACAACCCTAAGTTATTGTAATTTTGACATTTCAGGGACTGTTGTTCGCCTACATAGATGAGTTTTGTCGGCTAGCTAGACAGGAAAAATCCTGTATATACCAAGACTATGCCCTATTAGCTGCAAAAGTGCTTGAGAACATAGGAAGGTGAAGTATTATTGTGCACTATATACCAAGTTTGTTTGCCCTTCCACAGAAGATATAGTCAAATTGTCATTTTTTATACGCCTGTCAAAGACGGGACGTATTATGGGATCACCCATGGCGTCCGGGCATCCGGCGTCCACTTCTTTGTCCGGAGCATAACTCTTTCACCTTAGGTCTGATTGACTTTAAACTTGGCAGTTATATTCTTCTCATTATTACGAAGTGCAGTGCATATGAACCATAACTCTACCTAGCTTATTTTTTGAGTTATTGCCCTTTGTTGTTTTTCATACTTGAATCTTGTCCTGAGTATATCTCTAAAAGTATTATAGCTAGGATCATGAAACTTCATGGGTGTATAGATCTCACCAAGGGGGAGTGAAGTGCACAAGAACCATAACTCTACCTGGCCTATTTTTGAGTTATTGTCCTTTGTTGTTTTTCACACTTAAATCTTGTCCAGAGTATATCTCTAAAAGTATTATAGCTAGAATCATGAAACTTCATTGGTGTATAGATCTCATCAAGTGGGATTTCAGTGTACAAGAACTATAACTTTACCTAGCCTATATTTTAAGTTACTTCCCTTTGTTGTTTTCATGCTTGAATCTTGTCCAGGGCATATCTTGAAAAGTATAATAGCTAGGATCATGAAACTTTTACTGAATCGCTCCCCCTGTCGACATAAAGCAGTGTTAGGGGCGTATCTTGTGACAGTTTGACACCTTGTTCATGTATATCTCTAACCAAAAGTCAGTGTTAAAATTAGAGCCTCACTTTGATATTGAATTGGAAAAAATGATGTCTACTTACAAATTATAAAAAAAACATAGTAGTAACTAGTAAAAATATTAAAGGTCAGAGGTGGGGGGGGTGCACAAGTGTTAAGGGTAAATGTTGAGGGCAGTGGTCACTCATTGGTCACGGGTGGTAAACAGAGAAACTAGCTCCAAAAAGAGTCAACGGTATTTTGTTTCCTCGTGACATCCGGCCTCTACCAAGGTAGTTGCATAGAGCGAAAATCTGTAAACAAAGGTAGGTCGACCATTTCTTCATATTACAGCATCGCCGGATTTCTCAAAAACTCGCTTTAAAAGAAATAATTTTAGAAAATGTGTTCGTGACCTACAAATTTTCGCTCTATGCAACTACCTCTTTTTGGAGCTAGTTTCTCTGTTTACGACCCGTGTTGGTGCTCTACCAAGGAGTTGATAGGAGTTGTCTCAAGCATCAAAGAGGTCAATACATTTTGTCACTGTTGTATTTACAGTATGTCTCTTGCCAAGCTGAACTCACCAACTGGCCTTAAAGGAGAGACCTTCACATCGAGACAGGTTTGTATAAAAGTACAATTCATTACACTAAGGACTAACATTTTAGATAATCAGTATAGAATGAAAAGTTTACAACCTAGTCAGCTTACACAGTCTTCCTATCTTTTCCAGATATCTTCTATGTCACTCTTTAGCTGGAATGTAGAAAAATGTCACCCACAGCCATAGCGCATTGATATAGGGTAGTGTATAAAACTTTGACTAATGAGGTTGTGGGTTTGATCCAAGGCCTTGTGGTATTTGTCTCCCACCAATTGTTAGATTATAATAAACCTATGTGGGCAAGCAGCTGGCGGCTTGGAAAGGATATCATGGTATTACTTTTGAGATAAGCAATAGGAATTTATGATTAGGTCTTCGGCTGCTGCAATATGACTATATTAGTTGGAAGAGGCGTTAAACCCCATTTAGAGACCAACATAGGTCTAGATCAACTTGTTTACACATACTTTTATTCGATGTAATAAAAAAAGTAAAAAGTGCTTTGTTTAGAAATTTCATTGGAACACCTATTTATTAATGCAGGTAACAGTTCAGAAGCAGATGTCGTACGATCCTCAAGATGTCCGTCAATTTTCCGCGTTTCTTTTAGAAAACATGGGCTTGCTGACCAGATGTGGCTACTTTAGAGTCGTTCAGTCCATCGCAGAAATTGTGAAAACTTTTCCTGAGGTATCCCCAATGGTAAGGATACAATAACTTTTTTCCCAAACCAGTGAATGCTTTTTAAAAATATTTGTTGAACATTGTGAGAGCTCTTTGAGAGTTTTGCATGTTTTTTTATCATAATGAATGAATGCTTGCGTGGAATTATTAGCTCACCTGAGCACGAAGTGCTCAAGGTGAGGTATTGTGATCGGTCTGTTGTCCGGCGTCTGTCTATCTGTCTATCTGTCCATCTGTCCATCTGTCTATCTGTCTGTACGTCAACTTTTCACAAAAAAATCTTCTCCTCCTAAAGTACTTGACAGAATTCATTAATATTTCACACATATGATCTAAGGGTCATGCTTTTTCAAAATACTTCAAAGAATTTGAATCGGGTCCATAATGGGGTCAAAAAGTAGGTCACTAGGTCAAATCTTCTTTCTGCTCTAAGGGCCACATTTATTGCTCAATCGTTGTGAAAACTTATCAGAATATTTGTCTTGATGATATTTAGGTCATGATAACAAATAGGTCAAGCCAGGTCAAAAACTAGGTCACTAGGTCAAATATTGTAAAAATCCATCTTTTTACACTGGAAGTGCCAATTTTGGTCCAAACTTTGTAGAAATTGTCATGAATGTTTATTTTGATGATATCAAGGTCAAGTCAAGAAGTGGGTCATGCTACGTCATTAATTAGGTCAAGAGGTCAAATCTTACGAAATCCTTTCTTTTGCTCTGGTTTTGATTGGAATGGAATAAATGTTGATTTCATGATGTTCTCAATTGTATGATGTATACCGCTTCCGTGGCCTAGTGGTTAGGGCGTCCGCCTTGGAAGCGGGAGGTCGAAGGTTCGAATCCCGGTGGAAGCCGGCCTACCGAATTAGAACTGATGTGACCGGTTGGTGAGCCGCCAGCTAGTTAAATTAATGGTTACCGTAGACCCATCTCTGCCAGACGCCCGGCATCATGAGTGGGGAATCGGGAGGTACTGCGTATTGAGAAAGAGAGTGTCTCATAAGCCAAAACTGGCTGGCCCTTTATATAGGGGTGACACTATAATAAACAAACCTTTACCTTTTAATAGCTTTACCTTTATCTGGTTTTACCTTACAGGTATTTAAACCACTCCTTCTACATCAAATGTCCACTGTCAGTTGTGTCTTGTTTCAGACCATTACAGATGAGATAATTACATTACCCAGGTGTTGTTTAGCATTTATCTGGTCTTATATTACAGGTGTTTAAGCCACTCCTTCTACATCAGATGTCCACTGTCAGTTGTGACTTGTTTCAAACCATTACAGATGAGATAATTCGCCACTCGTGAAAATAAAGCTTTTGTTGTTCACTCAATGAAATATAAATCGATCTTACACTGAAACAAACGATTATCCTCTATTTATATTACAGGTATTTAAGCTACTACATCAAATGTCCACTGTCAGTTGTGTCTTGTTTCAAACCGTTATGTACATATGTGTGTGATAATAAGCATCTACAGGTGTTAATAAACATTTATCTTGTTTAAAATTTCAGGTGTTTAAGCCACTCCTTTTACATCAGATGTCTACAGTCAGTTGTGTCTTGTTTCAAACCATCATGTATATTCAGGTGAGATAATTAAATTCCACATGTGAAACCTTTTCTAATGGACAAAATTTGGGACTGTTCAAACAGGCAATTTTTTATCCTCAATGCTGTCCAAAGCCTTCTCTATTAAAGATGTCAAAGCCCATTGTTTTTGAAATGTTCAATAAGTTTTTGATAGTTATGGTAGTTAGAAGTTATGATGATGATCCCCTTAAGTAAAGTGACATTTCACAATAATTTTTACATAAATGTTACTTTTATTCTATCTGAAAGAGCATGTTTTCTTATGAAAATTCTGAAAATTTCAAGCCAAAATATTGAACTGTTTACAAGAAATATATATTTTTGTGCTAAAATTAAACAATTTGTTGTGGACAACAGTTCAGATTTATATAGAATTTGTCATTTCTGTCTCAACTTTAAAGGCATATTTTTCGCTTATAAATATCAACTTCAAAAGACTGATAGCATTTCTAAGCATCAGAATAATCTTTGCATCAAGACATACTTTTAAAAAATGAAATAAATATGAAATGTCACTTTAACCCATTACCAAATAACAAAAGTCCAATTTTAAAGGAGCTGCAGACAACAAGTTATTGATATCAAAGGACTTTTTATAGTATAGCTTGGATAATATTTCAATTTAAGGAGAAAATGCAGCTCTTAAGAATATTCTTCTTTAGCCTCAATGTTTTCACACGCCTTCTCTATTAGAGGTTTCAGTGCGTCACTGCTTGAGAATATGTTTACAGACAGCATTTTAATCCTTAACCCATTACAACACAGTGACACCTTTTGACGCCCTACAAGATAAAGGCTTTAGAAAACCTTGTGGTAAATCAAGAAATTGCTTGTGACAAGCAAGCAATTTCTTCATTTACCACAATGTTTTCTACACAAAAACACCAACAATTTATAAATTCTATGCATTTGATATTGTCGTCTGCAACACCTTTGAATTTGGAACAGACCAAAATTTTGTCATCTGGTAAAGGGTTAATCTTTGTTGACACTTTCTATTGCTGAATTATTTTATGTTGCTCTCATGAACTTTCAACAACCTAAAAATCAGAATATGCCACATTGTATCAATTTTACCATTTATACTTTCAGAGAGAATTTCAAGGTGAAATATTGACAGAAAAGGAACAATCCGAGTTTCTACACCAACATTGTATCAATTCTACCATTTATACTTTCAGAGAGAATTTCAAGGTGAAATATTGACAGAAAAGGAACAATCCGAGTTTCTACACCAACATTGTATCAATTCTACCATTTATACTTTCAGAGAGAATTTCAAGGTGAAATATTGACAGAAAAGGAACAATCTGAGTTTCTACACCAACATTGTATCAATTCTACCATTTATACTTTCAGAGAGAATTTCAAGGTGAAATATTGACAGAAAAGGAGCAATCCAAGTTTCTACACCAACATTGTATCAATTCTACCATTTATACTTTCAGAGAGAATTTCAAGGTGAAATATTGACAGAAAAGGAACAATCCGAGTTTCTACACCAACATTGTATCAATTCTACCATTTATACTTTCAGAGAGAATTTCAAGGTGAAATATTGACAGAAAAGGAACAATCCGAGTTTCTACACCAACATTGTATCAATTCTACCATTTATACTTTCAGAGAGAATTTCAAGGTGAAATATTGACAGAAAAGGAACAATCTGAGTTTCTACACCAACATTGTATCAATTCTACCATTTATACTTTCAGAGAGAATTTCAAGGTGAAATATTGACAGAAAAGGAACAATCCGAGTTTCTACACCAACATTGTATCAATTCTACCATTTATACTTTCAGAGAGAATTTCAAGGTGAAATATTGACAGAAAAGGAACAATCCGAGTTTCTACACCAACATTGTATCAATTCTACCATTTATACTTTCAGAGAGAATTTCAAGGTGAAATATTGACAGAAAAGGAACAATCCGAGTTTCTACACCAACATTGTATCAATTCTACCATTTATACTTTCAGAGAGAATTTCAAGGTGAAATATTGACAGAAAAGGAACAATCCGAGTTCCTACACCGACTATGCATCATGACAGATCATCCATGTTTAACGTTACTTAACAAGTTACTGGTCAGCCAGTGGGCTAAATACTATTATCTGGTGATTTTATTTTCATTGAACTTTGTATCAATTCTACCATTTATACTTTCAGAGAGAATTTCAAGGTGAAATATTGACAGAAAAGGAGCAATCCGAGTTCCTACACAGACTATGCATTATGACTGACCACCCGTGTTTAACGTTACTTAACAAGTTACTGGTCAGCCAGTGGGCTAAATATTATTATCTGGTAAGAACATCTTTGAATGTGCTTTCTCTTTCAAATCTTGGTAAATTTAACAACAAAATTTCATAATAATGGAGAAACACCTACTTTTTCAAAGATTGATTTATTACAATAATGAAATACTTTATGATAGATTTAGTAGTATGTTTATGTGTGTGAATACTTATTTCTAATTCTAATTTTCTAGTTAAACAGCAATATTATGGACTTGGTCTGTCCAAATCAAGTCATTGTAAATGACAATTTGATTTGTTAAATCTTTGATAACTATTTTCAATGGATATGAAAAATGAAGAAATGCTGAAACTTATCGTCGGTGGGGAGTCAATACCTCGTAACTCCAGCTTATTCAAGCTGTAGTTACGAGGTCTTGACTCCCCACCAGCGTTATATTTTCACAGGTTTTAAAACTTGGTTGTAATGTGTTTGTCATTTTCCCTCAATATTTAGGATGAGAGCCCAGCAGGCAACTCATATCGTAGCATTATCCAGAGGTTAAAGTTCAAGTTTTATCCAAGCTTATTTGATCCAGTGGACTGTCAGCTTAGCAAACTGATTATAACTGATTTGACCTTTTAACATGTTTATTGTTTTTCCTCAATATTTAGGATGAGAGCCCTGCAGGTGATTCATATCGCAGCATTATCCAGAGGTTAAGGTTCAAGTTTTACCCGAGCATATTTGACCCTGTAGACTGCCAGCTGAGCAAGCTCATCATGACTTCACTGTGTGTTAATAGGGAAGATGAAAGTGGTAAGCTTAACCCTTTCCCAAATGACAAAATTTTAGGGTGATCCACTTAAAAAAGAGCCACAAATGACAAAATGGGTGCTTTTAAAGATAGGATTTGTGTAAAATATGACACGGAAAATATAGAGACAAAAGGAGAAACTGCTGGTTATCAGCAGTTTCTTCTTTTGTTTCAATGTTTTCCCAAGCCTTTACTATTAGGGACGTCAAAACCAGGTCAAGAATGCAATAAAATTTGATGCTGTGTAGAGAGAAAGTTTAAAAAAAAAATTCATTTGATAATGCCTGAGCACAAATTTTACATATTTACATTTTCTATTAATAGCATGGGTACCATTTAACCCTTTCCCAAACAAGACCTGGTTTTGACGTCCCTAATAGGAAAGGCTTGAGAAAACATTGAAACAAAAGAAGAAACTGCTGATAACCAGCAGTTTCTCCTTTTGTCTCAATATTTTCTTAGCTATATTGTACAAAAATCTTTTTTTTTTCAATGTCCATTTTGTTGTCTGCAGCAACTTTCAAATTGGACCACCCTATTTTTTTTCGTTTGGGAAAGGGTTAAGCGAGCCGGGACTTTATGTCCGGGGAGCTAATGTCAAAGCCCCAATGTCGGCGTCGCATACTGTCCCCTGCTGTCCCGTCTTCAATTGAAAGACTTTAACCTGGTCTATATCTCAGGCACTGTTAGAGATACAGTCTTGATATTTCATACATGGATGCATCTCGACAAGACCTTTCATTTGGGACCATGACCTTTGACCTAGTGACCTTTACCTTGGAGTTTGACCTACTTTTGAAAAACTTTAACCTGGCCTATATCTCATGCACTATTATTGATAGAGCCTTGATATTTCACACATTGATACCTCCTGCCAAGACCTTTCATTTGGGACCATGACCCTTGACCTTGTGACCTTGACCTTGGAGTTTGACCTACTTTTAAAAAATTACCTGAGCCGCGTGCGATTTAGGCCAAAATTGGTCTTCCGGAAGAGGAAGACCATAAATTCTGTTTGTTTTAGCTCTTCTGAAATCAGAAGAGTCACGTGACAAGCACTTCCGACTAAATCGAACGGGCCTCTTCTATTTCTGGAAGCTCTTCTAGCTCTTCCATTTTTGAGCAGAAGACGTAAGATGGAAGATGTCACGTGGTCGGCAACATGAGAGCGTCTTTAGTTACAAAGTATAGATTTTCTCAATTACTGAAAATCGCTTGTTTACAGCTAGTTTGTATTAGTTTTGGGATCAAAACGAGAACAAAACTTGTGCTTTTGAAAAAGAAGTGCCTTTATCAGTACATCGTAGTAGTATCAGGAAGGGTATCCAGTCTACCGAATTGGAGCTGGCCATTCTAATTTCCTCCTTTTTGAAGAGCTTTTCGATAGAAAAGCCACTTCTGTTTTCAAGACATGTTCGATTTATTTTTGGCCTTCTGTCTTCTGCTTGTCTTCTATCACGTGACCAAACATCTTCTATGACGTGGTCTTCCGGAAGAAGAAGTTGCCAAATCGCACCGGCCTCTGTTTTTGTGACAAGCTCCCGTATAGGCGAGCTACATTGTCCGCGGACAGCTCTTGTTATGTGTTTCCTCTGCTAAGATGAAGAATTTTACTATCAAGACTCGATCACTTTTGTTGGGAATTACAGGCCCTATTGTCCTTTTATTTTTAACATTCAAATTTAAAGTTCATTTTGGAATCAGTGTTTGCTTGTTAAAATTCTATGTTTACATTTCAGGGTTGGAGACATCAGTTTTGTTGGGCAGTTTGGCCTACATACACAAGTTAGCATGGCATACGGGGAGTAGCACAGTAGCTATTGTGATGTTTAAAGCCTTGTATTATATGTATCAGCGACTAAATAATGCATCATTTTCAAGTGATATACAGAGGTATGTGGTTTATATTGTATGAATTAAGTAAAATAACACACACTACACAAGTTAGGGTGGCATACGGGGAGCAGTACAGTAGCTATTGTGATGTTTAAAGCCTTGTATTATATGTATCAAAGACTAAATAATGCATCATTCTCAAGTGACATTCAGAGGTATGTGGTTTATATTGTATGAATTAAGTAAAATAACACACACTACACAAATTAGGGTGGCATACGGGGAGCAGTACAGTAGCTATTGTGATGTTTAAAGCCTTGTATTACATGTATCAACGACTGAATAATGCTTCATTCTCAAGTGACATTCAGAGGTATATGGTTTATATTGTATGAATTAAGTAAAATAACACACACTACACAAGTTAGCCTGGCATACGGGTAGCAGTACAGTAGCTATTGTGATGTTTAAAGCCTTGTATTATATGTATCAACGTCTGAATAATGCTTCATTTTCAAGTGATATACAGAGGTATGTGGTTTATTTTGTATTAGTAAAGTATTAAAGCCCACTTACACTACACAAGTTACGGTGGCATACAAGCAGCAGCACAGTAGCTATTGTGAATTTCAAAGCCTTGTATTATATGTATCATAGACTGAATAATGCTTCATTCTCAAGTGATATACAAAGGTATGAGTCTACACAGTACTGACGTTTAACCCTTTCCTGAATGCAAAATTTTAGGATGATCCACTTCAAAAACTGCCAAAAATGACAAAATTGAAGTTATTGAAGACAGAAATTGTGTAAAATATGGCATAGAAAGTATTGAGACAAAAGGAGAAACTGCTGGTTATCAGCAGTTTCTTCTTTTGTTTCAATATTTTCCCAAACCTTATCTATTGGGGACGTTAAAACCAGGTCTTGTTTGGGAAAGGCTTAATTGTCAAAGTTTTAATCTTGTTGGCAAGGTCAAGGTCACAGCTCCAACTTTTATGATTATTTATATACTTCAAATGTTCCCTACATCAATCGGAAGGCAGTTTATCATTGTTATTAATATGTTATAAGTTTATTTTTCATGAAAAAAGTTACTTCTGTTCTAGTCATGACCACCTTATTAAAGCTTGCCCAGATATCAAAAAACTAAACCTGTTTAAACTGAAAGCAGGACAACAGAATTTCTTAGACTTTTCATATATGTCTTAAATGTTGTACTAGAAAGAGTTTATTTTAGGTTTGTATACCTATATTGTAGGTTCCTGCGTGGCTTGTGCACAGACTTACCTCATTTCATTCCACACACCATTGACTTTCTAGATAGTATACAAGAACTGGGTATTAGCAGGTAATCGTTTTTCAACCATATATGATACGGCTTTCAATTTTCACATGTGCATTTTTTGTGAATAAATATTTCATTTGATGCTTGCAAGATAAAGGGAAAGATAAATGATCAAGGTCACAATTGGGAAATTGTTGTTGCAGAGGCATTGATCTTTTATAAAGACATATTCTCTCTAATACAATTAGTTGATCCAATCATAAAGTATTACATAATAAAAATAATGAAACCAATACAAAAACACTCAAGATTCTGTTATATGGCAATATTTGTTTATTTTATACAATTTAACATGGAGCTTCAATGTCACTTACTAAAAATATTGTTAACTGCAATAAAGGAAATTTTAATTAAGTGGAAAGAACTGACAGAGAAAGACATCGAAGAATGGAGCATGTCAGCTGTAAATATTTATGACAGAAAGAAATGGAGAGGGGAAGTCAAGTCTGCCATGCGTGCAGCTAGCCAGACAACTGGACGGGACCCCACTGATGCTAGAACAGTCCCACCACCTGCATGGAAATCAAAACTCCGATGATGATGATGATGATGATGGTATTGATTAAGTTATTGTTGTTGTTGTTTCAGCACCATATATGTAGAGACGTTGGACTTGCTTCATAAACAAGTTGTCATGGCAACAGAAGATCAAATAGAGAAAAGTTATCATTTTTACCTCCAAATATTGAAGAAGGCGGCATGTGAGAAACAGATTACTCAAGCTGTAAGTATGAGAATATTTTATACAAGTTGTTATGGCAACAAATAGAGAAAAGTTATCATTTTTACCTCCAAATATTGAAGAAAGCTGCTTGTGAGAAACAGATTACTCAAGCTGTAAGTATGAGAATATTTTATACAAGTTGTCATGGCAACAAATAGAGAAAAGTTATCATTTTTACCTCCAAATATTGAAGAAGGCTGCATGTGAGAAACAGATTACTCAAGCTGTAAGTATGAGGATATTTTATACAAGTTGTCATGGCAACAGAAGATCAAATAGAGAAAAGTTATCATTTTTACCTCAAAATATTGAAGAAGGCTGCATGTGAGAAACAGATTACTCAAGCTGTAAGTATGAGAATATTTTATACACGTTGTCATGGCAACAAATAGAGAAAAGTTATCATTTTTACCTCCAAATATTGAAGAAGGCTGCATGTGAGAAACAGATTACTCAAGGTGTAAGTATGAGAATATTTTATACAAGTTGTCATGGCAACAAATAGAGAAAAGTTATCATTTTTACCTCAAAATATTGAAGAAGGCTGCATGTGAGAAACAGATAACTCAAGCTGTAAGTATGAGAATATTTTATACACGTTGTCATGGCAACAAATAGAGAAAAGTTATCATTTTTACCTCCAAATATTGAAGAAGGCTGCATGTGAGAAACAGATAACTCAAGCTGTAAGTATGAGAATATTTTATACAAGTTGTTATGGCAACAAATAGAGAAAAGTTATCATTTTTACCTCCAAATATTGAAGAAGGCTGCATGTGAGAAACAGATAACTCAAGCTGTAAGTATGAGAATATTTTATACAAGTTGTCATGGCAACAGAAGATCAAATAGAGAAAAGTTATCATTTTTACCTCAAAATATTGAAGAAGGCTGCATGTGAGAAACAGATAACTCAAGCTGTAAGTATGAGAATATTTTATACACGTTGTCATGGCAACAAATAGAGAAAAGTTATCATTTTTACCTCCAAATATTGAAGAAGGCTGCATGTGAGAAACAGATTACTCAAGGTGTAAGTATGAGAATATTTTATACAAGTTGTTATGGCAACAGAAGATCAAATAGAGAAAAGTTACCATTTTTACCTCCAAATATTGAAGAAAGCTGCTTGTGAGAAACAGATTACTCAAGCTGTAAGTATGAGAATATTTTATACAAGTTGTCATGGCAACAAATAGAGAAAAGTTATCATTTTTACCTCCAAGTATTGAAGAAGGCTGCATGTGAGAAACAGATAACTCAAGTTGTAAGTATGAGAATATTTTATACAAGTTGTCATGGCAACAAAAGATCAAATAGAGAAGAGTTATCATTTTTACCTCCAAATATTGAAGAAGGCTGTATGTGAGAAACAGATTACACAAGTTGTAAGTATGAGAATATTTTATACAAGTTGTTATGGCAACAAATAGAGAAAAGTTATCATTTTTATCTCCAAATATTGAAGAAAGCTGCATGTGAGAAACAGATTACTCAAGCTGTAAGTATGAGAATATTTTATACAAGTTGTCATGGCAACATATAGAGAAAATATATCATTTTTATCTCCAAATATTGAAGAAGGCTGCATGTGAGAAACAGATTACTCAAGCTGTAAGTATGAGAATATTTTATACAAGTTGTCATGGCAACATATAGAGAAAAGTTACCATTTTTACCTCCAAATATTGAAGAAGGCTGCATGTGAGAAACAGATTACTCAAGCTGTAAGTATGAGAATATTTTATACAAGTTGTCATGGCAACATATAGAGAAAAGATATCATTTTTATCTCCAAATATTGAAGAAGGCTGCATGTGAGAAACAGATTACTCAAGCTGTAAGTATGAGAATATTTTATACAAGTTGTCATGGCAACATATAGAGAAAAGTTACCATTTTTACCTCCAAATATTGAAGAAGGCTGCATGTGAGAAACAGATTACTCAAGCTGTAAGTATGAGAATATTTTATACAAGTTGTCATGGCAACATATAGAGAAAAGATATCATTTTTATCTCCAAATATTGAAGAAGGCTGCATGTGAGAAACAGATTACTCAAGCTGTAAGTATGAGAATATTTTATACAAGTTGTCATGGCAACAGAAGATCAAATAGAGAAAAGTTATCATTTTTACCTCCAAATATTGAAGAAAGCTGCATGTGAGAAACAGATTACTCAAGCTGTAAGTATGAGAATATTTTATACAAGTTGTCATGGCAACATATAGAGAAAAGTTATCATTTTTATCTCCAAATATTGAAGAAGGCTGCATGTGAGAAACAGATTACTCAAGGTGTAAGTATGAGAATATTTTATACAAGTTGTCATGGCAACATATAGAGAAAATATATCATTTTTATCTCCAAATATTGAAGAAGGCTGCATGTGAGAAACAGATTACTCAAGCTGTAAGTATGAGAATATTTTATACATGTTGTTATGGCAACATATAGAGAAAAGTTATCATTTTTATCTCCAAATATTGAAGAAGGTTGCATGTGAGAAACAGATTACTCAAGCTGTAAGTATGAGAATATTTTATACAAGTTGTCATGGCAACATATAGAGAAAAGTTACCATTTTTACCTCCAAATATTGAAGAAGGCTGCATGTGAGAAACAGATTACTCAAGCTGTAAGTATGAGAATATTTTATACAAGTTGTCATGGCAACACAAGATCAAATAGAGAAAAGTTACCATTTTTACCTACAAATATTGAAGAAGGCTGCATGTGAGAAACAGATTACTCAAGCTGTAAGTATGAGAATATTTTATACAAGTTGTCATGGCAACATATAGAGAAAAGTTATCATTTTTACCTCCAAATATTGAAGAAAGCTGCATGTGAGAAACAGATTACTCAAGCTGTAAGTATGAGAATATTTTATACAAGTTGTCATGGCAACATATAGAGAAAAGATATCATTTTTATCTCCAAATATTGAAGAAGGCTGCATGTGAGAAACAGATTACTCAAGCTGTAAGTATGAGAATATTTTATACAAGTTGTCATGGCAACATATAGAGAAAATATATCATTTTTATCTCCAAATATTGAAGAAGGCTGCATGTGAGAAACAGATTACTCAAGCTGTAAGTATGAGAATATTTTATACAAGTTGTCATGGCAACATATAGAGAAAAGTTACCATTTTTACCTCCAAATATTGAAGAAGGCTGCATGTGAGAAACAGATTACTCAAGCTGTAAGTATGAGAATATTTTATACAAGTTGTCATGGCAACACAAGATCAAATAGAGAAAAGTTACCATTTTTACCTACAAATATTGAAGAAGGCTGCATGTGAGAAACAGATTACTCAAGCTGTAAGTATGAGAATATTTTATACAAGTTGTCATGGCAACAGAAGATCAAATAGAGAAAAGTTATCATTTTTACCTCCAAATATTGAAGAAGGCTGCATGTGAGAAACAGATTACTCAAGCTGTAAGTATGAGAATATTTTATACAAGTTGTCATGGCAATATATAGAGAAAAGTTATCATTTTTACCTTCAAATATTGAAGAAAGCTGCATGTGAGAAACAGATTACTCAAGCTGTAAGTATGAGAATATTTTATACAAGTTGTCATGGCAATATATAGAGAAAAGTTATCATTTTTACCTTCAAATATTGAAGAAAGCTGCATGTGAGAAACAGATTACTCAAGTTGTAAGTATGAGAATATTTTATACAAGTTGTCATGGCAACAGAAGATCAAATAGAGAAAAGTTATCATTTTTACCTCCAAATATTGAAGAAGGCTGCATGTGAGAAACAGATTACTCAAGCTGTAAGTATGAGAATATTTTATACAAGTTGTCATGGCAACATATAGAGAAAAGATATCATTTTTATCTCCAAATATTGAAGAAGGCTGCATGTGAGAAACAGATTACTCAAGCTGTAAGTATGAGAATATTTTATACAAGTTGTCATGGCAACATATAGAGAAAAGATATCATTTTTATCTCCAAATATTGAAGAAAGCTGCATGTGAGAAACAGATTACTCAAGCTGTAAGTATGAGAATATTTTATACAAGTTGTCATGGCAACATATAGAGAAAAGATATCATTTTTATCTCCAAATATTGAAGAAAGCTGCATGTGAGAAACAGATTACTCAAGCTGTAAGTATGAGAATATTTTATACAAGTTGTCATGGCAACACAAGATCAAATAGAGAAAAGTTACCATTTTTACCTACAAATATTGAAGAAGGCTGCATGTGAGAAACAGATTACTCAAGCTGTAAGTATGAGAATATTTTATACAAGTTGTCATGGCAACATATAGAGAAAATTTATCATTTTTACCTTCAAATATTGAAGAAAGCTGCATGTGAGAAACAGATTACTCAAGCTGTAAGTATGAGAATATTTTATACAAGTTGTCATGGCAACATATAGAGAAAAGTTATCATTTTTACCTCCAAATATTGAAGAAGGCTGCATGTGAGAAACAGATTACTCAAGCTGTAAGTATGAGAATATTTTATACAAGTTGTCATGGCAACATATAGAGAAAAGATATCATTTTTATCTCCAAATATTGAAGAAGGCTGCATGTGAGAAACAGATTACTCAAGCTGTAAGTATGAGAATATTTTATACAAGTTGTCATGGCAACATATAGAGAAAATATATCATTTTTATCTCCAAATATTGAAGAAGGCTGCATGTGAGAAACAGATTACTCAAGCTGTAAGTATGAGAATATTTTATACAAGTTGTCATGGCAACATATAGAGAAAATATATCATTTTTATCTCCAAATATTGAAGAAGGCGGCATGTGAGAAACAGATTACTCAAGCTGTAAGTATGAGAATATTTTATACAAGTTGTCATGGCAACATATAGAGAAAATATATCATTTTTATCTCCAAATATTGAAGAAGGCAGCATGTGAGAAACAGATTACTCAAGCTGTAAGTATGAGAATATTTTATACATGTTGTTATGGCAACTGAAGATCAAATAGAGAAAAGTTATCATTTTTACCTCCAAATATTGAAGAAGGCTGCATGTGAGAAACAGATTTCTCAAGTTGTAAGTATGAGAATATTTTATACAAGTTGTCATGGCAACTGAAGATCAAATAGAGAAAAGTTATCATTTTTACCTCCAAATATTGTAGAAGGCTGCATGTGAGAAACAGATTACTCAAGTTGTAAGTATGAGAATATTTTATACAAGTTGTCATGGCAACAAATAGAGAAAAGTTATCATTTTTACCTCCAAATATTGTAGAAGGCTGCATGTGAGAAACAGATTACTCAAGCTGTAAGTATGAGAATATTTTATACAAGTTGTCATGGCAACAGAAGATCAAATAGAGAAAAGTTATCATTTTTACCTCCAAATATTGAAGAAAGCTGCATGTGAGAAACAGATTTCTCAAGTTGTAAGTACGAGAATATTTTGTACAAGTTGTCATGGCAACTGAAGATCAAATAGAGAAAAGTTATCATTTTTACCTCCAAATATTGTAGAAGGCTGCATGTGAGAAACAGATTTCTCAAGCTGTAAGTATGAGAATATTTTATACATGTTGTCATGACAACAGAAGATCAAATAGAGAAAAGTTATCATTTTTACCTCCAAATATTGTAGAAGGCTGCATGTGAGAAACAGATTACTCAAGCTGTAAGTATGAGAATATTTTATACATGTTGTCATGACAACAGAAGATCAAATAGAGAAAAGTTATCATTTTTACCTCCAAATATTGTAGAAGGCTGCATGTGAGAAACAGATTTCTCAAGCTGTAAGTATGAGAATATTTTATACATGTTGTCATGACAACAGAAGATCAAATAGAGAAAAGTTATCATTTTTATCTCCAAATATTGAAGAAAGCTGCATGTGAGAAACAGATTACTCAAGTTGTAAGTATGAGAATATTTTATACAAGTTGTTATGGCAACAGAAGATCAAATAGAGAAAAGTTATCATTTTTATTTACAAATATTGAAGAAAGCTGCATGTGAGAAACAGATTACTCAAGCTGTAAGTATGAGAATATTTTATACAAGTTGTCATGGCAACAAATAGAGAAAAGTTATCATTTTTACCTCCAAATATTGAAGAAGGCTGCATGTGAGAAACAGATTACTCAAGTTGTAAGTATGAGAATATTTTATACAAGTTGTCATGGCAACAAATAGAGAAAAGTTATCATTTTTACCTCCAAATATTGAAGAAGGCTGCATGTGAGAAACAGATTACTCAAGTTGTAAGTATGAGAATATTTTATACAAGTTGTCATGGCAACAAATAGAGAAAAGTTATCATTTTTACCTCCAAATATTGAAGAAGGCTGCATGTGAGAAACAGATTACTCAAGTTGTAAGTATGAGAATATTTTATACAAGTTGTCATGGCAACAAATAGAGAAAAGTTATCATTTTTACCTCCAAATATTGAAGAAGGCTGCATGTGAGAAACAGATTACTCAAGTTGTAAGTATGAGAATATTTTATACAAGTTGTCATGGCAACAAATAGAGAAAAGTTATCATTTTTACCTCCAAATATTGAAGAAGGCTGCATGTGAGAAACAGATTACTCAAGTTGTAAGTATGAGAATATTTTATACAAGTTGTCATGGCAACAAATAGAGAAAAGTTATCATTTTTACCTCCAAATATTGAAGAAGGCTGCATGTGAGAAACAGATAACTCAAGCTGTAAGTATGAGAATATTTTATACTAGTTGTCATGGCAACAGAAGATCAAATAGAGAAAAGTTATCATTTTTACCTCCAAATATTGAAGAAAGCTGCATGTGAGAAACAGATTACTCAAGTTGTAAGTATGGGAATATTTTATACAAGTTGTCATGGCAACAAATAGAGAAAAGTTATCATTTTTACCTTCAAATACTGAAGAAAGCTGCATGTGAGAAACAGATTATTCAAGCTGTAAGTATGAGAATATTTTATACAAGTTGTCATGGCAACAAATAGAGAAAAGTTATCATTTTTACCTTCAAATACTGAAGAAAGCTGCACGTGAGAAACAGATTATTCAAGCTGTAAGTATGAGAATATTTTATACAAGTTGTCATGGCAACAAATAGAGAAAAGTTATCATTTTTACCTTCAAATACTGAAGAAAGCAGCCTGTGAGAAACAGATTATTCAAGCTGTAAGTATGAGAATTGTTTATACAAGTTGTCATGGCAACAAATAGAGAAAAGTTATCATTTTTACCTTCAAATACTGAAGAAAGCTGCACGTGAGAAACAGATTACCCAAGCTGTAAGTATTGAAAACTGTTCCTGATTGGTCTTGTTGACAGTAGCTAAGCCCAGATAGAAGTAGTAGTCTGTAAGGTTGGAGTCTATCAATCTATGGGTTTTGGATTTGAACCCTGGCTTACCAATATTCGTATGAGGGAGAACTTTCTCAAGTCTTTTAAAAGTATGAAAACTTTCCATTGTTGACAGATTGTTGTCCCTGTAATGCCATATTAACAGCATATTTTTCTCTAAAAAAAATAAGGCTTATATGTCAGTTTCACAATATAACATCCTAAATATCATTGATTTTCATCAAGAACCATATAGCAATTGCTTTGAATTAGAGATATTTTTGTCTTTTCAAGTCATTGTTACTATTCCTACAAAGTTTAGCAGAGAACGCCCAGTGTATAACAGACAACTGTTAAATATTGGGTCACAGAATTCTGAAGATTTGTTAGATCTTTCTCCTTTTACTTCAATGTTTCCCAAAGCTCTTTTGTATACACAAACTTATCTTGTTCTTTTTTCAAGTCATCGTTACAATTCTTACAAAGTTTAGCAGAGAAGTCTGAGTGTATAACAGACCATTGTTGGGAATTGGGACACAGAATTCTAGAGATTTGCCGAAACTTCCTACTCTACCAAGGGACTGATCTATATTACACAGGTAAGAAAATGTCAGAGCTACAAATATAAGTCAAAGGCTTAACCCATTCCCACAAAGTGACACTTTTTGACGCCCCTCAAGAAAAGGGCATGGGAAAACATTGTGGAAAATGAAGAAATTGCTTGTCACAAGCAATTTCTTCACTATCCACAATGTTTTCTAACTCGTAATAGAAAGATTTTCGAAATTTTATCAAATAGTCTTCTGCAACACCTTTCAAATTGGAACAGTCCAAAGTTTTGCCATATGAAAATGGGTTAATTCTTTAATAGCTTTTTGTCTATACTAGACAATTCCAATAAGTACCCACAACACTGGGTTTGATGAACAATAAAAGAAATATTGCATTTTGAAAAGTCATTGTCCCCTCTTTTCTGTGGCTCTGATTAAAAACACATTTATTCCTCAGGGAATGCTCTAAACACTTGGTGGCTGCAGCCATCGCGCAGTTGCTAGCGCATCTGACTCACTGATCAGGTCCAGGATTCGATCCTTGGTGGCGACAAACATACTTTCTGACAAAATTGTCTCCCACCAATGGTTTGATAATTGTTAAACTGGGAGAGCAGCTGGAGGCTTGATAAGGATGTTGTAGTACAATGTAGTACTGATATGAGAAATAACAGCAATCTATGGTTAGGTGCTCCAGCTGCAGTGATATTACCATAGAAGTTGAAAGAGGCATTAATCCCCAACCAATTAACATTTGATAAAAACATGTGATAAAGCATTGTCGTCTAAAGCAGCTTTGAAATTAGATCCGTTTAAAATTTTGCGATACTGTAAGTACAGGGTTAACACGATTGTTATTAAAATTATGGGAAAGGGCATCATGTATAGTCGTAAAGGTGCTAATTTTTATAAAATTAATTAGAAAGTGATCATTTTTCTCACAGAAATTAGACCACCCATTGTATGTCTGCTCTACTACGCAATTAATTAACACTTTGGGAAATCATGACGCCTTTTGACGCACCTAAGCGTTAACCTTTTTCTTAACGACATTTTAGACTGGCCTAAGATTAAAATCGGATACAAATGACACAGTGGATGTTGATAAAGATAGGACTGGTCTGTAATCTAGTGCAGAAAATATTGTGGTAAAATGAAAAAATGCTGGTTATCAGCCTTTTTCTCCTTTTGCCTCAATGTTTTCATAGACCCATTCTATTAGGGACTTGAAAACTAAGACTTGTTTTGGAAAGGGGTAACCCCTTTACCAGTTGATAACCGAAACCTGCCAGTAAAACCCGAAAGTGGAGTTAGGCAGTATAAAATACAATTTTAGGCTGTTTTAATATCCAAAACCTGCCCGTAATACCCAAAAGTGGAGTTAGGCAGTATAAAATACAATTTTAGGCTGTTTTAATATCCAAAACCTGCCAGTAAAACCCGAAAGTGGAGTTAGGCAGTATAAAATACAATTTTAGGCTGTTTTAATATCCAAAACCTGCCAGTAAAACCCGAAAGTGGAGTTAGGCAGTATAAAATACAATTTTAGGCTGTTATAAACTGAAAGATGCAGACAATAACAACAAAAAAATCCAATTATAAAAACTAGTATGTTTTAACCCTTTCCCAAACGGCAAAATTTTAGCGTGATCCACTTCAAAATCTGCCACAAGTGGCAAAATGGATGTTATTAAAGATAGAATTTGTGTAAAATATGGCACAGAAAATATTGAGACAAAAGGAGAAACTGCTGGTTATCAGCAGTTTCTTCTTTTGTTTCAATGTTTTCCCAAGCCATTTCGATTAGGGACGTCAAAACCAGGTCTTGTTTGGGAAAGGGTTAATATAGAAAAAATATTGATGGAAAAACAGATTTTGCTGGTTGTCAGCAATTTTATCTTTTCCCTCAATATTTTCAGAGCTTTCTATCTTGAGGACATCAAAGTGGTCTTGTTTTGGAAAGGTTTTATCCTCTGTGTCTCACAAGATCAAGGCTTTAGAAAACATTGTGACAAGCAATTTCTTCATTTTCCACAATGTTTTCTCCCCCAAAAGTCCAAGAAGGTTAACCCTTTCCCAAACAAGAAAGGGTTCTTATTAGGGAAGGGTTTGGAAAACATTGAGACAAAAGAAAAAAAATGCTGTTGATCAGCATTTTCTCCTTTTGCCTCAATATTTTGTGCTCTGTATTGTACACAAATTCTTTCTTCTTTAATGTTTATTTGGTCATCTTCAGCAGCTTTCAAATAAGGAAGGTCTGAAATTTTGCTGTTTTGGGAAAAGGTTAAGAAAGGCTTAATAGATTAAGATAATTGTCTTAAGAAAGGCTTAATAGATTAAGATAATTGTCTTCTCACATCTCTTTACTTTTTATTATACGCCCGAAGGGTCGTATTATGTTATGGCCCCGGTCGTCCGTATGTCCGTCTGTCTGTCCGTTAGCAATTTCTTGTGTGCGCAACTCCTCCTACAGTTTTGATCGGAATTTGATCAAACTTGCCACAATGATTCTCCATGGTGTCTAGTTGTGCACACTGCTTACGGAATTCAGATAACTCTTTTTGTTCTTGAATTATCTGCCCTTGAATTGAAAAAATGGCCAATTTTACTGACAAGCCCCTCTCGGGCGTATATGCGCCGCTCTACGAAGCTCTTGTTGTATCTTAATTCTAACAAGAGTCGGGGCGGAGGGGGTGCAGTGGTAACACGCTTTACTTGAAACACAGGGGTCGCTAGTTTGATCCGCCGCTTCTCCAGTCTTTCGGATGAGACTTTAAACCGAGGGCCAGTCTCCATATGACCATAGCTGTTGAGTGGGACAGAAAACTTCATACAATCTAATCTTACAAGAGTCAATAACCTCATGTGGGTGTTGCTGTGATAATCCCAACTATAGTGTTATAAAAAGACACACCCATTGAGAAATGAAAAAAAAGTTTATCACATAATACTCGTAGGGTCCATTAACTTACTATTTAAAGAATATGGGAAATCAAAATATTTATAGAAACATGTGCATCTCTGTTTGTGCTGGTAATAGTAGTAATAGTTGTTGTTTTATTCAGTAAAAGATTAACCCATTAACTAATAACAAAAAAGTTAAGCTTGTCAAAATTGAAAGCAGTTGCATACGACATTTTCAATGTGATGTAATTTTTGATGTTTTATGACTTAATGTAGAAAGCATTGTGGGAAATGTAATTTTTGATGTTTTATGACTTAATGTAGAAAGCATTGTGGGAAATGAAGAAATTGCTTGCCACAAGCAATTTCTTCATTTTCCACAATGTTTTCCAAAGCTGTTATATTGTTGGGCGTCAAAAAGTGGCAATGTGTGGTAAAGGATTAACAAATACAGTCATGGTAACAATTGATAATGTAAATTGTCCGTGTAAATGCAAAAGTGTTATAAATAAGTAAGTCGATTTTTGCGATTTTCAAAGTACAATCTTGTGTGCCAACTTAATGACAATTATTGAGGGTTTCAAGATATCTTAAGGTATATGAACCATCACTAAAAACACCACTTTCTAGCCATGCGCCATGCATCAAATTACACACACTTGTAAAAACACTTCATATAAGTTGATTCACTGTGCCAGATTTCAAGATTATGGTTCAAGAAGAAAAAAATAAATAATTTTTTTTTTACTCTATATTCATATGCAAGGGAGGTAATTTTGAACATTTTTGTCAAATATTTCCATATGTATGCATTGATCCAAAATTCTAAACCGTTCAAAATGCTTTTGTTTGTATTTGGACTGAAAGTGTAACACAATTTAGGAATTAATTTGCACTTTTCAAATTTCGCCTCTGGTTCTTTGGTGCTAATGATGGGTTGTATATGTTAAACTGATCAGTATTAATGACACATTATTTATGAACAATATTTCCAAATTTCAAGTAAAACTTTTCAGTTCGGGAAAAGGTATTACGCCTTTTTCCTTCCCCTTTAAACTTTTCCAAAAACGAGATACAAGGTTTTGCATTTACAACGAGGAAATATGAAAACATGGGAAAAAATTGAAGTGATTTCCATGAACAGGGATACACCCCTTCCCTCTCCCCCCCAAAAATATAAAAACAAACAAAAAAAAAACAACAAACATATTTGCCTCCTATTTCCAGGTAGTAAGCAATGCCTTATAAAATGTTGAACATGAAATCAGACTTTGTCTGACACCTGATGAGAACAAATCCATTACCAGATGGCAAAATTTTGGACTGTTCCAAATTCGAAGGAGTTGCAGACAACAATTTCAAGTTGATGAAATTTTAAAAATCTTGCCATTTTGGGTTAGAAAACATTATGGAAAATGAAAAAATTGCTTGTCACAAGCAATTTCTTCATTTTCCACAATGTTTTCCCAAGCCTTGTCTTTTGAAGGTGTCCAAAGGTGTCACTGTGCAGGAATGGGAAAAATCCATAATTCCACACCATATGATGACATAACAGCTACAGGAACTAGGCGTTTATGATAACCCTTTCCCAAACAACAAATTTTTAGACCAGTTTATTTTGAAAGGAGTTCTAAAGATAAAATAGTTGATGTCAATTTATGTCTAAAGTGTGCATGTCAAAGCACAGAAAATATTTAGGAAAATGAGATATTGCTGATTATCAAAAATTTCTTCTTTTTCCTCAATGTTTTCCCGAATCTTTTCCAGTATGGACGTCAAAACAAGGTCTTATTTGGAAAAGGCTATCCTTTTCCAGACATGTCCTAGTTTTGATTACATTTATGGAAATTCTTTGGAAAACTTTGAAGAAAAAGATAATAATGTTAGTCTCTAGAATTTACTTCATTTGTCTCAATTTTGTCAGTGCCGTATTGTATGTGCAAAAATCATTTTTATGAGCTACAATTTTGTTATCTGCAGCAACATTCAATTTTGAACTATCATAATTGTTTGCACTTTGGGAAAGGGTTAATCAAATATCATATTTATTTGGTCTAACTACAATTTGGGCAGTTCAGAGTGGTAATTCCAATTCAATATGATGTTAATGAATTATATAGTGTAGTGACATTTTTCCGCAATAGATGTTGCTCAGATTGTAAATAATTCTAATACAATGTGATATGAATGTTAATATTATTCTGCACTCAGTCAGAAATAAAGCACTTAAAAATAGGTTTCTATTCTTGTACTGTGAAATTAGGTACATATTTTGTACAAAAAATGGCGCGTATCGTGGACTCAAATGATTCAAATTATATTTACGATGATTTTTACTGGAATGATAAGTCTGGTTCTGGTTAGTATCCTTTTTCCACATTGTTTCTGTATCCTGTTAATCATTTCCAAGTTACAAATGTAAGACTGACTTTAATTGGAGAAAAAAATGCAATTAAAAATGGAATTTGATAAAATAATGATTATATTTGTGTAAAATTATGACAGCTTAGAATAAATGAGGTAAAAGAAGAAATTGCTTGCTTTCATCAAGACTTGTTCTTTTACCTCAGTGTTTTTCCAAACTATATTTCCAAAGGGGATGTGAAGACCAAGACTATAAGGTTGTAAAGACACAGATAAAAATTGTTCCAAAGTCAGTCACTCTTTTAGAAATTATATTTAAATCAAGTTTAATTTGAGACAAATGAAATATTAAGACTTAAATGGAAATTGAATCATTGATAGAAAAGTAAAGTTATGCTTATAACCAACATTTGCTTTTCTCTCCACTTTGATATCAAATTGGATTATTTTAAGGGATAGCGTATAAAAACTGAAATGAATCAACAAACAAATTTGTTCGCACTTGTTTCAGATTTCGATGATTCCATACAAGAATTGAAAGACCAGAAAGCCATTGTGACATTTTGGGAGATTATCACTATAGTAACCAGTATCATTTCTGGATGCATCCTTATATATGGACTTGTGAAAATATTCAAGAAAGGACTGGTTTCAGCAAATCATAGATTTGTATATCTTACAGCATCTCTCATAGCTTGCTTTCTTTTGTGTACTTTACAATGCATTGGTGCTTTTATGAACATATTCAACAATTATTTTACGAAAACGTGGCATCTGTGCTTTTATTTTGAAGTTTTGAAGACGACAGCTTTAGAATGGATTGGCGTGTGTTTGATCATAACCCTAGCTGACTTGCTTTACAGTTTGGTACAGATAAATGAACATTTTGTTGGGGATTTTGTCTCTCAGAGGATTTTTGCAAACATATCAACGGTATTTTTTGGTGTTTTACTCCTTGTAATCAACTCTGTAATCGAACATGTATTTGAAGACTTTCCAGAAAGGATCAATTATTGTTCAAAGAAAAGTGTCTTTCTGAATCACTTGGATTTTTTGGCAAAAATTGAATTAGCTGTAAAGTGTATTGAAGTCATTCTGCTACTACTCCTTATGCTGTGTGTTGCCATGTTAGTTAGGCATAAATACAAAATGGGAATTCTGGATGAGTCGTCGGAGATCGGAAGTAAGACATGTAAGGAGCTGGAAGATATTGGTAAAGATATGGACAGTCCGGGATCTCAGTCACGTGGAGCAATGTTACACAAGATGGACAGGAGAGAGTACAGCCGCAACATGAACAGTGAAGAAAATGGCGGGTTTATAGGAGATACAGAAATTCTGACAACATCTAAGGGGTCTACCAGTACGTCTGAGATAGGCAGGAGGGTTAGTCATAGCACAACGCTGGACACTTTTGTAAATCTCTGTGAGTATAAAATTTTAGTGCTTAAATATCATAGCTCTAGATAGCAGGGGATAAAAAAAGACATTTTAAAATGCAATATTTCATCAAATGTTCTTCAAACCATATGTTGTGGGTACTAATTTGAAACTTCTCATTCAGACAATTCAAATGAGTACCCACATCATAGGGCTATAAATTGAAATAAATATTTTAGAATGTCATTACAGCCGCTTAACCCTTTCCCAAACAAGACCTGGTTTTGACGTCCCTAATAGAAAAGGCTTGAGAAAACATTCAAACAAAAGAAGAAACTGCTGATAAACAGCAGTTTCTCCTTTTGTCTCAATATTTTCTATGCCATATTGTACACAAATCCTATCTTTATTCATATATAATTTGTCGTCTGCAACTGCTTTCAAATTGGACAACCCTAAAATTTTGTCATTTGGGAAAGGGTTAACTGTAGCTCTGGAAGAGGCGTCTTTCTGTCCTTGTATCTTAAGATCTAGGTACATGTTGTTTTACCATTGTCCATATGTCTGTCTGTAGATAACTTCAAGTTAACCCTTTCCCAAACAACAAAATTTTAGTATGATCCACTTCAAAAACTGCTACAAATGACAAAATGGATGTTATTAAAGATAGGATTTGTGTAAAATATGACACAGAAAATATTGAGACAAAAGGAGAAACTGCTGGTTATCAGCAGTTTCTTTTTTTGTTTCAATGTTTTCCCAAGCCTATTAGATTAAGGACGTCAAAACAAGGTCTTGTTTGGGAAAGGGTTAAAAGCTAATGTTCTGATGGCTGTTGTGTTTCATGAGCACATCTTGTTATACCATAACACCCCCAACACTCCGCAAACAAAGTTTGGGGGATGTATAGGAATCATGCTGTCTGTCCATCCATCTAGTTTTTGTCTGTCTGTCTACATTTCTGGTGAGTACAAATCTTACATAACTGTTGGATAGAGTGGACACAGTCGACTGATATTCAGCATTTTCTTTTTTTGCCTTAATATTTTCTTGCTATGATATAAACAAATTCCCTAATGATTTACACCAATTCTTTTGTCTGAAACAGCTCTCAAATGTCCACTCAAATTTTGTTATTTAGATATCAATTGATAATATCTCTGTTTGTTTTTCAGCCCCAAAATCAACCCAGAAGCTTTCAGTTGCTAGCCTAGAATGCGACCATGTTCTCTACGCATTGGAGAATTTCTTCATGATTGACCCAGCCAGGATTCAGTATGATCGGCGAGCAAGATTGTCGTACGCGGAGCACACACAGAGGTTGATGGAAGAGGAGACGAGTTTTAGTAGGTTTCCACGCAGGAGGTTGATGAGTATGCCAGGAATGAGATTACGACTGGGTGAAACGATCGACGAAGAAAATGAAAAACTTGACATGAATGATGAAGTACATGAGAGGGATATTACATCTAGTTGTTGTACTTCAGAAAAACATGGAAAGAATAGAAGTGATTCAATGCCGGAGAAACATGGTAGTGGACATAATTCTGATGAATATGGAAAAAAGAGAAATGATTCATTGCTTTACAAGGCTAGATCTAAATCTTTTGAAGGAAAGGTTGATGTAGTAGAAGAAAAACCTCAAAAAGCAGGTTCACATATTACAATCGAGGCTGATGTTGAAGTCCATGATGGTCATGATCCTAAAACAAATATTGCACACCAAAATGAGTATCCAGTAGCTGAATGTGGGACCAGGAATGATGGACTAGATCTTACTGCTTCACGATTTGAAGGAAAGAGAACTGGTCAGTTTGTAAGTGATTGTAAAGGTTACAACCGTATCAAAAAGGAGAGGTCAGGTGCTGTTGATCAATGGCTAAATTCAGAGAGATTTCAGGGAGAAAATGTGGCAGTTCATGACATGGTATCTGAGCATGCTGACAACAAATTAGCTAAATTTAGTAGTAAGAGTTATGACAATGATAAGTTAGGCATGCTAGGTGTAGACACAGATAGACATGATACTGGTCCTGACATTTCAGGTTCATTACAATGTGAGAAAAGGAGCAGTTCAGATGAGGAGGATTCTAGATCAACACCTACATCGACAAAACTTGCAAAAGGAAAGAAAAGAGTTGAAGATTTGGTTGGAGTTAAAGAGACTGCAATAGAAAAACTAGACTCTGATGTGGAGGTTTCTATTAGCAAGGTCTCCGATCATGAGCCCCTATCATTTAAAGATCTTATAAAACTCATGGGACAAATGACTTTCAATATTGTTATTATCGCTGTTGTCTATATTGTACTTGTTTTGATTTCATCTTGTTATGCTTTAATGGTTGTTACTGGAAAGAAAGAAGATCTGATAATTGAGAAAACAAGTTTGTTTGAGAATATTTCGAACCTTGGACAGATTTTGTTTGTACTCTGCTATGTGATTGTGTTTGAAGTAAGATTTAAATTGTGTAGAAATAGAACTAGGAAATAGTTGACCCTTTTTAGCTCGACTTTTCAAAGAAAATGAGAGCTGATACTGTCACCCGGGCGTCGGCGTTGGTGTCGGCGTTGGCGTCGGCGTTGCAACAAAGGTTTAAGTTTTTTCAAACATAAATAACTTCCATACTATCAAAGGGATTCAACCCAAACTTGGAATACTTATTCACCATCACACCCTCTACCTTACTATCAGGGCCCATGATCCTGGGACCACTCTATTTGGAGTTATGCCCCCTTTATACTAAGCAACTTAGAAAGTCGAGCGCGCTGTCTTCGGACAGCTCTTGTTAGACTTGTCTGAACTTAAAGAGTTACAGAGAGCATGATAAATGTAACCAAATCAGCAATTTTGTATATTAACCCTTTCCCGAACGACAAAATATTAGGCTGATCCACTTCAAAAACTGCCACAAATGACAAAATGGATATCATTAATGATAATGATTTGTGTAGAATATGGCACAGAAAATATTGAGACAAAAGGAGAAACTGCTGGTTATCAGCAGTTTCTTCTTTTGTTTCAATGTTTTCCCAAGCCTTTTCTATTAGGGACGTCAAAACCAGGTCTTGTTTGGGAAAGGATTAAATCAGAGATTATATTTAAATCAAAGGAGGAAAATGTTGATTATGACAGTTAAGAAAATCATTTTGTTTGGGAATATTTCAAATGTTTTACAGAATTTGTTTGTAGATATACTCTGTCATTTGTTAAATAGTAAGATGTTATGTTGTTGATATACATGTACACATGTACATATTTAACCCTTTCCCGAACAAGACCTGGTTTTGACTTCACGTAGAAAAAGCTTTCGAAAAAATAGAGGCTAAAAAAGAAATTGCTGATATCCAGCTTTTTCTCCTTTTGTCTAGTTATTGTCTTTGCTTTGTCATAAGAAATGCTTATGTTTCTGTTTCCAAAATAATTGAAAACATTGTGTGTAAAAGAGAAAATGCTGGTAATCAATAATTTCTTTTCACTCAATGGATTTCTATTTATAAGACCTCCAATATTTGAAACATAAACATCAAGAGCATAAAAGAATTAACCCATTCTCACACAGTCACACCTTTTGATGCCCATACAGATAAGAGCTTTGAAGAATATTGTTGAGAAGATGAGGAAAATGCTTGTGACAAGCAAATTCATCATTTCGCACAATGTTTTCTACCCCAAAATACGGAAATTTGTAAAATTTTACTCACTTTACATACAGTAGTTTTCCGCAATATTTGTACATTTGGACCAGTCTACAATTTTCCCGTCAAGTAATGGGGCCGCAGTTGGTAGCGCATCTGCATCTCATTCAAGAGTTCCAGGGTTCGATACCCGGCAGCGGCAAATACCCTTACTGACAAAAATGTCACCCATCAATGGTTTGATATCGTGAACCTATGTGGGGGAGCAGCTGGAGGCTCGGTAAGGGTGTTGTGGTAGTAATGGTATGAGAAACGACAGGAATCCATGGTTAGGTGCTCCAGCCGCCGCGATATGACCTTAGTAGTTGAAAACGGCGTAAAACCCCAATAAACCAAACCAAGCTGTCAAGTAATGGGTAAAATAGGTGTGCCCAACTGAATCAAATAGATCTATTGTAATTAATGAAATTTTTTGAAACATGATATATTTTGTGACGATCTTTCTGGCCTTTTGTGTTGTCATAGAAATAGTTGTGAGGATTAGTTATGAAATGGTACATGTAGTGTCACTAACCTCTATCTAAAGTTCCAAACCAACAATGTTTACTGATGCACCTAAGTACATGTATTAACCCTTTCCCAAACGACAAAATATTAGGGTGGTCCAATCTGAGAGCTCTCACTGACAACAAAATGGATGTTGATAAAGAAGGGATTTGTTTATAATAATGCAAGGAAAATATTTAGGCAAAAAGAGAAAATGCTGATCATCAGCATTTTCTTCTTTTGTCTCAATGTTTTCCCAAACAAATTATTTTATGGAAGTCAAAACAAGGTCTTGTTTGGGAAAGGGCTAAACATTTCCAAAACAATGAAGCCTTTTGACTAGTTGTAATAAAGCTTTAAAAAATATTGAAGAAAAGAAAAGCAAATCCTGATTACTACATTTTCTCCCCTTACCTCAATATTTTCCAAAATATTAAAAAAATATGTATCCCTTATTAATTTGTTGTCTGCTTTTTCTATGAATTTAGACCAGAGTTAATTCTGTTGTCTGGGAATGGTCGAATGGTGTTTATGATATTACTATTTTAACAGTATCTCTGTTATACATGTATTGTGATGGCTGGAGTGCCTAACCCATAGATTTCTCTTGTTCCTCTCACTAGTTTACCACAATGTCCTTTCAAAGCCTCCAGCTCTCACCCAGGTAGGTTAATGATTATTCACCTATTGATGTAACAAATGACAGAAAGGATATTAACTGGAGCCAAGGACACGGTATTCATGATCAAGAAATTTGACATGCTCTACAAACTGTGGCCCAATGAGGGGGGGATTGATTTTTGTTTATGACTTTCGTTATTCTTATCCGGAATCGGGGGACGGGTGTTTATTAAAATCACCCTTTTTCGCTAAAATTGTTGTAAATATAAGTAGATTTTCAGTCGAGATTTGGGGGTGGGCGTTTATTAGAATATGGGCGTTTATTAGAATAATTACGGTATATAGGTATTGATTTTTTAAAATAAAACCATGCTTTTTCTCTTTGTTTTTCCATTCCTTTAGATATTGGCCAGTTACTGTATTATATGATGGTACACTATATAGACATTGATGTTCAAGACAAAGCAAGATTCTACTACTCTTTACTTATTGGAGCTTCAGATTCAAAGGTAATTCTAAGATAAAGCAATTTCTAACCCTATCCAAGAATTCTCTTTCCCAAACAACAAATGTGTTTGCTGGTCTAAATCCTCAGCTGATGTTAATTATGAAATTAATTCTACCAAATATTGTAAATGCTTATGCCATAAAATGAAAAGCCCTGAAATAAGAAGAGAAAATGCTGGAAATACAACCATTGCTATGGGCATTCAGACTGTGAACTTCTTCATTGTGAAACTGACACTTGATTGTGCAAAATCTAAGTCATTTTGATAAGGAACATCGTAATTATGAAGATCTTGGCGCCAAATATGGTAAATCAAGTTGTCCTTATATAGTTTAATACAGTTTATACAGTTTAATTGTTATTGCTTTGGAAATTGACCCAATTTGGGGTGAAATATTTCAAGCAATAAGCTTAATGCCTGAATTTTAAGGCAATAACTATGTCTAGAAATAGCCTATGTCCCAGACATTATGCCAATTGCCTAATAATACTTATTTCTGATAGCAAACTCAGATTTGTGTGTATATTTGTTTCCTTTAGATACAATCAGTGTTGAAGTCTATGGTATACGATGCAACATCTGTTAATCAGACTATATCAGCTCTACTGCCAGGTAAGATGGGGGTCATCAAGGTCATAGGTCAAGGTCAAGTTTGTATAATAGATACAGTCAGTGTTAAAGTCTTTGGTATATGATGCAACATATGTCAATCAGACTATATCAGCTTTATTGCCAGGTAAGATTTGGGGTCATTAAGGTCATAGGTCACAGGTCAAGGTCGAGTGTGATTATAACAATAGATACAATCAGTGTTGAAGTCTATGGTATACGATGCAACATCTGTTAATCAGACTATATCAGCTTTACTGCCAGGTAAGATTGAGGTCGTCATGGTCTAATGTCAAGGTCGCAGGTGAAGGTCACAGGTCACGAATTATCATAGCAATAGATACAATCAGTTTTAAAGTCTATGGTGTATGGGCAGGTTTAAAAAAAATGTGACCAAAGTGTGGCATTTAAATGTTAAGAATAACAGCTAATTTTACAGAATATCATCCAGATTTCTTAATTAGGGTGGCTAAAAACTATTCTAAATGGTTAAGCAGTGCCCAAAGTATATTTTAAATTCATGTTCACTACCTTTTAGCTAAAATTGTGTGCACAATCTTGCAAAATGACACCAAAAAAGCGTTTCACTCCTGACAGCATATATATTGCACAATATGAGAAATTGTAACACACGAATCACTAAATAGTAGAGTGCAGAATGTCCACAAGGTTGATGGCTTTCTAAAAGAATTTGAGTGGTAGATTTCTGACTGAATAGACAAAAATGAGAACACATTTTGAAATAAAAAAGTGTTTCACTCCTGACATAAAATTCAGAGGGGTATTGTATAAAACGGACTCCACATCCTAAACCAGTGAAGATAAGATGAAAAGGTAATTTTAAGATGATGATGCACATGTTGTTTTATGAATTACAAGTGCTTATTGTAGTATCCTGTCACTGTCTTTTATTTACCATAGCTTAGAAATTTGGTACAAGTCTTAAGTGTCACACAAAAATGTTTCACTCCTGACATTTTTGACATGTTTTAATGACATATCTTTTTTATTTGTGAAGCGATTTTCTTTAAACTTGGCACCCAGTATATAGAGACAATATCACATCTTTTAAGCTTTGATTGGGTTGAATATGTTTCTCTGTAAGAGCCGTGGCATGTAAAAAGTGAATGGTCACATTTTTTTTAAACTTGCCCGTATGCAACATCCACCAGTCAAACTATATCTGCTTTATTGCCAGGTAAGCTAGGTTTTCACTAATGTCAAGGGCATAAGTCAGATTTAAACCTTAATCATAACATATTAGCACAGCTCATATTTGATTAAATGTTCGCATGACGTTTTTTGCTACCTGATCTTGTATTCATTATAAAGCTTTTATATCTTTTTACACCTTGTCACAGAAAAAGAGGAATACATGCTAAAAGGTGGTGTATATTGCAACTGTGGCACTCTTGTTCAACTGTTTTTAGGATAAAACACAATATCATTTTTCTCACAGTTCTATCATTTATTTTTACAGGAAGTGTTCAAGGAAAGCGTTTGTCCAAGATAACACATCTAGATGAAACCATATTCACCTGGGAACGGTATGATTTACTTTATCACTTTTCCACATTGTAGAATTGCTTACTGGCATGTTGCTCTTTTTTCATCCATCTCTCCTGTCTGTCTGAAACACAAATTCATATTCTTCTTTCAATTATATCTATCTGTTCCATGCAGTTTGACATTTCTCTAGGTCATCCTTTAATTGGTAGCAAGCCTTCACATGCAACTTAAGGTATATGACCCATCATTATGCCCCCTTTCGAAGAAAATGGGGGTATATTGTTTTGCAAGTGTCGGTCGGTCGGTCGGTCGGAAGGTCGGTCGGTCGGTCGGTCGGTCCGTATGTCGGTCGGTCTGTCCGTAGACCAAACCTTGTCCGGAGCATAACTCAAAAAGTATTAAAGGTAGAATCATGAAACTTCATAGGTGGATAGATCTCATTATGGAGAGGTGCAGTGCATAAGAACCGTAACTCTGCCGATCAAATTTTTTGAGTTATTGCCCTTTGTTGATTTTATAACTTGATTCTTGTCCGGAGCATAACTCGAAAAGTATGTAAGGTACAATCATGAAACTTTACAGGTGGATAGATCTGATTATGGAGAGGTGCAGTGCACAAGAACCGTAACTCTGCTGATCAATTTTTTTGAGTTATTGCCCTTTGTTGATTTTATAACTTGATTATTGTCCGGAGCATAAGTCAAAAACTATGTTAGGTAGAATCATGAAACTTTACAGGTGAATAGATCTTATTATGGAGAGGTGCAGTGCACAAGAACCGTAACTCTGCTGATCATATTTTTTGAGTTATTGCCCTTTGTTGATTTTATAACTTGATTATTGTCCGGAGCATAAGTCAAAAAGTATGTAAGGTAGAATCATGAAACTTTACAGGTGAATAGATTTTATTATGGAGAGGTGCAGTGCATAAGAACCGTAACTCTGCCCATCAAATTTTTTTAGTTATTGCCCTTTGTTGATTTTATAACTTGATTATTGTCCAGAGCATAAGTCAAAAAGTATGTAAGGTAGAATCATGAAACTTTACAGGTGAATAGATTTTATTATGGAGAGGTGCAGTGCATAAGAACCGTAACTCTGCCGATCAAATTTTTTGAGTCATTGCCCTTTGTTGATTTTATAACTTTATTCTTGTCCGGAGCACAACTCAAAAAATATGTAAGGTACATCATGAAAGTTTACAGGTGGATAGATCTCATTATGGAGAGGTGCAGTGCACAAGAACCGTAACTGCTGATAATTTTTAGCTCCACTGGCCGAAGGCCAGCGGGGCTTATGTCATGGCCCTGTGTCCGTCGTGCGTCCGTCCGTCCGTGCGTCCGTGCGTCAACTTTTTCTTTAAACATCTTCTTCTCCAAAACTTCTGGACCAATTTCAACCAAACTTCATATGAATCTTCCTTGCATGAACCTTTTTCAAATTCCTTCAAAAAATTAAATTGCGTGCAGAACTTGAATTTTAATTAATTTAATTGAATTAATTTTCGAAAAATCTTTAAAAATTCTTCTTCTCCAAAACTGTTGGACCAATTTCAACCAAACTTCACAGAAATCTTCCTTGCATAAATCTCTACCAAATTCCTTCTAAAGAATAAAATCGGTGCAGAACTTGAATTTTAATTAATTTAATTGATTTAAATTTTCGAAAAATCTTTAAAAAGTCTTCTTCTCCAAAACTACTGGACTAATTTCAACCAAACTTCACAGAAATCTTCCTTGTATGAATCTCTTCTTAATTCCTTCAAAAAGATAAATTCTGTGTATAACTTGAATTTTAATTAATTTAATTGAATTAAATTTTCGAAAAAATCTTTAAAAATTCCTCTTCTCCAAAATTACTGGACCAATTTCAACCAAACTTCACAGAAATCTTCCTTGCATGAATCTCTACCAAATTCCTTCAAAAGATTAAAATCCACGCAGAACTTGAATTTTAAATAATTTAATTGATTTAAATTTTCGAAAAATCTTTAAAAATTCTTCTTCTCCAAAACTACTGAACCAATTTCAACCAAACTTCACAGAAATGTTCCTTGCATGAATCTCTTCTTAATTCCTTCAAAAAAATAAATTCTGTGTAAAACTTAAATTTTGATTAATTAAATTAGATTAATTTTTTGAAAAATCTTATTTTCCAAAACTATTTGACCAATTTTAACCAAACTTCACATGAATCTTCCTTGCATGAATCTCCTTTAAATTCTTTAATAATTTTCGTATAGAACTTAAATTTTAATAAATTTAATTAAATTGAATTTTAGAATAATTCTTAAACAATCTTCTTCTCCAAAACTACAGGACCAATTTCAACCAAACTTCACAAGAATCTTCCTTGCATGAATATCTCCCAAATTCCTTCATGATCCGATGAAAAGCTGGGCCGCTGTGGGCTAGGCTTATTTTTCGCTATATGAAACAGTGTAATTTTAACAAAATTTCAAAAACATTTCTGCTCCTTAATTACTTATTTGATTTCATTCTGGTGTAGCATGAATCTTCTTCGGATAGACCTCTATTGTATTCCTTGAAGAAGTTCGTAGTCTAAATGTCTAAAAGCCAGTGGAGCGATACAGGGCCATCTTGGCCCTCTTGTTTTGAGTTATTGCCCTTTGTTGATTTTCAAACTTGATTCTTGTCCGGAGCATAACTCAAAAACTATGTTAGGTAGAATCATGAAACTTTACAGGTGAATAGATATCAATATGGAGAGGTGCAGTGCGCAAGAACCGTAACTCTGCTGATCATATTCTTGGAGTTATTGCCCTTTGTTGATTTTCAAACTTGATTATTGTCCGGAGCATAACTCAAAAAGTATGTAAGGTAGAATCATGAAACTTTACAGGTGGATAGATCTCATTATGGAGAGGTGCAGTGCACAAGAACTGTAACTCTTCCGATCAAATTTTTTGAGTTATTGCCCTTTGTTGATTTTATAAATTGATTCTTGTCCGGAGCACATCTCAAAAAATATGTAAGGTAGAATCATGAAACTTTACAGGTGAATAGATTTCATTATGGAGAGGTGCAGTGCACAAGAACCGTAACTCTGCCAATCAAATTCTTTGATTTATTGCCCTTTGTTGATTTTACACTTAATTCTTAATTTTGCCTATATCTCATGTTCTTTTACACATACAGCCTTGATATCTCACACATAGATACCTCCTATCAACATCGTTCACATTTAACCATGACCTTGGACCTTGTGACCTTGACCTTGGAGTTTGACCTACTTTAAAAAATATTAAACTGGGCCTATATCTCATGACCTTTTACAAATACAGCCTTGATATTTCACACATGGACACATCTTACCAAGACCTTTCACAATTGACCATGACCTTGGACTTTGTGACCTTGACCTTGGAGTTTGACCTTCTTTAAAAGAAACTTTAACCTGGCAGATATATCATGTCCTTTTACACATACAGCCTTGATATTTGACACATGGAAACCTCTGACCAAGACCTATCACATATGACTATGACCTTGGACCATGTGGCCTTGACCTTGAAGTTTGACCTACTTTTAAAAAAAAATTAAACTGGGCCTATTTCTCATGTGCTATTACACATACAGCCTTGATATTTCACACATATTTTACCAAGACCTTTCACATTTGACCATGACCTTGGATCTTGTGACCTTGACCTTGGACTTTGACCTACTTTTAAAAAAACTTTAACCTAGCCGATTTATCATGTCCTTTTACACATACAGCCTTGATATTTGACACATGGACACCTAGGACCAAGACCTTTCACATTTGACCATGACCTTGGACCTTGTGACCTTGACCTTGGTGTTTGACCTACTTTTATAATACATTAACCTGGCCTATATTTCATGTCATTTTACATATACTGCCTTGATATTTCACACATGGTCACTTCCAACCAAGACATTTCACTTTTGACCATGACCTTGGACCTTGACCTTGGAGTTTGACCTACTTTTAAAAAACTTAAACTAGGCCTATATCTCATGTCCTGTTACCTATACAGTATCAATGTTTTACACATGGACACCTACCAAGACCTTGCACATTTGACCATGACCTTGGCCTGTGTGACCTTGAGCTTTGATTTTTACATACTTTTAGAAATCTTAAACCTAGCCTTTATCTTATGTCCTATTACACCTACAACCTTGATATTTCACACATAGACACCTCCTACCAAGACCTTTCACATTTGACCATGACCTTGAATATTGCAACCTTGACCTTGGAGTTTGACCTACTTTAAAAAAGACTGAAACCAGGCATATATATCATGTCCTTTTACACCTACAGCCTTGATATTTCACACATGGACACCTCCAACCAAGACCTTTCACATTTGACCATGACCTTAACCTTGGCATTTGGCCTACTTTTAAAAACTTTAACCTGGCCTATGTTTCATTTTACTTTTACATATACAGATTTGATATTTCACACATAGACACCTCCTACCAAGACCTTTCATATTTGACCATGACCTTGGACCTTGTTAACTTGACCTTGGACTTTGACCTACATCAAATATAGGCCCTTGAGGGGGCATATATGTTTTACAAACATCTCTTGTTAAAAACACCACTTTCTAGCTATACGAAATGCATCAAATTACACACACTTGTAAATTCACTTCACAAATGTTTATTCACCATGCCAGACTTTAAGATTATGCTTCAAGAAGAAAATAATTTAAAAATATTATTTTACTCTATATTTGTTTGCAAGGGAGGTAATTTAGAACATTTTTGTCAAATATTTCCATGCTTTAATTAATTCAAATTCTAAACCGTTCAAAATGCTTATGTTTGTATTTATTAAAGCGAAAAATACAACAACACATTTTTTTTTTTATGTTTGTATTTGGAATGGAAATGTAACACAGTTTAGGAACTACTGGCACTTTCCAAATTTCGCCTCTGGCTCTTTAGTGCCAATGATGGGTTGTATACCTTAACATTAAAACTTATCACAAAATTTTTAACAATCTATATTCTACTCAAATTTTTGAAATTCTAAATCAAAAATGTGGTATATAATGTACATGTCAACAATGTATTTTTATGCTCCCGTATTGAGAGATTGGGGGCATATTGTTTTACTTGTGTCTGTCTGTCCGTCGGTCTGTGTCCGATAACTTAACATTTTGCCTTTTCTCCAAAAGCATTCGACATACAAAGCTCAAACTTGGTATGTAACTTCTTTTCAATGATATCTATCTGTTCCATGCAATATGACCTTCCTCTAGGTCATCTGGTAAGACTTATCAACCCCTAACACGAAAACTTAGCATTTTAGAAAAATAGCCGTTGCAGGGGCATTTGTGTTTCACAAACACATCATGTTTTAGGTCGAATCTCAGTCATCTTTTTAAGTTAAGGTAAAAAATATCATGATCATCATTTTAGAGAAATATGCATTAATTTTGACAGTCCATTTGTGTTTCTCAACACATCTGGTTCAGTATATTATAATTGTTTTAGATTCAATAAAGTCTACTCAATTTTCTTTAAAAATAGATCTTATAACAACTGACAGGGTGCTGAAATCCGTTTACCATTTTTGTAGCATCTTTTAAATTGGAACTGTTCAATTTTTTGTTGTTTGGGAAATGGAAAAATTAAAGCTATTGCAGAGTTAAGAATAAGCTTTATTTATTTCATTGCAGAATTTCTGTTATTATGAAGACTACAGAAAAAGAAATCAAAGAGGGAGTTGATGTCAAACACTCATCTAGTTTAGGTAATTTCTTTAATGCTTTTCGGTGGATTATCGGGAAATAACAGTAGATTATCATTTTGGTAAACTCACCGCCTATCCAGTGAAATTATCAAAAACTTGTGCCCCGCTTTCGTTCATTTCACCCTATCTGACGTTTTATAAGCTGGACCAATTAAGTGACGTCATCATTAGCGTTGCATAGCAGTCACATGCAAAATGACGCGCTTTAAGAAAATCTGTCATCAAATTTTTGCATTTTGTCTAATTTTTGCATTAAAGAAATTTAATAATCGTTTGTTTTTCGAGTAAGATCGATTGGTATTTCATTTCGTGAACAATGAAAGCTAAATTTTCGCTCGTGGCTTCGCCACTCGTGAAAATAAAGCTTTTGTTGTTCACTCAATGAAATATAAATTGATCTTACACTGAAACAAACGATTATCCCATATATAATCTTTTATACTTGAAACTTTTACAACAATTTCTGTTTTGACCAAAAAACATTGATTTACTTGATAACTTATACATTAAAGTAATGTCTGGAAAAGGATAAGTATAAAATATTCTGTTTTGGGGTTATATAGATGTCGTCTTACTGGTGTTTCCTTAGCTTTTTAACACACTTGATATAGAGAAAAGTCTTTGGAATATGCTGAAGGAAAAGAAAATGCTGAAAAACAGGCTTTTCTACTTTTGTTGGAATGTTTTCCTTTCTATATTATGCACAAATTTTATCTTTGTCAATGTCTATCTTGACTTCTGCATTAGCTTCCAAATCTGATAAGTCTAAAGTTTTGCTGTTTGAGTTGAAAAGGGGTTGAATTTGAGTGTTGTTACTTTCAGATAATGACATGCTACAACAATACCAGACATATTTACAAGGATTGGACATAGTAGTTGAAATAAAATGCAGATTAAAACTGGTAAGAATTACATAACTTGGAGCCATATTCTTCAACCATTCTCAACACATTTTCTAAATTTCAACTACATTACAAGTCATCTGATTTGTCTAGTTATATGTCTCTGCCAATCAGATAAATTCTTTTATGATTTTATAAGTACATTTTGAATCATACAGGTTGGGGAATACCAACCCTGATAAGAGAACTTTTTTTACTTGGAATAATTTAACCCATTACCATACAATGATGCTTTTTGACACCTCACAAGAAAAATGCTCAGGAAAACATTGTTGAAAATGAAGAAATTGCGTGTGATAAGCATTTTCTTCATTTTCTACAATATTTTCTATGGGAAAAGATCAAAGAATTCAAAATTTCATTCACTTGTAATTGCCGTCTGCAACATCTATGAACTTTGACTATCCCAAAATTTTGCCCACTAGGATGGGTTAAGTAGGCTAGAGGTTACTTGTTCGAAATCAATCAACTCTTTTGATTTGTTTGCAAAGTATATGTAATACATCTACACAACTTAACTGTTTCCCTAATGTCTATTTATCCACAGATAGAACAACCAAAGTTGTCCACAGTCCATGCATTATGTATAAAGATTAATCCTTCACAAACATGTGGCAATATCCCAGGTGAGATTGGTTTATACAATTCGATGGCTCAGCGCGAAACGGTTGTAACTGCCTATATAGGCAGTTACAACCGTTTTGAGCTGAGCCATTGAATTATGACCTGTCACGATAGAAAAGACCTTGCGAGAAATCCATAAAAACAAATTTCCAGAATCAGATTAGAGATCAAACAGTTATCGTATTTGGAACATGAACATGTAGTTAGATAGGGTAAACCTTCTTGTAATGAGTTGTAGGTCACGTAATGAATACACGTCTGTTCAGGTTCGATCCTTTATTACTCAAATTACAAAGTTGTTTACAAACACAAAACAAATACGTAACGGACACACATAGCAACGTCAAAACAACGTACAAAATACGGGAACGTACACATGACGCGGGAAAGACAAAACAACGTTAACGAGACGCGGGAAATACAAAACAGCGTTATACAGCGTTCAACAACCTTCTTGATTTAGAAAAATTCAATAGAAAGTATTGACTCTAGACAGGCTCCAGGGAGTTTGCAGCCTGACTAGGGTGGATACTCTTTGCACTTCCAAGAAAGTTCCCTTTAGTGTGACAGGTCACCATTCAATTCAAAACTCTTTTCAATTTCTTTACTGGAACATTTAAATTTCTTCTTCATATAACCCTTTCGAAAACGACAAATTTTTGGGGTGGTCCAATTCAAAAGTTGCTGCAGATGACAATATTGATGTTGTCAAAGATATAATTTGAGAAGAATATAGCACAGAAAATATTGAGGCAAAAGGAGAAACTGCTGGTAATCAGCAGTTTCTTCTTTTGGCTCAATGTTTCCCAAGCCAATTTTATTAGGGGCATGAAAACCAGGTCTTGTTTGGGAATGGGTTATACATGTGCATGTATTTATATGGTGTGTAGACAGAAACATGTATAACATTTACAGGAAAGGAAATTCACGATTACATGAATATTTGCAACTTGGGTGAACATATGTGCATAGAAAATTTAGCCTGGGTCCAGTCGTCAATATACAATTTGGTCAATAAGATAGCTCATAAAAAATCAATACCGGTTACATATTGCAGCATCCGTTTTTGATCGTGTCGATATTGACCTTTAGAACAAAGAAAGTAAAGGAGGGAAAAATGATCAGTCTGGAACCCAGTCTAAGAAAATTGGCCCAGAAGATAAAGACTGCTTAGGTCAGGTTTTGTTATTGAACTTTTGAACAGTTAGATTGCAATATATTTTCTTTTCATTTTCAGATAATTATATAACGGTGTTGTCATCTCAAGGTATAGTTAGTTATTACTTTACTCAATTTATGGTAGAATACCGATAATATGGCCATTTTGAGATTCAATAAACATCAGATTATTTCGAGCATCCTCGTTAAGTATCCGAACTTATTCGGGCGTGGTCATAAACATTGGGCGGTAGAAAGTTCCACCGCCGAATGTTTTTGGCGTTGCCCGAATAATTTGGACATCGCATGAATCTCATTAGGGATAGACTACCTTTAGTTCAGTAGGGCAAATCATTATTCTATGCCACATTCTTATAGATATTATATGCATTCAGTCTATCCGTGATTGTTCAGTTCTTCATACCTACTTTAAACTTGATATGCAAGTAGAAATAATGTGACCTTGTTCCATCTTTAGCAAATATCTGAAGCCATATTGTATCAGGCTGAATAAGGCAAGTTACAAACATGTGGTCAGCTGAAGAAGGCAGGCTTGACAAGTGCGAGAAAGGCATTCACAGCTTCCAAAGTGGTCTACATGTATAACAAGACTGAAATTATTTAGCTGTATTGACATATTGAAAAGATGGTAATTGCAAATATGATTTTTCAAATGGTTTTACAAACTTACTAAATGCCCCTCATGTTATTGTTCATCAGCAAGGACAACCCTTAAATAAATGCACTTATATTTTACAGACCATGTTGATGTGACATTACAGATGCATCCTTATTTACCAGTAGCTCAAACTCTCTCTGGCAGGTGCGTTTATTTTGTCCATTCTTAGCAAGCAAGGAATGTCTGTCTGGGGAGTTTTAAATGTCATTGGCCTTGGACTGGCAGTGTCGGTTGCATTTTTTTGTCCACTTTAATACATTTTACAGACCATGTTGATGTGACATTACACATGCATCCTTAATTACCAGTAGCTCAAGCCCTCTCTGGCAGGTGCGTTTATTTTGTCCATCTTTAGCGAGCCAGGTCTGTAATGTATGTCCTGGGAGTTAATGTCATTGGCATATGACTGGCATTGTCGGTCACATTTTTCGTCCACTGTAATACATTTTACAGACCATGTAGATGTGATATTACAGATGCATCCTTATTTACCAGTAGCTCAATTTCTCTCTTGAAGGTTGATACATTTTAAACCTTTTCCAAACAGCAGAATTTTAGGGTGGTCAAATTCAAAAACTGCCACAAATGACAAAGGAGGGGTTTCCATAAGGCCATTTTCCTGGGACCTAAATTTTCCAATGATATTTTTAGTACAAATAGATACATAAAGGGGACGTGTTTTGCCGAAAAGTCTGAATCGAACGGACCTTTGGTTTGGTGTATATTGTATATTGAAAGTGGGTGGGGTAATTTTTTTCAGGCGCTACCCAAGGTTCTTATTAATCAATTTTCTATCTAAATGTAAATAATTGGCGAATTTTTTTAAAACATTATGTTTTGTATATGAGCCCATGTTAAGATGACATTAAATCCATTGGCTTGCTTATTATAGATATTAAAATATTTGGAATTTTATGTAATTTTTCAATTTTTTGTATATTTTCATCTCCCAACTTTGGGGAAAACATCAACACGTTTTTATAAAGTGGCATAATGGAATAATATTTTAGGTGAGAACTTGTTAATAAATGGTCATTGCAAAATTTTGAGGGATTTTTGATAGCTAGTCGGGTAAATGAGTTACGGGTCCTTGAATGCACGAAAACCCATGACAAATTGTGGAATAAATAACAAAATACATTTTTTCTGACTTTCTTTCGTACAGAAAGACAGAAATATTTAATTAGCTTAAATTATAGCTGGCCTCAGCAAATAGTACTACAAATAAGCTATTGTGGTTAGTTTCGTCTGTTGTCCGTCCGTCTGTCTGTCTGCCCGTCCATAATATCAGGTTTTCACTCTAGAATCCACAAATATTATCCGATCTTCACCAAACTTCGTCAAAATGTGTATGGTCATAAGTCCTTGTGTTAGATAAATTTTGGACTGAATTGCTGCAGAAAGTGCTGAGTTATCTGCCCTTGAATGTCAAAAATGCTATTTTTGACAATTTTTGCGATCAAAAATTTTCAAATATTACCCAATCAAATGCAAAACCAAGTGAAAATGTTTGCATTTATAATATCTTGGGTGAGTGTGATTTTCATCCAGATTGAAATCGCAAATTTTGAGTAATCTGCCCTTGAATTTGGCAAAATTGCTATTTTAGACTTCATTTTCTCTTTAGCATCCACCAATATTTAAAAAATAAAAGCAAAATTTGGACAAATTATTGATGTCCATTAGATTTTTTATAGGCTAAAGTTTTGGCATCATTTGAAATGCTTTTCCCAAATTATCTGCCCTTGAATTAGACAAATTTGTGGGTTTATGTGCAAAGTTAGGGCTAATACGGCAATTTTGTTAAATTCAAGGGCGGATTACTCAAGATAAACATTTTCAATCTGGCTGAAATTCTTACACGTCTGATATATTATAGACAGAAATAATTTGTCCTCTATCGGTTTTAATTGCTCCATGTTTGTGGATGCTAAAGGGAAAATAAAGCCAAAAAATGCAATTTTGCCAAATTCAAGGGCGGATAACTCAAAATTTACGTTTTCAATCTGAATGTAAATCACACTCACCCAAGATATTATAAATGCAAACATTTTCACTTGGTTTTGCATTTGATTGGGTAATACTTGAAATTTTTTGATCGCAAAAATTGTCAAAAATAGCATTTTTTGACATTCAAGGGCACATAACTCAGCACTTTCTGCAGCAATTCCGTCAAAAATTTATCTAACACAAGGGCTTATGACCATACACATTTTGACGAAGTTTGGTGAAGATCGGATAATATTTGTGGATTCTAGAGTGTAAACCTGATATTATGGACGGGCAGAGAGACAGACGGACGGACAACAGACGAAACTGACCGTAATAGCTTATTTGTAGTACTATTTGCTGAGGCCAGCTGTAATTTAAGCTTATTAAACATTTCTGCCTTTCTGTACGAAAGAAAGTCAGAAATAATGTAATTTGTTATTTATTCCACAATTTGTCATGGGTTTTCGTGCATTCAAGGGCCCGTAACTCATTTACCCGACTAGCTATCAAAAATCCCTCATAATTTTGCAATGACCATTTATTAACAAGTTCTCACCTAAAATATTATTCCATTATGCCACTTTATAAAAACGTGTTGATGTTTTCCCCAAAGTTGGGAGATGAAAATATACAAAAAATTGAAAAATTACATAAAATTTCAAATATTTTAATATCTATAATAAGCAAGCCAATGGATTTAATGTCATCTTAACATGGGCTCATATACAAAACATAATGTTTTAAAAAAATTCGCCAATTATTTACATTTTGATAGAAAATTGATTAATAAGAACCTTGGGTAGCGCATGAAAAAAATTACCCCACCCACTTTCAATATACAATATACACCAAACCCAAGGTCCGTTCGATTCAGACTTTTCGACAAAACACGTCCCCTTTATGTATCTATTTGTACTAAAAATATCATTGGAAAATTTAGGTCCCAGGAAAATGGCCTTATGGAAACCCCTCCTTTATTAAATGGAAATATTAAAGATAGCATTTGTGTAAAATATGGCATAGAAAATATTGAGACAAAAGGAGAAACTGCTGGTTATCAGCAGTTTCTTCTTTTGTTTAAATATTTTCCCAAGACTTTCCTATTAGGGGCGTCAAAACCAGGTCTTGTTTGGGAAAAGGTTAAACCATTTAACCCATTTGCAGATAGCAAAATTTTAGGCTGATCCAAATTTGATGAATTTTACATTTTTTGGTCTTTCCAGATAGAAAACATTGTGGGAAATAAAGTGAATGCTCCATTATGTTTTCCAAATCCCTTGTCTTGTTGGGTGTGTAAAAATACTGTTGTTTGGAATTGGTGTTTCACAAACACATTTTTATAAGCCTGAATCGTCATATTATGTTATGGCCCAGATCGTCTGTCCGTCTGTCAGTCCTACCGTCTGTCCATCCGTTAGCAATTTCTTGTTTGCACAACTCCTACAGTTTTGATCGGAATTTGATCAAACTTGCCACAATGAATCTCCATGGTGTCTAGTTGTGCACACTGCTTACGGTATTCAAATAACTCAAATAACTGATTCTTGAATTATCTGCCCTTGATTTAAAAAAATGCCCATTTTCTTTTTTGAGCAAGTCCTCCTACAGTTTTGATCATAATGTTTTCAAACCTGCTACAATGAATCTCCATGGTGTCTACTTGTGCACAATTTGTACGGAATTCAGATAACTGTTTTCGTTCTTGAATTATCTGCCCTTGAATTTTAGGTAAAATGCCCATTTTCTCAAAAATGTCAATTTTCTCGTGTGCCCAACTCCTACAGTTTCAACCAGAATCTAACCAAACTAGCCAAACTGGTTGTGCAAACAAAATTTTCATGTTTGAATTATCTGCCATTGAATTGAAAAAATGGCCAGTTTTACTGACAAGCCCCTCTGGGGCGTGTATGCGCTGCTCTTCTAAGCTCTTGTTTATTCAATGTTTTTCAAAGTCTGCTTTAAGGGACATCAAAATCACATGTTTTGGAAATGGTAACACAGTTTTAAATAATTCAGACTTTACATTCACTGATCATTGCTGGGAGCCAAATGTCAATCCTGTGTTTCATAGTAACCTGGCCATACCCTCATTTCAAGATTTTGCTGCATTACTCTGTATCATGGAAAAATGGGTCTTCACATGAAAATGTGGTGTATGTTATGACTATAGCGCTCTTGTTTATGGTTGGCGCAAAATGTAACCTGCAAATGCACCTTTGTATACCTGTGTGAACACTACCATTGTGCTGAAAAACCTGGCTGGTATTGACAAATGATAAGACAATTTCAAAGGGTGACCACAACTTAGCATTTGATAAACAATAGATGAACTATTGCAATTTGAAAGACCAATACCCATTCCCTCTTATTTGTAGCTCAAAATGTCACTACAATAAATGCCTACTTTTGATTTACTTTCAGTGTTAGTTTTGCATGTGCCTCCAAGGAAACATTTGACGCAAGTCTTCCCGAAATCAGTCTCGCCTTTAGTCACATGATGATGCCATTACCATGGAAACCACAGCAGGGTAGCAAGAAGGAGTTCTTCCAATGTTTTTGGAAATGGATTGTAGATGATTCAAATACTGACAGGTATTTGAAATTACTTTAAATAACATTTTCACACATTTTTACAAAAATGTTTATTAAACAAGCACTGGTTTTGTCATCCCTTATGGCAAAAGAAGGGGGCGACACAATGTAGATCTATGTTCATGAAGGTGATTTGTGTACAATATAGCACAGAAAATCAACCATCACATGCAAAATTACAGTATTTTTATGCCCCCGTATCAAGAGATGGGGGGTATATTGTTTTAATCGTGTCTGTCTGTCTGTCCGTCTGTCCATCCATCTGTCTGTCTGTCCGAAAACTTAACAAATTTAACCTTTGCCTTTTCTCATAATGCATTTGAAATAGAAAGCTCAAATTTGGTATGTAACATCCTTTCAGTGATATTTATTTGTTTCATGCAATATGACCTTCCTCAAAGTCATCTTTCAACCCTTATCAACCCGTTACTCTATGAAAATTAACATTTTACAAAAATGGCCATTTCGAGGGCATTTGTGTTTCACCAACACATCTTGTTGAGTTTGATATTGTCTTGTTTACATACGTAAATTTTGTAAACATGTGCCATAATGCCATGACCCTGCTATACAATCTAATGAATTTGAAATTATGTTACAGATTTGGAGTGGAATCGTTGAAGTTGTTTGACCTTCCGCTGAAAAATTTCAAGAAAAAATACTCAGAAAAATTGGGGACATTTGAAATCTGTGACCCTGAATCAGGTTTGTATCCAAAGAAAATTCTGATAATAAGCAATGTTTTCCTTTCCATCAATATAATCAAACTTTTAAAAGAGATTTTTTGTTCTGAAAGCTGAATTCATTTCTCATGGAAACATCTTCTTAGTCAGACAGATTCAATTTTTATGGTTTAGGAAAGAGTTTAAGTCAGTCATTGTACTCTTACCCAAACAAGGTCCTATTTTAACATTCACAGTAGAAATAGTTTGTAAAAATATTCAAAACATGGAGAAAAAAGTAGAAATTGTTGATAATTGTTGTTTGAAACTAGTTAACCCTTTCCCACATATTTACCCGCCACAAGATAAAGGTTTCGGAAAACATAGTGGAAAAGGAAGAAATGGCTTATGACAAGCAACTTCTTCAGTTTCCTTAATTTTTCCTACACAAAAAGACAAAAAAATGTTGAATTCCATTCGTTTGAAGTTGTTGTCTGCAACATCTTTGAATTTGGAGTATTTTGATATCATGTCCATTAGGATAATGTTATTTAATTTTGAATATATTTCAATTTTGGTTTTGTAATGTTCCTTTTTCAGCAACCAAGGAAAGTTACTACGTGATATTTATGCCACCAACACACCATGTGTTGTTTCACTGTAAAGAACAAATGGACAAAGTTGTTGTTGCCATAGCGATGGATGATTGGTCATTACTACCTCACGTGGACAAGTTTTTAATGGAAACATAAAATTCACTTGACCTTTTCCCAAACATTACAAGACTTTGTTTTAGTGTCCCTGAAAGAAAAGGATTGGGAAAAATTGAGGCAAAAGAAGAAAATGCTGATAACCAGCATTTTCTACTTTTGCCTCGATATTTTCTGTGCTTGATTGTACACAAGTCATAATGTTTACTAAACACAATTATGTCGTATGCAGTAGCTCTCAAATTGGAACACTACTTATTTTTCCTGTTCGTGAAAGCAGGTTCGTTGAGCCATTCAACACAATTAAAGGAACCATTTAAACATAAGAAAATAATGCAAAAAAGTTGAAATGCTGATTTTCATCATATTCCATTTCATTCAATATTTTCCACTTTAATGGAAAATAATTTTCAATCTGAAAAGTTCATTTCGTCTGCAACATCTTTGAATTTGTGCATGTCAAAATTGTGCTGTTTAGATTATCAGCATTTTCTCCTTTTGTCTCAATGTTATCAAAAGCCTTCTCAATGTTATCAAAAGCCTTCTTAATGATGACGTCACAACCTGTTTTTGGTTGATTTGAAAATGTTAAGCGTTGCCTTAAAATTTGTTTTGTTAAATTTGTCATAATCATTAAGATTAAAAAAATTATATTTATATTACACATTTAGTGTTTGTCATTACTGTGGTAACAGATTTCAAGCAATATATACCTGCTGCGATCAAAATTGCTTAAAATTGAAATTTTGATCCCGACCCTCTTGTTCTCTTTTCTTTTAATGTTTCTTAAACCTAAATCAGGATTTTCTATAGTTAACACTTTTGCAAACAGTTATCTACTTCTAACATCCCTGCGTGAATCAGCTTTGGAAAGCAATTAACGCCTATTAAAGGAAGACATAATTTTCTTCCTTTCCCTCTGTTACTTTAATGTGTCCTTCCCTAATGAGAATCACGCTACTTTGGAATTTTCTACGTGTTCGGGTGACGTCTAAAAACACCCGGCAGTAGAACGGTCAACCGCCGAACGTTAAGGACGTCGCCAAGCATTCCGACGTCGTGTGCATCTCATTATAGGGAAGGGCTACCTTAAAGGGACATTTCATTCCAATTTCAATTTTTTAAAGTATGTCCTGATGCCAAGATTGGTTATTCTAATGAGTATAAATATTATTAGTTTTTAATTGGACGTCCGAAAGGACGTACAATTCTTATAACCACTTTTGGACAGGCGAAATGGGTTTTCATTACCAAAAAACCCTTTCTCAGACTCAATTGCCAGTTGACCAGAATTCAAAATAGATTTTGCGACCATACAGGAAAACTGTCGTATCTTTTCCTACTTTCTATGTGTTCTCTAACAAATACTATAAGATTCATTGGCCGATTCAATTCATACCACGTCTTAACCAACTTTACGATCTTTTTTCGATTTAATCATTTTCTTGTAGTTTTTTGACTTTCGTAATATTTATTGTGTAAAGGGTAAGATCTTTAGAAAGCGATACATGCATACACTATAGTCCTTGGGCCAGATATGGTTGGAGTTACCACTAAAATGGACAAAGGGGCACCTATATATCTTGAAAGACCTATCCAAAGGAAGAACAAAAATGCAATGATATCCACTCTGCAGAGTAGCTATACCTCAGAATGTGCATTTGAAATTTGATAGGGTTTGGATAGTTGAAAATCAGTGCAAGGTTTTGAAATGTTTAAAATAATGTGGCTTTACTGCTTTCTATACTAAATATACACTGCATATATAAACCAGATGCATAAAAGTACAATTCATGTTGAATAATTTGTCCTACACAGCATGTATATGGAAAAAATCACAACAGGTATATCCATAAAGGGAGGTAATAAGCCGAGCAAATATGAAAATAAGGCAAAACCTCTGACCGGGGTCAAAAATTCTAGTTGTTGTTTTTTTATCATATCATTTCATGATCTGGCAGTAAAAAGACAGATTAAGTGAAAGAATGGCCAATACACGTTTTGAATTTGTAAGAGCAGTCGTCTATGCCCCAAGTCATATTGTAGGCTCCAGGGGCCTGTTTCATCAAACCATTTAAGACATATTTTTGACTTACCGATGACTTACGACAAGTTTATGGCAAGAAACGCGTATCACCAATCTATCAAGACTTGCGTTATGCGGTTGTTGTTTTCATCAATATTTAAGACATCGGTAAGTCAAAAATGCGTCTTAAATGTATTGATGAAACAGGCCCCTGGGCCAAATTCAAAGAAAAACCCTTACAACTCCGTTTCAGTTCGGGTTCTTAACTTTCTTCTTTTCTCTCATCATTTTCCTTATTCTTTAGCATTTGGGAAGTCAAATGCAGGTATTGTATCGGAAAAGGTTTATTCATGATCACGAATCAGGCCTAGGGCCTACACATTCTCGTGCAAATTCATGACATGTCAATTAAAATAAAAATACGTTAAGTTTGGTCTCGACTTTAAGTTTGAGTTTATTGGGGTTTTACGTCGTTTTCAACTACCAGGGTCATATCGCGGCGGCTGGAGCACCTAACCATGGATTCCTGTTATTTCTCAAACCAGTACTACCACAATACCCTTACCGAGCCTCCAGCTGCTAGCCCACTTAGGTTAACGATTTCAAACCCATTGGTGGGTGACAATTTTGTCAGAAAGGGTATAAGCCGCGGCCGGTATCGAACCCAGGACCTCTCGAATGAGAGGCAGATGCGCTACCAACTCCGTTAAGGCCGCGGCCTGGTCTCGACTTTAAAAAAAATAAAAAAACCTAGCTTCGCAAAGTTCTATTCGGTCACTCATGACTTATTAGTTCTAAACACTAATTAATTCCGTCGTCCGTGACTTCTTTAACCCTTTCAAAATAAGGAATGCTTTTGGTGTCACTTATAGAAGAAAAACTGAGAATTTTAAGACAAAAGAAGTAATTGTTGAAAATTTCTCCTTTTTGTCTGAATATTGTCTGTGCCATATTGTACATTTATCATATCTTTAATTTACCAATTGCCATTTTGTCGTCTGCAGCAACTTTCAAATTGGACGATCCTATTTTTTTCGTTCGAGAAAGCGTAAAATTGGACCGGTATATCGTCGGTCACGTTTAAAATTGTCGTAACTACAGCTTATTGAACATTTTCGAATGTTGCCGACGATATAGTTCTATCATTTGGCAGTCTCAATTTTTATCCAATTAAGTGCGAATGTATGAAAGAAACCTTAGTGGACAAAATCTTAGTAAATAGGGAAGGCAAGAGAGGAAATTTCTGATAGCAAGCATTTTCTCCCTTTGTCCAAATGTTTCAAAATCCTTCCCTAGGATTAACATCGAAACTAGGTCTTGCTTGTGAAAGGGGTAAAAAGAGTTGTGGAGATCTGCGTAGGCCTATTTTTTACTTTGATACAGCATTTTGGCCTAATGGAGAATTCTAAAAATGATTAGATCTGTAGATTCTAAATCTTTTCCATCATTCAGATTTATTTCAATAATTCCTTCTTAAGTTCTATATTTAAAAATAGATTTGGATAAAAAAGCTACGGATGGCACAGCCATTCGATTGTGTATAAAAGACGCGCGTTTCCAAACAACGCTACTTGACGTCTGATAACGCGCGGGAAAGGGAACGTCGCGGGAACGCAGAAAAACAATGCTGACGTCACAAAGTCAAAACTGACTGGTTTACTAAATTGCGATATTTCATTGTTACGGGACCCCATGTAACGGATGTAATTTACACTAAACCAATTCACCATCTCAGTATCTTGGATAAAGCCTGGCAAAAGGACAACCGAGGGTGTCCGAAAACCGGAAAAAATTCAGAACGAGACTCGTGCAACTCAACCCAAAAACACAATATAACAAGCACTGAAATCTATACGCCCACAATACCGTAAGCCGTGGTCAATTCCATTGACCCCGGTATAAACCAGATGCATAAAAGTACAATTCATGTTGAATAATTTGTCCTACACAGCATGTATATGGAAAAAATCACAACAGGTATATCCATAAAGGGAGGTAATAAGCCGAGCAAATTACATGCTTTTCAATATGGAGTAATATGAAAAAAGGCAAAGCCTCTGACCGGGGTCAACAGACATTATTGATTTTTTTTCTTTAAAAATATAGCAAAGCATGAGAATTACGCTTTTGAATTTGTAAGAAATTGTTTAGTGATTTAAGTCCAACGGTAGAGGTGCCGAGCCCAGATAGCCCAGTTGGTGACGGCGGAGTCTTTCCATCCATGGGCCGCGATTTCGAACCCCGAGTCGGCTAATATACTCGCTGACAACTTACACAAGTCATAAATCTTTAACCAATGGATGTGAATCATCTTAGAAGTAAGAGGAGCTGGATGATCGGATTTGATATTATAATAATAATAATAATGATAATAATAATTACATTATTTTATGAAGGTAAAACATTAAGATAATTACATGATAATTAACATTACAATGCAAAATCTTTTTTCCAATTTTGCCTTCAAACAAAATCTATTTGTTAAAATGAAATGGTATGTAGCCTAACCCTCTCCCAAAGCAGACCTAGTTGATAAGTTCACAAAGGAACAGTACATTTTTTTATATATTACGGCGAAGAATAAAAACTAAAATGTTGCTGTTTGGGAAAGGATTAAGAATGTGGTGAATATGAAAATCATGAATGATTGTACAAAAGCAAAACAACAATATGATGATAATAACAAAATATTTGTCCCAGTCCCAGATAATAGCTGGTTACATGATGTCCACTACGGTGAAAACTTTTGAAAGCGATAATTGTCATGACTTAATTACTAATATTCTACGTTTAAAATCAAACGAGAACAGCTCTAGTTGTTTCGATAATCCAACACAGCTATAGCGACTCTCGTTTAATTTTGAACCCACGATAACGCTAGCTATAGCGGACGAGAATTGACCTGTCAGAGCATTCCATTCGATTAGCATGGGCCGCTCTGTCAGGTCATTTATCGTGAGGTATAGCGTGTTATTATTTCTTGTTTTGGTTTACAGATTTGTTAATTTATTTTCAATGTGGACCAGTGTTAAAATTCAATTGTCCGGGAAAGGTTGACGTTGAAATCTACGGACAGATACACACTTAATCTTTCTCAATTTGCTTGTTAAATAGATAATGTTGATATTTGTTTTTGAAGACTGGTAATGAATCAGAACATCTAATAGAGGTTGGGATTTCATTCCATACATCCATACTAAAGTATGAAAATGCTCTTTTTTTATAACTTGTTTTAAATTTCGAGTTGACAATATCAGACCGAGCAGATGACCGTAAATTATAGATATCATTATTTGAAAATGAAATAATGTCTACTGGTGAGAAAATATAGATAGGAGCCTAATCTAAGATTAGGAGCTCCAGCCTTAGCGATATTACCATATCAGTTGAAAGGGGCATAGGCCTATTGCACACAAATCACATCTGTATAGGTCATAGACAAGTATTTTGTCATCAACGGCAACTTTCAAATAGGACAACCATAAAATTTGTCGTTCGGGAAAGGGTAAAATTGGACCAGTCTATACTCCAGCCACTTTGCAAAAAATAAACCCTTACAAATCAAATTTTGAAGACCCTGGCGAAGTTAGCTTAAGAAAACGTGGAGACAAAAAGAATTGCCAAAAACAAACATCTCCTTTTGTCGCAATACTTTCTTTTCTATTTAGTAATTATACAGGTCCTATCTTTATCAACAGCTTCTTTGTAATCTATACACAGTACCTGTAGAAAATCTATATGTATAGTTTGCTTTTAGACATTCTTTCATCAACTGTTCTAAAATAAGTAGTTTTGCTTACATTTCCCCCAATGTTTCCTTCTAAAAGGTTTTGTTTTTAACAGTACCATTTCTTTGCAAAAGGACCCGCAAAATAACGTCGCTTGACGTTCTGATAATGCGCGGGAACGTCAACGTCGTGGGAACGCAGAAAAAAATGACGTGACGTCATATCCGCTATGACATCACAAATAAAAGAGTTGACTGGTTCACTAAACTGGTATAGTTTGTTGATGAGGAGATTCAGATAACGGATGTAATTTTACACTAAACCAATTCACAATCTCAACATCTTGGATAAAGCCCGGCAAAAAGACTACCGAGAAATCCGATTGCCGGAAGGAATTCAAAACGAGACTAAGACAGCTTGAGCCAAACTCACAAAGTAACAAAATCGCTCAAAACTATACGCCCACAATACCGTAAGCCGTGGTCAATTCCATTGACCCCGGTATGACATTATTATGTCATAAGCCAAAAATAAAAACCCTCTGTATTTTCTTGAACCTGTTAATGAATTCTGACTGTTGTTCCATGTCAAAGTGCCGGATAAGCAAAATTTAACAACCTTCTTGTTTCCACGGCAACTGTCTTCTTATAGAAGTTTCAGCAATAGCTTCAACTAATCGCAAAAAAACATTTTAAAACTAGTATAGTAATAAAACATACATTTTAGTTTTGAAATGTTATTTTGTTAAGACATCTCTTACACAAAACTAATTAGTATGCTTATGAATATTAATACGAACTTTAATATCAAGATCGTGAAACACAAATGCCCGTAGGAATGGCAATGTTAAGTTTTTATGCTAAGTTTTCGAGGTAAGGATTGATAAGGGTTAATGAATGACCTTGGGGAAGGTCATATTGATATTGCACGAACAGATAAATATCATTGTTCAAAAGAATGTTACATACAAAATTATAGCTTTGTATGTCAAATATTTTTGGAGAAAAGGCCAGTTTTAAGTTTTCATACAGACAGATGGACGGACAGACAGACAGACAAGAGTAAAACAATATGCTCCTGCGTGTTTAGATTGCTGAAATGAGACATTTCTAGTTGCAATGTAAATGTGATGTGTGTTTTATACCGTAATTCAAAAGGTAAAATAACACAAATAAATTAATTATTACTTCGTTGGCAAATTATGGACAATTATGGATAAACTGCATGTAGATCTAAAAGGAGACAAAAAAGAGAGGGGGACTCAGTACACAGTGTTTTGACAGCATTTGGGGTTAAGGATAAATTCGTGTTGTAAGCCATTTAAAGTTTAAGTTTTTTAAAAGTAGGTCAAACTCAGGGTAACTAGGTCAAAGGTTATGATCCCAAATAGAAGTAGATAGAAGTAGCCAGAATGTGGGGTATGGAGACGACAACTGTATAAGTCGTTGTAGGTGCACTTGGTCTCATTAAGAAGGGACTTGACAAAATATTCAAACAAATCCCTAGTGCACCAGTTATCGAGGAACTGCAGAAGATCATACTCCTCGGAAGCGCACATATCATCCAAAGAACGCTGTATAATAATAATGAAAACACTACAATTGCAAAATTTATACCTTCTGTCATAGATCTAGCTATTCCCTAAAGAATCTGCTATACATGTATACGACCTACAACCTTAATTTTAAACGATGTCAATAAACTTTCAATATACATGTATTGCAGTTGCCCTTTTTGTTAATCCATGTGTTTTGATTCTACTTTGAATTCTAAAAGTATCAAACGAGATCATTTGAACCATCTAATCAGTTCTGTTCATCATCATAATCATTCAATCATTAGTTTAAATTGTGCAAAGAAAGTGTTAAAATATTTAACAATTATTTATAATAATGTATTCAGTTTACTGTATCAGTGTTTTCCTAAACTTTAGGTACATTATTTTCTATTTGATGTTGGATTTAGGGTGTATTATTTTACGTTCAAAAGGGTTGTTTAGCCCTTATATTTAAGCAGATTTACAGTAAGATGCAAAATTACGGATGCTAAAAAATGATTGAATCTTGCATGAAAATGAGTGAATATGCCCAAACGAATGAACATTAACTGTTACTAGATAACATAACAGATGTTGATCTTAGAAGCAAGAGCAAATGACAAGTTTGAAAGCAATAGTTATGACAGAAACAAACTTATTTGTGACAGATGTTTGAAAGATGCTCATTAAAGTTTGATGAAGAATTTCTAGGCAACAAAAAGGTAAAAATTGCTCGACATTAAATGCTAGAGCAATAGATATCTGTCTTGAGGTTGGTACCATGGTCATAGAGGTATGTGCAAAGTTTTAGAGTAATGGCGTTAGTAAAACAGAGATATGACACTTTTACCAAACAAGAACCTAATTCGCAAAAAGGGTCACAGTTTTAAGTAGTGTCATTAATATTCGCGAATATGCAAATAAGGTAATTTGCATCAAATTTATGGTAAATTATTGAGCAAGTCATAAACTTTCATTTGATACCATTCTTACATCTGTAGGTCAATATTCAACCAAGACATGACCAAAAACGTTTTGAAATGACTGAACAATTTTATAGGGTTAAGGGTTTAGATAAAGTTTATGACCCAAAGCCCCTACGGCCAAATTAAGTGCAAAAATCGCTCAAAATGTTTGACATATTAATTTCCTTTAAGATTTAATATGTTTACTTAATTCCCCTGCACAAAAATGCCTCGTTTTGGAAATTATTTACCAAATTTCTGTAGAAAATCGCAATTTTAGGAAAATTCATGAATATGCAAATGAGCTAATTTGCATAACATAACTAAAAGGAAAGAATAAGTCATAAGCTTTCATTTGATATCATTCTGACAACTGTGTGCAAATATTCAATGAAGATATGGCTGAATTCATTTTCAAAATTTACATAAGTAATTTGATGGGGCTAAGGGTTTAGATAAGGGTTACGGCAAAAAGCCCCAACCGCCAGAGTGTAAACAAGACTCAAAAAGTTTCTAATAAAATGTTCTTTAAGAAAAATCATGTTTTCAAAATTCCCCCTGAAAAGAAACGCCTTCTTTTGGAAAGTATTTATCAAAATTTTCGCAAAAAAAGGAATTTTTAAGGGAAATCATTAATATTCATGAATATGCAAATGAGACAAATTTAAATAAGATAACTACAAACAAAAGAGCGAGTCATAAGCTTTCATTTGATACCATTTTGACACCTGTTGGTCAAAATTCAATGGAAATATGACCAAATAAGTGTTGTAAATTTGAATGCAAAAAATGATAGGGTTAAGGGTTTAAGATAAGGGTTACAGCCAAAAGCCCCGACGGCCAGAGTGCAAACAACGCTCAAAATGTTTCTAAGATAATGTACTTTATGAAAAACCATGTCTTCTTGCATTAGAAATAAATGATAATTATAGAAAAATACTTTTTCGAATATTTCGGCCAGTTCTTATACTTGATTGCACATAAAGCATATTTTGAAGAGGAGTAATGACGTCATAATAATTACATAATTTAAAAAATTATGATTCATAAGTAGTGAAATACATGCTCATACATATGGATTCAAATGAATAGATTTAAACATTCATTTAATATTTTTTATTAATTTTTCCCTTTCCCTTACCCCAAACCAGATTGTCATTCACGTCGTGAAGGGTACCTATATAAAGGTAAGGGTAAAATATATTTAGCTACTCTTCATGTCGGATATCATCACTGAAAAACATCCGTCAGATGTATATCTACAAATATATATAGGTGTCCTTTTGTCCTTTTTTCTGGTAATACTTACCCCATTTTCCTGGTCCTGGCCCAAGGACTACTATGGTTATAATGTAAACAGACACCCTATATCATCAGCAGCAGCGATAGCTCAAACGGGAAAGGATTAACCTCGCAACCTTTTTTCAGTTTGAAATTTGGAACGCCGTTGGTTCAAAACCAGTTCGGATTATTTCTTCTGTAAAACGTTTGTTTTTCTTGATGTGTTTACTGAAAACACACATTTTAGAATGATTACCCAATTTAATGCACGTATTGTGTATGATAGGTTCCTTTTCTTTGATCATTGTTGTTTAAGTCTTTGACACATTTAAAGGAACGGGGTTTCCACGAGACGTACTTTGGAACCAGGGTTTTGAAATTGATTATCGAAGAGTGAGTTCATTTCGCAACTCGGGTTCGACTCGATGACAAATCGGGGTTCCATCTGAACAGCCTCAGATGAGACACTAGTGAAATCCACCTATTCAGAAAAATAGTTGCTCTTACGAGTTTTTTCTCCAGCATCTGTATCACTGATATTCGACAGTATCATGACCTATTTACATACTGATCGATGATCATGACAACAATGATTATTACTAGTATAAGACTAAGTGACAGCGATCTGTATTTATTTCGTTTAAGAGACCCGTTTACGTGTATTGAGCTAAGAAGATGAAGCAATGGGTCTGCAACAGATGGTACCTGGATGATCGTATGAATATGTTTACAGATAGGGACATTGCTATTCTCAAATTTTAGTTGATAGTGATATGAAGATTTAAATTGCTTATTGTACTCCTCTGCCATTTTCCCGACGGCACGTTCCCAATTTCTTCTTTTTATGCACATCTGTAGATGTAAGGATGCTGTGGTAGTACTTGTATGAGGAATCCATGGTTAGGTGCTCCAATTCATCTGGTATTTTGTTTCAGGAAAAGTATGTATTGAATTTGTTTTGTAACTACAACCAGGGAAAACTGCTACCGTGTTTTTTTTCTTTTTTTACTCTAAACAGGAATAAAAATCAAAGTGCTTGGAGCACTATATTTAGACGCCTCTCATTGATCGAGCGGAATTGTATGTAAATGATCGGCGTTTCATTATTTTATTTCGTTGAATTTGTGTTAAGATCGATTCTAAATCACTGCGGTCGTTTTTTCGCCAACGATGGTGGAGATAGAAGTCGAACAAGAGTGCCATGGTCACAATATACGCCGCCACTTATAAAACTTGAGACAAAAAAATGACATTGACAAGGATTTATAAATATTCACACAAAAACCTGTAAAAAGTTGTGTTCATAAAAAGGTTTTTATAAATATCCAGTCAAAAACCTGGAAGGAATTGCGTTCACGAGACTGAAATATAATTAAGCCCTAGAGACTAGGATTGAAGGGGGCATAACTCAGACAAAAATCAATGAACCATAAAATCCTTACTTCATGCACATCTACCAATTAAGGTAATAACATCCACCAAGTTTCATAAGGATCCAGTCAAAATCTTAGAAGAAGTTGTGTTGACAAGGCTGCAATTTCAATCAGCCCCAGAGACTAAGTTTTAAGGGGGCATAACTCTAGAAAAAATCAATGAACCATAAAATCTTTCCTTCATGCAAATCTACCAATTGAGGTGATTGACCAAGTATCATTAATATTCAGCCATAAACGTAGGAGGACTTGCGTTGACAAGGCTGCAATTTCAATAAGCCCCACAGACTAAGTTTTAAGGGGGCATAACTCCTTCATGCACATCTACCAATTGAGGTGATAACATTGACCAAGTTTATTAAGATCTAGCCAGAAACTTAGGAGGAGTTGTGTTGACAAGGCTGCAATTTCAATAAGCCCCAGAGACTCAGTTTTTTAGGGGCATAACTCAGGCAAAAATCAACGAACCATAAAATCCTTCCTTCATGCACATCTACCAATTGAGGTGATAACATTGACCAAGTTTCATTAAGATCCAGCTAGAAACTTAGGAGAAATTGCGTTGACAAGGCTGCAACTTCAATAAGCCCCAGAAACTAAGTTTTTAAGGGGCATAACTCTGGCAAAAATCAACGAACCATAAAATCCTTCCTTCATGCACATCTACCAATTGAGGTGATAACATTGACCAAGTTTCAAGAAGATCCAGCCAGAAACTTAGGAGGAGTTGCGTTGACAAGAAAAGTGGACGGACGTACGTACGGACGGACGGACAGACGGATGGATGGACGGACGGACAGACGGAGAAGATGACGCCAATATACGTCCGCCTCCGGCGGCGTATAAAAAAAGATGATTGAAAAGAACAATGTCTGAGTAGAATACGAACCCAGGGCCTTCCGGATATAACATGTGTAAAGAGTACAAGGTGAGTGCTCTGCTATCGCGGCTTTCATTTATGTAGCGCGTTGGCTTACATTTTGAATAAATTGCTTTGTAGCGTACTTTATAAAATCAATGAAAAGTATAACTGACGACAATACTCATAGTAAACCGAAACAAGAAGACAAAAGTGCTAATCGCATGGCCTTAATTGAATTTGGTAATCAAATTAATAGTGATTATTCATAGCGACAAATCAGTTGTCTTGAAACGGCAATCAAATCAATTTGAAGCCTGAGAAGGGTTTTCTGGTATTAAAGCCGATTTCGTATGTCCGAAACCGATCTTATAGAATTAAACACAGAAGAATGAATAAAATATCTTTCGTTCATGTACAATCCCGCTCAATCAATCAGAGACGTCCAATTACAGTGCTCTCAGCACTTTGATTTGAAGTTGTTGCCAATAAGCGAGAAACACGCATTTAAAGTTGAGACATAATCGATAAATTGCATATAAATCCGAACTGTTGTCCACAACAATTTGTTCAATTTTAACACAAAAATATAAATTTCTCGTAAACGGCGCAATATTTTGGCTTGAAATTTTCAGAATTTTCATAAGGAAATATGTTCTTTCAGATAAAAATAAAAGTAAAATTTATAACAAAAAATTCTGAAATGTCACTTTCATCATCATTGGCCTCCGTCCGTCCCTCGAGACGATGGGTTGCGCGTAGTTGTTCTGGAACAGCGTCTGCGATGACTGTATAGGCCGATTCTGGAGTGACAGTCTCTGGAGCAGTCATGGCAGATGAAGTTTGAGTTGTTGTTGTTTACATCAGGATCTTTACGCTTACGCCTCTTTACTTCCCTATGTTCTGTGCGGTGAGCCTCCGAACGTTTGATACCAGATTTGACTGATTGTCTCCACTGACAGCGAACTGATGCTGTATCCTCCCAGGTGTCGAGGTCAATCTCTGCTGACAGTAAGTCTCTCTTACAGGAGTCTTTGAATCTCAAACATGGGCGACCGACTGGTCTGATTCCGTTCTCTAGTTGACCATAGAGCAGATCCTTTGGTATACGCCCACTTCCCATTCGTCTCACATGACCAAGCCATCTCAGTCGACGCTCAGACAGCATTGCCTGTATAGTCACTGTTTTCGCCATATTTAGTACCTCAGTGTTTGTAACCTTGTCCTCCCATGAAATATTCAGGAGTCTACGGAGGGACCTCATATGGAATGCATTCAGCTTGGATTCTTGCCTGGCATATGTTGTCCATGTCTCACTGCCGTATAAAAGTGTGCTGATGACGCATGCTTGATAGACTCTGATCTTGGTGTTGAGGGTCAGATTCTTGTTTTCCCATACTCTTCCATTGAGCTTTGACATAACAGTTGCAGCTTTTCCGATTCTAGCGTTTATTTCCGGGTCAAGAGACAGATTGTCAGAGATGTTTGATCCGAGGTATTTAAAGTTGCTCACAACAGCTAGTGTAGAGTTGTTGATGGTTATTTTTGGTGGGACTGATGTACTTTGTGCCATTATTTCTGTTTTCTTAATGCTGATTGTGAGAGCGAAGTCATTACAGGCTTTAGAAAAGCAGTCTATGAGACGCTGGAGGCCATCAGCTGTATGGCTCGCTAGGGCTGCATCGTCAGCAAAAAGCAGTTCTCTGATTAAGACACGGTCTACTTTTGTCTTTGCTCGAAGACGTGCTATGTTGTATAGTTTTCCATCATGTCTGGTGTGGATGTACACACCATCGGTAGAGTTCTTGAAAGCATGGGAAAGAAGAAGGGAAAAGAAGATTCCAAAAAGGGTTGGAGCAAGAACGCAACCCTGCTTCACGCCACTGCGAATCTGGAAGGGTTCTGAGTTTTCACCATTGAAGTTGACTTTACCAAGCATATCAGTGTGGAATGATTTGATAATGTTGAGGAGTTTAGGCGGACATCCAATTCTCTCAAGAAGTATAAAGAGGCCAGCACGACTAACAAGGTCAAAGGCTTTGGTGAGGTCGACAAAAGCCAAGTAAAGTGGTTGATGTTGCTCTCTGCATTTCTCTTGCAGCTGTCTGACAGAGAAGATCATATCAGTTGTGGACCTTCCTGATCTAAAACCACATTGGGATTCAGGGTATACATCTTCTGCAAGCATCTGGAGTCTAGTCAGCACTACTCGAGCAAACACCTTGCCTACAATGCTTAGGAGAGAGATGCCACGGTAATTGTTGCAATCACTCCTGTCTCCTTTGTTCTTGTAGAGAGTTACTATCTTTGCATCTCGCATGTCTTGGGGTACTGCACCTTCTTTCCAGCAGAGACAAAGGAGGTCATGGAGGTGAGGCAGGAGGGCATCTTTCCCCTTCTTTAGAATTTCTGGCGGGATTGCATCTTCACCTGGAGCCTTTCCACTTTTGAGGGACTTGATAGCTTTCTCAACCTCAGATAATGTTGGTGCGGTATCCAAATCCATCCTGATCTCGCTGACTGGGATGCTTGTGATAGCAATGTCTGTAACTTGGTTCTCTGTAGAGTAAAGCTCCAAGTAGTGCTCTACCCATCTCTCCATCTGTTTCGCCTTGTCTGTGATTATTTCACCTTCTTTAGACTTGAGAGGGGCAGTTTTTCTTATGGTTGGTCCTGTTGCCTGTCTGATACCATCGTACATAGCCCTGACATTTCCAGTGAGTGCTGCTGTTTCTATGCTAGTACAGAGCTGTAGCCAGTAGTCGTTGGCGCATTTCCTGGCAACTTCTTGACACCTGTTTCTTGTGGATCTCAAAGCTTCCAAGTTCTTTTGGCTTGAGTTGGCCTTGTAGCAAATAAGGGCTTGTCTTTTGGCATTGATGACAGGTTCCATCTGCACAAGGTTTGCTTCGAACCAGTTAGTACTTTTCTTTTCTGCCTTACCAAATGAATTTAAAGCGGACTCATGAATGGCTGCACGTAGGACAGACCATCGTTCTTCTGCTGTATCTGTTTGCCTTTGAGGTGGGATATTGCTGATGGAGTTTATGAAGCTGTTTGTGCACTCTATGTCTCCTGTGCGGGCAATGTTGATTTTCAAAGTGCCTTTGGGTTTTGCGTTGTAAAACCTCTTTGGTTTGACTGCAACTTTGCTGATAACAATAGAATGATCTGTGTCACAGTCAGCACTGTGATAGGTTCTGGTATTTTGGGTGGATTGCAGGTGTTTCCTTCTAGTAATGATTAGGTCAAGTTGGTGCCATTGATGGGATCTTGGATGCATCCAGGAGACCTTGTGAGCATTTTTGCTTTGGAAGTAGGTGTTTGTGACGCAGAGATTTCTAGTACAGCAAAGTTCCAGTAGCCTCTGGCCATTGTCGTTTATGCGTCCTACTCCATGGTGGCCAACACATAGGGGCCAGTTGTCATGCTCTGATCCAACTCTAGCGTTGAAATCCCCAAGTAGAAAGAGGTTTTCCGTTTCCGGAAGACTTCCTATTAGGCTATTCAATTCATTGTAGAATTTGTCTTTGACCTCAAGGCTGGCATTTAGGGTGGGAGCGTATACAGTGACAATGTGGATTGGACCGCTGCTAGTGTTCAGTCTAAGACTCAGCAAGCGTTCTGTTCCTGCAGTAGGCGGATCTAGCATTGGTAGGAGTTTGGTCCTGACTGCAAAGCCCACTCCATGTTCTCTTTTGTCATCTTGACCTTTGCCCTTCCAGAAAAATGTGTACTCTTTTTCTTTTGTGCTGCCACTCTCAGCAAGTCTCGTTTCTTGTAGTGCAGCTATGTCAACATTGAGTTTAGAGCAGGGCGTCAACTTCTGTCCTATATCCTATATTTGTCCTATATTTTGATGACTGTCCTATATTGTCCTATATTTAAAAGGTGTCCTATATAGTCATCACCTATACTATATTTTCATAGGAAAATATAGAGGAAAAAGAAATTGAAGAAATAAAGACAATAAAAGACTTAAAAGTTAAAACAAATTCAGGTTTAAATGATATGTATTGAGTATCTGTATAATATTGTAGTATCAGACACATGTCAGGGTCCAACATTAACTTTTCTGGTTACCAGACAGCCGGGCTTGTTGCTGCCAGATGCTGCTAGCCCTGACCAACTATGCACTGGTCCTGACCAAATATTTGGATAAATTAGGAAAAAGTTGTACACAACAATAATCCTTTCATAAGCTAAAAGACATGTTTTGAATCACAAATCATGAAATGAAGGAAAATTTGAAGGGCCTAATATTCTTGTTGTGTCACATATCCCTTGTTTTCATTATGGTAATAGTGACTGAGATTTGAAATGAGGCTGACCAGTCGGTCTTGTATCTTGGGGATCTAACTAGCCCTGACCAAGCAGCAGGCAGTAAATGTCTGTCGGGCACAGGTTAATGTTGAACCCTGCATGTACTATGTTTTTTCTATTAATCAATGAAAAGCATATTGCTGGATGATTACATGATCACTACATTAATTTTGATTCAAAATTAAAGATGCTACTTTTTAGTTTTCTTGAGCTTAAATTTCTTGACGTTGTATTGGATCAGCAGCTGTCTGTCCAGTCTCTGTCTGTGCACACTTATAAAAACTTCTTATCACAAACCACTAGCTTTAAAATTTTGCATTGCACAACATTTTTGGATTCCTTGTGCATGTACACTGTATCAGTATATTTAAAATTATATCCATGAATTGAAATTTAGTCAAGTATTAGTAGTTTCCAGATCTGACGAGGATAGAAATTTTACACCATCTTCTTCTGTTCTGTTGTAAAATTTTGTGAGTGTAATCATTATACAGAACTATGAATACTAACAGAATTTATTCATACTTCAAATTTTCACTATGCATTGAAATTTAGCAATGTTGTGGGTTCCCTGATTTCACACACACAAAAAAAGAAAAAGAGAGGTCTATGACACTCTTCCTCTCCCAAATCCTAAGGCATTATGGCTTTCAAATTTTGGGTGTAGCATCGACTCATAGCTCCTTACCAAAATACTTCAGATTATTACCTTGCATTTAATTTAGAAAAAATAGCCCTATGTGGTGTGCTCCTGGATTTTATGAACAGGGCAATTATCTTTCCCCAGCTACCGGTATTTGATTTTTGCCTAGTATTGGCTCATGGAACTCTACCAGAAAATGTCAAAATTCATTTATGCTTTGATTTAAGTCCTATGTTGTGGGTTCCCAGATTTTAGAGAGATAAAGAGGATAATCATCTTCCAAATCATTAGGCCTACACTCAGTCTCTATCAGGTTTCATAGAAGGCATTGTCCACACCTGTGAGACCCCCTCCATCTATCTTGATGCATGCATTGTTGCCCTCTTTCATGTTCTCTTGCTATCTTTCTTTTGAGAGTCTATGTCTAATAAATTCCATTCTCTGCTGTCCTTCTCTGATAGTTGCTTCTAGATCATCTTTGGGCATTCCTGGTCTGTGAATGCCAGTGACATGCATGAGGAAGTCTATTTCAATTGCCCAATTGGATCTCTCCACATGTCCATACCATCTAAGCCTCCTTTCCTGTAAGCTCCATTCCATGTCTTAAGAGGCCAGGCTGTATTGTGGTGGTCTTTTGCATATCTGTCCGATCATCATTGGATCACTATGTTGCAGATGTTGTAATTTTGAAGTAGACTGGGACTAGGTCTCACTTGCATTAATTATAAGCTCCAGACAAGGTTTAAAATATTTTGCCTGGTGTTTAGTTATTGAGATTGGGTGATGTGAGGGTTGGCATCAGCTCTTAAAATTCTTCCATGCAGCTTCCATGCATGACTCTGAACCCTGTGGCTAAGTCACATCCACCGTATGCAGAAAGCGTGTATCCAAGGCAGCAAAATAATGCCACTACCTCTTGATTATATTGTCCAACCTGCATCTCAGACAGGGGTCTTCTGTCAAACTGGCATTTGAAGTTTGAACCCTCTTTGAGCTTTTTAACCCTTTCCCAAACGGCAAAACTTTAGGGTGATCCACATCAAAAAGTGCCACAAATGACAAAATGGATGTTATTAAATATAGGATTTGTGTAAAATATGGCACAGAAAATATTGAGACAAAAGGAGAAACTGCTGGCTATCAGCAGTTTCTTCTTTTGTTTCAATGTTTTCCCAAGCCTTTTCTTTTAGGGACGTCAAAACCAGGTCTTGTTTGGGAAAGGGTTAATACCACTGCCTTTATTTGCCCACTTTCTGCAACCACTGCATAGGATGTTACTGTCAATACCAGTGCAACATACAGGGCATGGAGAAGCTCTCCAGAATATCCAGCCCAGAGCTGTGAAATTTTGTGTGTATGATGGTCTAAAAGATGCCTCAATTATTACTAATGAAAATTTGTTATATGTTGTAGGTTCTTGGAATTCACATCAAGATAAAGAAGGTTGTCTGCGACAAACTTTTCTTTGTCTTACTAAATTAAGCTTAGAGATTTATTCATTTAGCATCACCAAATGGGTCTCTTCAGAAACGCTTAAAATATCACTTTGCAATGAAATAAGCCCTAGATTTCATAGGTTCAGTGTGAAGTAAACAGGGAAATCATTGACAAATCCCCAATATTCTCTTTCCTAGAAACATGTTGATCAAGGCCCAATATGGCATGGGCCATTAACAGACTCATTAGAAATTTAACTTTTTTGTGTGTAGCATGTCTTGATGCCCTCCTAGTAGTAGTGCAATAGAGAAACTATACATTAACAAGGTATTTTGGGGTGTTTTTGAGAAGGTTGAGGCTGTGAGTAATGTCCTATATTAGTCCTATATTTTTGCTCCAAAATGTCCTATATTACTATATTTTTTCAAAATTTTGAGTTGACGCCCTGTTAGAGAGTTCAGCATCAATTATTGCTGTTTTTCGGCTGTTATTGATCTTCTGTAGATCGTCAGTGAATCCTGGCATCATTGTTCGGACATTCCAGCTTGCTAATCGAAGTGCTGGATACTTCATTTTACTGTTCCAATGTTTCTTAGGTGCCCTAGTTAACGATCTGCTCATCAAGTACATGTACTCTAAGAACCTTGCACCTAAAGGGGCAGACAGACCGTGACGGATCAGCACCTAACAGGCTGGGGGCTGCCCAGCTTATGGCGGGCGGTAGCTGATCAGTGAAGTGCGATGACTTCTCCCACCGTCGAAGACAACCCGTGGCGCCGTACTCTACGTCAGTTGAGCAATGACTTATAACCCGTAACTGCTGTCTTCCGTGTTGTTTCCTTGCTGTGAGACAAGATGAAGTGTCCTCTCCATTTGCGCAATTGCCTGGGCAGGTAGTATGGAGGCCCTGTGTTGCCCAGGCTACAAGACCCCCCTCTCGACCTCGCCGATGTAATCCAGAGGAAAGCAGAGCAATACGTCTGGCACCAGTCTGGTTGCAGCAGTTGCCGATAGGAATGTCGAATTGGCAGTTCATACCGTCTGCGGGGCTGCACTCCGAATTTTCTGTAGGGGTTGTTTCCCTTAGCCTTTTCCTTTTCCAAGGTATCCACAAGGCAGTGGAGCTATTTGACCCATAGCTGGGGGTCTGTACATGGGCTTCAGGGCATGTCCACACGCCGGTGGGCCTGGCAAGCACGCATGTCTGGGGGCAGACCTCCTCCGAGTCCCTTGTGGTTTAGCCTGAGGCCGCAAGGTGCTCAGTTGACGTGTGTCGCCACGGGGAGGCACCACATAGGGCTTGCTTGTAGAGAGGCTATGTACTGGCAGGGGAGGCTTACGCACTCGGCTTCCTTTTCGCCTGGGCTAGCCAGCGGTAGAGGCTGAAAGCGGAAGGTGACAAGCACACAACACACAGCACACCACACTTGACGCATCTACAAACCATTTCACACACAATGTCACTTTAATGACAGTCATAATTTCTTCCTTTCCCGTAATGTTTTCTTTAATATCAGAATATACATTACTCTATTTGTACCATTTATTTTTTTGTCTGTAATATAGTTCAAACTAGATCGGTCGATGATTATTATCATTCGGGAAAGGTATAAAAAGGGTCGTCATCAAGGCAGCAGGGGATCAGTCGGTAATGTTACGATATAATGGTAACCCGCCATGCGGAAACGACTGTTTGAATAGTGGGAAAAGGCTTGATTGATTTATTGAGGTTTAGGGTAGAATATCCGTAATGCGGCCATTTTGAGATTCTTAAAACACTGGGGTGTGGGGTGGGTGTTCGAGCAGCGTCTTTACGTATCCGAAACTATTCGGGCGCGGTCGTAAACATTCGGCGATGGAAAGTTCCACCGCCGAATGTTTTTGACGTCGCCCGAATACTTCCGACGTCGCGAGAATCTCATTAGGGGTGGACTACCTTAGCGCCGTTTTCAACTGACATGGTCATATCGCAGTGAGTGGAGCACCTAACCGAGGATTCCTAGTATTTCTCTCTCCAGTACCACCACAGTATCCAGACTGAGCCTCCAGCTGCTCTTTCATACAGACGATTCGTATCCATTGGCGAGACGGACCACATTTGTGAGTGTCGGGTAAAACTGTTGGCATCCCTTTAAAGTGACATTTCAGAATTTTTTGTCATAAATTTTACTTTTATTTTTATCTGAAAGAGCATATTTCCTTATGAAAATTCTGAAAATTTCAAGCCAAAATATTGCGCCGTTTACGAGAAATGTATATTTTTGTGTTACAATTGAACAAATTGTTGTGGACAACAGTTCGGATTTATATGCAATTTATCGATTATGTCTCAACTTTGAATGCGTGTTTCTCGCTTATTGGCAACAACTTAAAAAAAACTAATAGTATTTATACTTATTAGAATAACCAATCTTGGCATCAAGACATACTTTAAAAAATTGAAATTGGAATGAAATGTCCCTTTAATGAGGGGAATACTATTACAAGCAATATACTCTTGTATAAAATCCTTTACCAAAGAAGATCATATTTACGTCTTCCGAAAGAGAAGGATTGGAAAATATTGAGACAATAGAAGAAAATGCTGACAATTAACATTTTCTCCCTTTGGCTCAATAATTTCGATGATGTAAAGTGCAAAAAACATACACGTAGATACCCACTTTGCTTTGTCGTATGTAGCAGCTTTCAAATTGAACCGACTGGGAATTTTGTTGTTTGGGAAAGGGGTTACCTTAACTAGTCAAATTGTGAACAATCATTCTTTAAAATTTCAATAATTAATAACCAGCATTCATGACGTTTATTCAGATTCACATGTGATTATGCTTTTGAATTATATTTTATAAATATTTGAAGATGCAAACCCTTAATTATCCATTTAACTTTAGCGGTAATGATAGAAATAAGAGAAATTGTATTGACCCATTCAAACATACAATACAATAGGTTTCGAGTTTATCAAGTAATAAAACGACGTTTTCGTACAAACAATATTATTTGTCAGTGTAATTTTAAAACCTGGCAACTACGGCTTATTTGAAACTGTAGTTATAGCTCATGATAAATGACCTGGCAGAGCATCCCTAGCTATTAGCTAGGGATGCTCTGTCGGGTCATTTATGGTGAGCTATACAAGAGTTTAAAAAAACCGACAATTTATCCAAATAAAGTAGTCTTATTTTAACACATTTCCATAATTGATGTGCGAAATATCTTTCCACGCGAGAATTGTCAAAAGCAATTTTGAGACAAGCAATTTCCTCATTTTCCGACAATGTTTTCTACACCAAAATATTCCTAAAATCGTCGCCAGCAAAATCTTTAAATTGGATTAGCCTAAAATTTTGTCATCTGGAAATAGATTTAAGTGCCAAATGTCTAGGAGTTGCAGTATCGTTGAGGTCACTTAACGACCATAGAGAATATTGAGGGAAATGGAGAAATTGCTGATTACAAGCAATTTCTTCTTTTCTCTCAATGTTTTCCCAATCTCTTTATACAAGTTAATGCCAGAGGCTTATTTTGGAATGTGTTTACCCATAACCTCAAACTAACACCTTTTGGTGCCCTATAATAGTAAAGCTTCGGAAATCATCACGGAAAATGAAGAAATTGCTTATGACAAGCAATTTCTAGCTCCACTGGCCGAAGGCCAGCGGGGCTTATGTCATGGCCCTGTGTCCGTCGTGCGTGCGTCCGTGCGTCCGTGCGTCCGTCCGTGCGTCAACAATTTTCAAACATCTTCTCCAAAACTACTGGACCAATTTCAACCAAACTTCACATGAATCATCCTTCAATGAATCTCTACCAAATTCCTTCAAAAGAATAAAATCTGTGCTGAACTTGAATTTTAATTAATTTAATTGAATTAAATTTTCGAAAAAATCTTTAAAAAATTCTTCTTCTCCAAAACTACTGGAGCAATTTCAACTAAACTTCACATGAATCATCCTTGCATGAATCTCTACCAAATTCCTTCAAAAGAATAAAATCTGTGCTGAACTTGAATTTTGATTAATTTAATTGAATTAAATTTTCGAAAAAATCTTAAAAAAATTCTTCTTCTCCAAAACTACTGGACCAATTTTAACCAAACTTCACAGAAATCTTCCTTGCATGAATCTCTGCCAAGTTCCTTCAAAAGAATAAAATCTGTGCAGAACTTGAATTTAAATTAATTTAATTGATTTAAAATTTCGAAAAATCTTTGAAAAATTCTTCTCCTCCAAAACTACTGGACCAATTTCAACCAAACTCCACAGAAATCTTCCTTGCATGAATCTCTGCCAAGTTCCTTCAAAAGAATAAAATCCGTGCAGAACTTGAATTTTAATTAATTTAATTAATTTAAATTTTCGAAAAATCTTTAAAAATTCTTCTTCTCTAAAACTACTGGACCAATTTCAACCAAACTTCACAGAAATATTCCTTGTATGAATCTCTTCTTAATTCCTTCAAAAAGATAAATTCTGTGTATAACTTGAATTTTGATTAATTCAATAAAATTGAATTTATGAAAAATCTTTAAAAATTCTTCTCTTTCAAAACTACTGGACCAATTTCAACCAAACTTTACAGAAATGTTCCTTGCATGAATCTCTTCTTAATTCCTTCAAAAAAATAAATTCTGTGTAGACCTTAAATTTTGATTAATTAAATTTAATTAATTATTCGAAAAATCTTCTTCTCCAAAACTACGGGACCAATTTTAACCAAACTTCACATGAATCTTCCTTTTATGAATCTCCTCTAAATTCCTTAAAAAAAATTGCGTGTAGAACTTAAATTTTAATGAATTTGATTAAATTGAATTTTCGAAAAATTGTTAAACAATCTTTTTCTCCAAAACTACAGGACCAATTTCAACCAAACTTCACAGGAATCTTCCTTGCATGAATCTCTTCCAAATTCCTTCACGATCGGATGAAAAGCTTTGCCGCTGTGCGCTATATGAAACATAGTGAAATTTTAAGAAAATTTTAAAAACATTTCTGCTCCTTAATCTTTTATTGGATTTCATTCTGGTGTAGCATGAATCTTCTTTGGATAGCCCTCTATTGTATTCCTTGAAGAAGTTTGTAGTCTAAAAGCCAGTGGAGCGATACAGGGCCATCTTGGCCCTCTTGTTTCAATTCCCCTCATGTGTCCTACCCAGAAAGGCACAAAAGATTGTAATTTGATTCGCCAGAAACCGTCTTCTGCAACATCATAGAATTTAGGCCAATCTAAAATTTTGTTATGGGTTAAACATGCAAAGTATTTCCCGGGAAATAATGTTATACAAGCACGAAGGTGATAATATTCAAATTTTACATGGAGCGTAAAACTCTGGTGAGGATTATGCACGGGTCATTTTTATATCATTTGCTGAAGGCCTTCATTATGCATTGTGCATATATTTTGAATTTAGCTGATTTAACCAAAAACGCAACTGCAGCTTGCTTGTTGTAAAGCGGCATGTAAGAAATTTCAGGTTTATAGTATGAAGTCTTGTCGAAAATGAATCCTGATTGTTTGATTGGTCGACCAATCACACGCGCGATGATTGATTGGTCAGTGATCGATTGATCGATTAATTGACGTGTTATCCCTTTCCCAGACAAGACTCCGTTTTGACGTCCCTATTAAAAAAGTCTTTCGAAAACATTTTGGTAAAAAAAAGGTCGGCATTTTCTCCTATTGCCTCAATGATTTCTCTGCTGTATCTTTTGTATTTACAAATTCTACCTTCATTGACATTCTCTATGTCGTCTGCAGCAACATTCAAATTGCACTTACCTTAAATTTTGTTGTTTGGGAAAGATTTAAACCTTTCCCAAATAAAAACATGTATTGATGTCCCTAACAGAAAATAATTGGGAAAATGTTGAGACAAAAGAGGAAACTGCTGATAACCAGCAGTTTCTCCTTTTGTCTCAATATTTTCTCTGCTATATTATTCACAAATTCTACCTTTATTTACATTCACTATGTCATCTGCGGCGGTTTTCAAATTGCACTTAGGCCTACCTGAAATTTTGTTTTGAGGGAAAGGGTTAAAGTCTCGCGCAACTAGAGATCTTTGTTCAAAGTCAAATCCGAAAGAATCTATGGCACACAATAGATTTGAATTATTTGGCTTTACCGTCATTTTAAAAACCTTTATAAAATATAAATGCCTTAAAAAGCATCAACCAAATTATTAAGAAAAGAAATGATATATTTAATGTGGCTCTTAAAATGAATTTACAGAAAGTCATTAAAGCGAGAGGTGTATGCTCATAAAAGCCGCGAAAAGACGTCACGTTCAAGACTTCATGGAAACGTTATTGGAAATATATAAGCCAAAAACGACCGTTCGGATATCCCCGGATAATGTCGATCAAAGATCGAATCATCGACTCGGAGGCGTGTGTATGAAGAAATGTTAAAAAAATCACATTTCTTAGCCGTAAGTATCTACGCTTCATAAAGTAGTTTTCGAGGTCATCCAAATGAACAACCATGGCAACTTGTGGGACTTGCAGGTTGTAATCATTCTAAAAAGAGAGGACACTGGAACTGCACACAATGCATTTCAGTATCATTGTCGCTTCATTGTTGACATTAGTCACAGACGAACGTTTTGATTTGTTGTTCTGTTCTATTCTATTCATAGTCTGAAAGTAGTTCTACGACTTGCATCCAAGGTATGATTCGACAGCATTGTCCGTGGTGTTCCAAATGCAAAGACGACGCGACACCGAACTGCCGCAACGCAAGATTTTTAAATTCAGTACCAGTTTTACTGGGATACCTTGAATATTTTTTTCAATGCTATGGTCCCCTTCCACCTCAAGTGTCAAATCTAATTTATATAGTATACGGGTTTTAATAGAAATAAGAGAAATGATATTGACCCCTCCAAATGGTGTCAAAGGCCGCACTATACAATTTCGCTTGTCTTTTTCAATAGACATTGTTTCGATAGACCTTTCCATTTTGCCAATACGGATAATCTTTCCACGGAAATAATGTTCGAGGTATAGCGGTACCCGCTTAACGTAGAATACACGTTGGCCTAATGTCGCTATTTTGAGATTCATAAACATCGTTTTTTACGAGCGTCGTCTTTACGTATCCGAACCTATTCAAGCGCGATCGTAAACATTCGGCGGTGGAGAATTCCTCCGCCGAATGTTTTCGATCGCACTCGAATAATTCCGACGGCGTGCGAATCTCATTAGGGATTGACTACGTTATGCAGATCGGTCGACTGTAAAGCAGCAATACCAGCATCCATTTCTAAACAATTATTACGTCAGAGGCACGTGATTCAAAGCGAATATCACGTGATGATGGTATGATCACGTGATATAATAATATTATGTCGAGATAGTGGGGTGTTTGGTATACTCGGGTGTTGTCGGGATAAAAAAAATTGGCCGAGTTCTAACGAATGGGTCCGTCGTAATAAATATGTTCACAATATCTTGTTATTGCTTTATGGTTTTAATTCTCATCTAACATCTAACGATCTTGAACATTATCAAAGTAGTGTTTACATTTTTGAACAAAAAAAGTTAAAATCATCAAAATATTGATTTATAAGTCAATGTTGTGGTGGCAGAGATGTAATCCTGTTTCGATCAGGGGAGATAACCGCGAAGGAGATCGTTCTATCAGAAGTAAAGAACCCATGCTAGGTTGTCGAAAAGGAAACAATTCGAACATAAATTTTATTCGTGAAATATTGCATGGATTGGTCAGCTGCAACCTGTATGGATGGATCATTTCTGACCAAGGAAATTTTGACGTCAGAGTTTGAGTTTATTAGAGTTTTACGCCGTTTTCAACTACCAGGGTCATATCGCGGCGGCTGGAGCACCTACTCATGGATTCCTGTTGTTTCTCAAATCAGTACTACCACAATACCATTACCGAGCCTCCAGCTGCTCGCCCACTTAGGTTAACGATTTCAAACCCATTGGTGGGTGACAATTTTGTCAGAAAGGGTATTAGCCGCGGCCGGGTATCGAACCCGGGACCTCTCGAATCAGAGGCGAATGCGCTACCAAGTGCGCTAAGGCCGCGGCCTTTGACGTCAGAACCGGGTTGTTTGGTTTGGGATAACATTGTTGAAAACCAGCATTTTCTCCTTTTGACTTAACATTTTCTCTACTTTAATATTGTCCTACTGTACATAATATTATCTACAAATGTCTTATTAATAATGCACATTTCGTCTCATACAGCATTTTTCAAACTTGAACACCCTAAATATTGTCATCTGGTAATGAGTAAAAGTGTCCTTGTCTTAGAGTTCAATCTACGTTGTAGCCACTCAATGACCAATGTATAGGCTAAATCAGACCTGGGATTGTTTCCAACAAAGACGCCGTCACTTGCTTAACAGCCACTATATCTGTCAAAAATTGTCTTAAAGTGACATTTCAGAATTTTTTGTCGTAAATTTTACTTTTATTTTTATCTGAAAGAGCATATTTCCTTATGAAAATTCTGAAAATTCCAAGCAAAGCTATTGCGCCGTTTACGAGAAATTTATATTTTTGTGTTAAAATTGAACAAATTGTTGTGGACAACAATTCGGATTTATATGCAATTTATCGATTATGTCTAAACTTTAAATGCGTGTTTCTCGCTTATTGGCAACAACTTGAAAAAAACTAATAGTATTTATACTCATTAGAATAACCAATCTTGGCATCAAGACATACTTTAAAAAATTGAAATTGGAATGAAATGTCCCTTTAAGTTTCGCACCTAGTTCGTCTAAGCAGAATTACAAGGGTTAACACTTTTTGAATGATCCCGTTTTGTGTAACACGTCCCTTTCTGCGTAGCATGTCCTTTTTTGCGTGATGCGTCCCTTTTTGCGTGACGGGCCACATACCATATCGCATATTACATTTTCATTTGATTTTACCTGTCGGTGTCCAAACGTCTCAGTTCAATAAATGCTTTCACATCGGATTATGCTGTAGTATCAAAAAGTGAGTAGGAAATTAATAAACACTTTCCTATTTAAGGCATGCCATCTATCATTGGATACCAAACACTGCGTGCAGCTTAGGGTGTTTTCTGTGGCAACGAAAATTGACGGTGGCATATCCGTCAATTTTTATGCGTCATACGAGGCAACGGAAATTGACGAGGAAACCCTCGTCAATTTCCGTTGCCATGGATGACGCCCGAAGTTTAACGAGTTGTATTGCAGGTCTATCTTATGGTGGGTTGAATGAATACATGGCCACTGGCCTAGTTAACCGAAAATAAGCAAAACGCATGCCTAAAGTATCAGGGGAGGTTTGATGGCGGGCTCCATACTGCTTGGATGGGTCTCGCAGGCATCTCCCAGAAAAGTTTTGAAATGTAGATGCATATGAACACATACCAAATGCCCACCCGGAGCCACGAATGACCATAGTCATTCGTGGCTCCTGGTGAGTATTTGGTGTGTATTTTAATGGCGATTCAGGTGTTTATTTCAAGGGAAACAAAAACAAAAACTCGCATTTAAAAAAATGCGATGTGAACGCAATTGCGTTTTTGCGTACGGGTTGCTACGCCTTTGGTGGAACAGGCCAGCAGTCAAGAGGATTATTGTAACATTTGGCGGTTTGTCTGTCATTGAGTGTTTGCGTCCGTCTGTTTTTCCACCTATAAACGTTGGAAATTTTCTCACAAATGAAATGATGCTTAAATTGTACTCAATTACACAGAATTGATCCTTGAGTGACCCTGTGTCAGATTCCTTCAAATATTTGTGATCGAAGCAGAAGATTGGTTGATTGTTTGACATTTTCTATTGTTGCAAGCCTCGTTCAACAATGTTTCAGTCATTTAACGGAGGCTGGTGCACCTATTTTGATTTCTTGTCATTTTTGCACAATTTTTCGTTCAAACACAACGTCTAATTCGACTTATCAACTGTTTATCCCCTGTTCAAGAAAGGGAAAAATATCACTACATTTTCCTATTTGCCTGGAATACTTTCTGCTATATCTTACATAATCTCTATCATTTCTGTTACTTTCTTATTCAAGATTAGCCTACGTTCAATTTATTTGAATGATTTGAGGTACTTTACTCCGAATGAGATTCGCATGACGTTGTAATTATTCGGGCGCGATAGAAAACATTCGGCGGTGGAACTTTCCATCGCCGAATGTTTACGACCGCGACCGAATAGGTTCGAATACGTAACGACGACGCTCAAAAAAATCCGATGTTTTACGAATCTCAAAATGGTCACATTACGGGTATTCTACCTTAAGATGAAATAATTCAGGACGCTTCAGACATTGCCAGACTATTGTTGTGCCGAAGGCATAGGAAATGTAGACCTAATATTTTCTCTCGGGCATAACCTTTTTCCAAAAACAAGGGCTGGTTTTGACGTCCCTAACAAAGTAGGTTTGGGAAAACATTGATGCAAAAGAATTAAATGCTGATAACAATACGTCCATTATATCAATATTTTTGTCGTCTTCAATATTTGTTTCAAATCACATACGTCCATACTATTGCTGTTTGGGTAAGGGTTAACCCTTTCCCAAACAAGACCTGGCCCCGGTTTCTCGAAAAAACTTAAGTATGTTGTCATGCTCAAAACTGAGCACCGTGTTCAAATTGCACTAAGTCCACGTGAACTTCAATCGAATATCCTTCAATGTTGGAGAGTATCCCTTTGAAGCTGAGCATGTTGTCATGAGAATATACTTAAGTTTTTTTTCTTCGAGAAACCGGGGCCTGGTTTTAACGGCCCTAATAGAAAAGGTTTGGGAAAACATTGAAAAAGGAAGGAACTGCTGATAACCAGCAGTTTCTCCTTTTGTCTTTATATTTTCTATGCCATTTTTACAAAAATCATATCTTTAAAAACATCCATTTTGTCATTTGTGGCAGTTTTTGAAGTGGATCACCCTAACATTTTGTTGTTTGGGTAAGGGTTACACTTATCCAATCTCATTCCGTTTCGAAAACGCACGTGATATGCCCAACCATTGTGTTGTTCAATAGTAGCGTGCATTTAACCCTTTCCCAAACAGCACAATTGTTAGGGTGTGCTAGTTCAAACGCTGTTGCAGATGACAAAATGAATATTAATAAAGGTTTGAATTGTATACGAAAAAACACAGAAAATATTGAGGCAAAAGGAGAAAATGCTGGTTACCAGCATTTTCTTCTTTTGTCTCAATGTTTTCCCAAGCCCTTTCGACCAAGGACGTCGAAATCAGGTCTTAATTAGGAGAGGGTTCATTAAAATACGCACGGTGGGACATTTCCTACTCTTCGTATATATGTGCATCAAATAGTTTTATTATAATTATTAATATAAGTTTTGTTTTTAACCTTGCATTTATTTCTATTTGTGACCAGACTTTCAGTGTGACTTTAAAAAGTACTTGGTCGACTCATCCGATGTCGAGATAATGGTTGTCAATGGCGAACAATTTTGTGCTAATAATAGACTTTTGTTTACAGTAAAGTATTGATAAACCGTAAGGGTTGTTATAAAATCTCGTAACTACGGCTTTACGGCTTGAATCATGTCGTAGTTACGAGATTTTATGACGACACCCACGAAAAACTATTTGTTTGTCCGAAGCAAAGTCACGATTAACTTGATAAAATCGTCCCCTATTAAGCTATTAAATCAATTTTGAAGTTGGGAGTTTATAAGAAATAATATCCTTAACCCTTTCCCGAGCGATAAATTCTTGGGATGGATGATCGTGAAAGCTGCTGCAGGCGACAAAATTGTTGTTGATAACGAAAATATAGCGCAGAAAACAATGAGGCAAATGGAAAAAATGCTGGTAATGAACATTTTCTCCTTTTCGGTGATTTTCTTTACCTTTATATAGGGACGTAAAAGAAGATGTTATTTGGGAAAGAGCTAAACATCGTAATTAGATGAAAGTATTTCCTTTAGATGTTGACGATTTCTTTAGGACCGGTATTTCTTCTAATTACTTACTTAATGGGTTATTTTGTAAGGCATACTTTTTCAAAATTTTAATTTAAATTTAATGTAAATGATGCAGTCTAGAAAAGTAGGGACATATAGTCCGGTCTTGATAAAATTGCCCATGTTTACAAAATTATTACAGATTTCAATTCACATGGCGCAGTTTTGGCTTTTGTTTTCGTAAATAATTCGCCTATGCTTTTTTAAAATATCAAATCAGTAATATTTTCTTGTATAGCTGGTATATCTGTGTTCTATGATACAAGTCCCTTTGGAGAAGAATACGCTATGTCAAATATGAACGCATTTCGAATAATGGTCTGTATCAGGTCAAATGAAATCCGTAATACTTATGTACAAACACGATATTAAAATGCAAGCTACTATTTAGAGGATATATATCAGTTATCTTGTCAGTGCAGAGCAGTTTGTTTTAAAAAATGAAACAGTTTGATTTTTTTTCTCTTGAAAAAAAAAATAGTTTAAAAAAACGGTTTAGAAACTAAAAAGGTTGATTCGATTTTTATGTCGATCTCCTGTGTGGAAATAATGGACTATGGATTAGGAAATCGTTATTTTTATTTAAAAGTAATCTCGTAACTTTAACTTGTTTGAAGCTGTAGTTACGAGGTTTTGTAGGAAGAACAACAGCGGGATACTAGAGCTAATTTTAAGCGAGAGGATGCAATTATAGCTTCACTAAAAATCAATTTCCTTTCACTGCTTTAGGCATTCATCTAAAATTAGTTATAAAACCTTAACCTATTACCAGACGGAAATTTTTTAGACGAGTCCAAAATCAAAGATGATGCAGACGACGATTTCAAGTGAATATAATTTTACATTTTTTCATCTTTTGGGATGGTAAACATTGTGGCAAACAAAGAAATTGCTTCTCACAAGCAATTTCTTCTTTTTTCACAACATTTTCCAAAGCCTTTTCTTCTAGAGCAAAAGAGGTCCTTGTGTGGTAATGGATTAAAATATTGTAACCCTTCCTAAAACTATGCCTGGAGTCGTCGACCATGCCAAATAAGCCTTTAACCCATTACCATACAACAAATTTTAGGGCGGTCCAATTTGAAAGATCCTGCAGACGAAAATTTCAAGTAAATGAATTTTTTACTTTTTGGGATTCTTTTAATGGAAAACATCGTGGGAAATGGAGAAATGGCTTGTCACAAGCAATTTCTTCATTTTCCATGATGTTTTCCATTGCCATTATTTTGTGGGGAGTCAAAAAGAGTCATTGTGTGTTATGGGTTAAAATCATAACGGAAAAACAAGAACATAGTGATAGCTAGATGTTTTCTTTTTTCTAGATGTTCTTTTTCCTTTTCCATGAAAATTGAATGCCTTTCGATGGGATTTCTTTGGCCACATTTAAAATCTTCCGAATCTTGATCGATCAAGAATTTTTTGTCTGTAAGGGCAAATGTTTTCATTTCACTGAATAATCTTAATGGGTAGACCGATTGAATGGTTCTAGTTGATTGGTTATTTTTTCTATATAACAATCAACATCAAAGGTCATATCGCTGCTTTTAAACGAAACCCTCGTAACTGCAGCTTGTTTAAGCTGCAGTTACGAGATTTTCGTTGAAAAGCGACGATATGGAGACTGGGTCTCAGGTCAACCCTTTCCCAAACAACAAAGTTGAGACAGTTCCAGTGAGGAAGCTGCTGCAGATGATAGAATTGATATTTACATGTACAGAGTGTCCCCCAAAAAAACGGAACCCATTTTTGAAAGTGCATTACTCACGTATCAAGTAATATTTCTCCGCCAAATTTACATATGCCATAGCAACAACAGTTTTCTATAATCAGTTAAAATTTGGTTGCAAAATAACGATTACTTTTCAAAATATATGCATTCAAATGAATGCACCCTGAAAACCATTTTAACACGATATCGATTTTTTCGTTTTGCAGATCGCGCCTACACTCATTGAATTAATTAACGCTTCACAATTGGTTAATATATTCAATACAATACAAATTAAAGTGATTTTGAAACATTGTATTCACAAAAGTGCTTTTTTGCTAATAAATATAATAAATAAACTAATAAAAAGAGCTGCGATGTAACTAAAATGAATACAAACAAAATATCCAAGTGCATCACAGACTCATGAATAATAATCATAGGCACTTATTTTATTTCTGACCAACATGCCGGTCAGCGCTCAAATGAAAAGTATTACGGGTTGCATTTGACTTAACACCGCCTTCATGCAAAACATGTTCATATAAGACAAATAACACCAAATTCACCAAAAAGAATTAAATCACAGTCCACAGAAATGTATACTATACAAGAAAATTATGACTGGACTAATTTTAGTAAACATCTCAAGCTTTCAATTTATGAAAATAAAAGTTAAAACTGCGCCATGTGAAATGAATCACATAATAATTTGGAAATTAATTCAAACAACCACCCTATGGACTCAATGTGCACGTACAGCACGTGTACATATTAAATTTTGAGAAAATCGGTTCAACATGTACAACTGTACAGAATTCAACAGCTGACCGTTAGCGCGCTTTCACGAACAAACAAGACGCAAAAATCAATATCATGTCAGATCGGCTTTTTAGTGTCATTATTGATTTGCTTATAACTTTTGAACCGATGCATATTTTTAAGTGAAATTTGGAACACAAATGCAAAAATAATGTATCTTCAGTACTGCAAATTCAAAAATTAGATTCTTTGTTTACGCTTTAAAATATTTGACTTTGAATTAGGGTTCCGTTTTTTTTTGGGACACTCTGTATATACTAGATATCATTTCTGTTCATTATTGCATCCAACGGTTAAACTCGGTATACGTCATATGACATCGAGATAATACGATTTTCTAGGTGCACTAAGTAAGGAGACCAGCATTACATTGGGTGCGTTCAGGGTTCTCCCATCGGTAGCCATCGGTGCCGTTGGTAACCATCGGTAGCCATCGGTAACCGTCGGCATACCGATGGATATTTTGTTGGTAACCAATTGTCCCGAGAGTAGACAAGTCGGGTAGCATCGGTAGCCTCGTTGTCATCACAGTAAGATGGCGGAAAACAATCCAACTACGGCGATCCTAATCATATGTTTTCTTCAATAGCAAGCGAATAGCATTCTAACCGTTCTTGATAGAATTTATTGTAATAGTTGAAGCTACAATTATTTTATTTAGCCATTTATTTCTGAAAATATCTTTTTATGCCCCCGATAGGGAGGCATCATAAATTTGACTTGTCCGTCCGTCCGTCTGTCCGTCTGTCCGTCTGTCTGTCTGTCCGTCATTCCGTCCAAAAACTTTAAAATTGGCCATAACTTCCTTATTACTTAACATATTCGCTTCATACTTTACCACACCATTCCTTGGTACATTACCTTTCTGTAGGCACATACTTTGGTGACCTTGACCCCTGGATGACCTTGACCTTATGACGATCAAAGCGGTGTAGGGGGCATTGTCATCTTACAGTGACAGCTCTTGTTATTCATAATTTTTGAAAACGAACGATCACTCTGTGGGGAGAATACGCTCTTGGTAATTGATTATCCGCCTTTTTTACCGATCGGTACAATTTTCGTTCAGAGTTCGTTGGTTGCCGACGGTGCCATCGGCTACCGATGGTACCATCGGTAGCCGACGGTAAATACACTCGGTTACCGATGGGAGAACCCTGAACGCACCCATTGTGTATCAGAGTTTTGATAACGATTGTTTGTACGCTATTTCAGGTATCGTACGACCATGCGTAAGGAGGCCAGCATTACGTTGTGTGTTGTAGTTTTCATCACCATTGTCTGTACGTTGTTGATTTCCCAGACCGGTCAGCTAACCAGGGCGACCCAACATCCCGCCGTAAAACAGTTTATACAAGGCTTAATACAATCAAACAGTCGATCGTATGGGGGTCTACGTAGATATCCCGTTGTAAAGAAAACCCCGCACCCCATACCGGGTTTTCAGTCTGATGTGTATTTGGTAAGTATAGTTCATTCACAATATATGACACATTTTTCCCTATTTAAATAAGTCAAAATGTTTTCTTACTTTCAGTCAATTTTGCATGCGTTGGTTCGAATCTTGCAGGTGATTCACCTGCAAGATATGAACCGACACATGCTAAATTATAGTGCATGAAGTTTGGATTGTAATGCATTGTTTACGTCGAAACCCCGTAGTAAAGACAACCCCTCATCCTAAACTGGGATGTCTATTTGGTAAGTATAGTTCAGTCACAATATATACGACACATGTTTTTTGTATATAGATAAGTGGAAATGTGTACGTATTTTTTGATAAATTGCATGCTTTGGTTCAAATCTGAATTTGGAAGAGTATTTTTGTCATATCGTTATGGGGCATAGTGGGGGTTCCGGGGCATCTAGGGATCTGTTTTTCACATTTTTGTTTTGGAAAGACCACTGGGCACACTTGAAAGAATAGTTATGTTGAAGCCCAGGCTCCCAGACCTCTGACTAGATGCGTGCGTGTCTGTTTTAGAATAAACACATCTATTATCGCACGTTACAGAAACTACAGAGACAGACTCAATGCCTACTCACGGCAACAATGGTAATGTGAAAAACCATGTCGACTTTGAAGAACAGGCAGATAAATGGTTACTTTATCGGAGCATAGCGTTTAATTTTTTTTATTTGGACACAGAAAATGATTGGACAACAAAGTAGAAAAGGTACTAAGGTACTAAAATGACATAGATACGTGACATAAAGTTCCCCAGAAGATTTTCTGTGTGTAGCCATTGATTCTGTCTTTATAGTTTCCCTACTGTGATCGGGGTTTTTCAAAATCAGATGTGTTGATATATATCGTAGCTTTTCAACGAAAACCTCGTAACTGCAGCTTGTTTAAAGCCGCAGTTACGAGGTTTTCGTTGAAATGCAGCGATATATTATAATATAGACGGCCATTGATCAATTTTAGACTTACATATATTTAGATTAGCCTGTGTTTCATTGCGATCGGATCAGGACCGATTCTTGATCATGAACGCAGATACCCTATTTGGTAAGAAGAACGGTGCCATGCACTTTTCCGGGTTAGGGAACGTGTATGCAAAAGGACAGAAAATGCTGGAGGATAGGGAAGGAATTACTGAATATCAGTATTTTTTTTCCTTTTCTGTCCGAGTTTCACAGACTATTTCTCTTTTGGTCGTCAAAACATGATCTTTTTTTGGAAAGTTTAAAAAACAAATCTGTAGTGCATATACGTGTACATGTATGTCGAATACGGCTTTGATGTCAAAATGGAATGCGTTTTTAATAAGACCCTTGCCCATATAAACCTCGGTTTAGACATTCCTAATAACTCCGAAAAACTGATTCAAAATAAGAAAATGTTATTCTCATGAATAACAGGCCCTACCTCAATATAATTTTCTTTTTTCTACACCAACCTTATCTTATCAATATCATTTTGTTGTCTGTAACAACTTTGGTTTTCATAGTCTGACAATGTTGTGGCGAGGTAAAGGATTTTTAACTATTTTGCATATATTTTATCCTTCATTTAACCGCAATACAGCATCCACCCTTGAATAAAATAATTCAAGTTTAGAACACGCTGAAGTTGCAAACATATAACTTGTCTCCAGCTGCTTTTCTCAATACTCCACACTTTAATTCCACATCTTAAGGTAGAATACCCATAATGTGACCATTTTAAGATTCATAAAACGTCGGACTTTTTCGAGAGTCGTCGTAACGTATCCGAACCTTATTCGGGCGCGGTCGTAAACATTCGACGAATGTTTTCGACGACGCCGGAATAATTTCGACGTCGCGCGAATCACATTAGGGTTGGACTTCCTTAACTTGACAAAAATAAACCCATTTCTATGGTAGAAACTTTCTAACAGGAGATACGATGTAGTAGTAGTACCATGAAAAAAGCATTTGTCATCACTAAAGAAAACTAATTCGATGAAATTCTATGCAGTCTATCTGTTGTTCGACTTTTATTTCAAAATTCTTTTTTGACACCAAAAACTTTTTATCAGGTGACATTTTCTATCACATCCATAACATAACTGGTGTTTTTTTTTCTTTTTTGTGTCATTTATGGTTCATACCATGCTTACATCGATCAATTATTGACATGATTATTGAAGATTATTTTCCTGTAATTGTTGTTTTGACACAGGATTCCCCACCATGTATTTCCAAAGATCCTGCTGTTAGACACGTCAAAACCGGTTCTTGTTTTGAAAAATGTTAAGTGTACAAATATATTTGAGCCAGGATCTGACTGGGGTCTGCTGCTCTCTTACGGTTAACTACAGGTCATGATGAAACTATTGGAGAACAAAATGGTTCCTGATCAGACTGCGTGTACATGTATGTGCAGGCTGATTTGGAACCATGTTCGGCTCAAAAATCTGTAGGGACCATTTTCCAGATCCCCGCTATTTTTTTTCACTTTCAGGAATTTAATGCAAGTCGATACACCGATGTCAATGGTCAAATATACATCCCTTCTGACGACGTCCTCAAAAATATGACCCTTGATGAGCTGGAAGAACTTTATTTTAGGTCAGTATTTGCCGTTTTTTAAAAAAACGAATAACTATCACTGTTCAGGCCCGTAGGAACAGGGGGGCTAGGGGGCCACATTTTCTTAAATTTACACTGAAAATTTTGGGAAAATCCAAATTAGCCCCCCAAATATTCAGAACAAGGGCTTTAGCCCCCCAAACCCCCCTCCCCAATATGAAATTGCTTCCTACGGGCCTGCTGTTGTTGACGGTTTTGTTTGTTTCAATCAAGTTTTCGAAAACGTTGAAAAACAAAATGCAGATGACAATGCCCCCAGTGATTTAAACATGTATAAATATTTTAAATACATCTAATTGATAACTAGATCTATTTTGATCAATCAATCAATCAATCAATCAATCAATCAATCAATCAATCAATCAATCAATCAATCAATCAATCAATCAATCAATCAATCAATCAATCAATCAATCAATCAATCAATCAATCAATCAATCAATCAATCAATCAATCAATCAATCAATCAATCAATCAATCAATCAATCAATCAATCAATCAATCATTCATTCATTCATTCATTCAATCAATCAATCAATCAATCAATCAATCAATCAATCGATCGATCGATCGATCGATCGATCAATCAATCAATCAATCAATCAATCAATCAATCAATCAATCAATCAATCAATCAATCAATCAATCAATCAATCAATCAATCAATCAATCAATCAATCAATCAATCAATCAAATCAAATCAAATCAAATCAAATCAAATCAAATCAAATCAATCAATCAATTTCAGATACATAGAGAACATAGTAGTATGTACCCGGATGTGACATATAGGTAACGACTATTGTGGGGCGCCGTGGTCTAGTGGTAGGACTCGGGCTTAGGGATCGAGAGGTCCTGGGTTCATAACCCGCCAAGATCACGGGAATTTTTCTGAGCAAAAAAGTTACCCGACGTTGCTCCTCTTCACCCAGGTGTATAAATGGGTACACGGGAGAGTTGAAAGCCGATGTGCTGTGGCTGCCGCAGGCGCCAACTGTAAACAGCCGACTTGAAACTCAATGATCGTGGAGTAAAGTGTGATAGTCGCGCGAATATGGACCTAGTTCGTAAATTTGAGACTATAAACCACTTTTACTTTTTTTCTACTTTGACTATAATGGGGGATATCATGTATGTGAACCAGCATTACCACGAGATTGGCAATCAATCAATCAAACAATGAATCAATTTCAGATACATAAAGAACATACAAGTTGTATGTACACGGATGTGACATATAGGTAACGACTATGATGGGGGATATCATGTATGTGAACCTGCATTACCACGTGATTGTCAATCAAATAAACAATCAATCAATCAACCAATCAATAAATCAATCAATTAATCAATCACTTTCAGATACATAGAGAACATACAAGTAGTATGTACACGGATATGACATATAGGTAACGACTTTGATGGGGGATATCATGTATGTGAACCTGCATTACCACGAGATTTTCAATCAATCAATCAATCAATTAATCAATCAATCAATCAATCAATCAATTAATTTCAGATACATAGAGAACATACAAGTCGTATGTACACGGATGTGACATATAGGTAACGAATATGATTGAGGATATCATGTATGTGAACCTGCATTACCACGAGATTTTCAATCAATCAATCAATCAATTAATCAATCAATTAATTTCAGATACATAGAGAACATACAAGTCGTATGTACACGGATGTGACATATAGGTAACGAATATGATTGAGGATATCATGTATGTGAACCTGCATTACCACGTGATTGTCAATCAATCAATCAATCAATTAATCAATCAATCAATCACTTTCAGATACATAGAGAACATACAAGTTGTATGTACACGGATGTGTCATATAGGTAACGACTATGATGGGGGATATCATGTATGTGAACCAGCATTACCACGTGATTGTTAATCAATCAATCAATCAAAATATCAATCACTATATCAATCAATCAATTAATTAATTAACTAATTAATTAATTAATTAATTAATTAATTAATCAATCAATGAATCACTTATAGATACATAGAGAACATACAAGTAGTATGTACACGGATGTGTCATATAGGTAACGACTGTAATGGAGGATATCATGTATGTGAACCAGCATTAACACGAGATTGGCAATCAATAAATCAATCAATCAATCAATCAACCAACCAATCAACCAATCAACCAATAAATAAATATTTCAAATACATAGTGAACATACAAGTTGTATATTCACGGATGTGACATATAGGTAACGACTATGATGAAGGATATCATGTATGTTAACCAACGTTACCACGAGATTTTGAATCAATCACTCAATCAATTAATCAATCAATCAATTTATCAATCAACCAATCAATCAATCAATTACAGATACATAGAGAACATGCAAGTTGTATGTACACGGATGTGACAAATAGGTAACGGCTATGATGAAGGATATCATGTATGTTAACCAACGTTACCACGAGATTTTCAATCAATCAATCAATCAATCAATCAATTAATCAACCAATCAATCAATCAATTACAGATACATAGAGAACATGCAAGTTGTATGTACACGGATATGACATATAGGTAACGACTATGACGGGTGATATCATGTATGTGAACAAGCATTACCACGAGATTGTCAATGAATCAATCAATTAATCAATAAATCAATCAATCAATCAATCAATCAATTTCAGATCCATAGAGAACATACAAGTAGTATGTACACGGATGCGATATAGGTAACGATTATGATGAAGGATATCATGTATGTGAACCAGCATTAACACGAGATTGTCAATCAATTAATCAATAAATAAATAAATAAATAAATAGATAAATCACTTTCAGATACATAGAGAACATACAAGTAGTATGTACACGGATTCGACATATAGGTAACGACTATGATGAAGGATATCATGTATGTGAACCTGCATTACCACGAGATTGTCAATCAATCAATCAATCAATCAATTTCAGATACATAGAGAACATACAAGTCGTATGTACACGGATGCGACATATAGGTAACGATTATGATGGGGGTTATCATGTATGTGAACCAGCATTGCCGCGGGATTGTCTTGCGTATTCATTTGGGTGAGTATTGAGATACAATGTATTCTTCAGTAAAATGAGATTGTAAGCATATTTCTTTTTGTTCCTATGTTTTCCTGAGCCGTTATAAAAATGGGCATAAAACCAGATTATTTTCTGGAAAGAGTGAACTTACAAAGAATTGTCTTCTCGTTCAAATATATACAAAACTTTGAATTGTGGCAACTATTGCGTTCCGCTTAAAATTAGGCTAGATTATATAGAGGCCACTTCTTATTAGTCGACAATGAAAAATAAGGTCAAAATTATCTGAAACGTATTTTAAGCAATATCGTATGGTTTACCCAATCTAATAAACCTTTTATGGTAGATCTGTTTATCAAAATTGGCATTGAGAAAAGTGTAAAAAGCAGGCCTAAACATGTGTACTTTCTTTTTAATTTTGTAGAAACCGAAAAGATTATTCCTTTGATGACGGGTTATCTTTTCACTACAACTGTGAAGTACATGCCTTTGATCCAAAGTAAGTATACATATCGTCGGCCACGTTAAAAAATCCCGTAACTACAGCTTATTGAACCTGTAGTTACGGCATTTTCGAATGTGGCCGACGATATACTCATCTAAAAAAAGTTAAGGAACACACATTTAGAAATAAAATATTCTACGAACCTTTGAATAAATTCATTCACGAATTGATCAATACATAATGAATGGTGATATGTCGCCCATAACCAGTAATCGGGAGATTGTAAAAATTGCCGAAACTAAAATTGTAAGAGAACTTGACATTGCAATACCTCTCCAAAATGCTTGTTTTTACATGTAGTGGATGGGGTAGCAATTTTTAGAAAAGGTCTTTCTTATTCATGATTTTCCTTTGAAAATTCACATGCATAGCCTGCGTGGCAATCATATACATCTCATAATACGTCTCTATCACTTCAATGCAATGTGAATAGACGCTTAATTAAGCCAACACGAAAAGTGTTTCTTTTTTATTTTTCTTTCGACAAACATCCTTTAAAGATGGATGGTCAACATCATTAATCACAAGGTTCTACGAATGTTACAGATATATCAGAGAAAATGATTGTACAGTCGACACTCATTGTGTCGAAGTCAGACCGGCCGTCAAAATATATCGACATATCCGAATTTCGACTCATTCTATCTTTTAAAACTTTCAATCATGTTTGACCACTTTTGGTACTTATCAATCTCGTTCATAATTGAAATAAAGAAGGAAAAGGAAAGAAACCAGCAATTTCCATCATTTCCCTACTATATTTCAATGACTATATTTTATAAGAAATTATATTGTTGGATTTTTTGATATCCATTGATGGGCATGGTACAAGACTTTCATTTCGGCTTAAGCAGAAATTCGACATATCCGATATCGACATAACGAGTGGCGATTGTAATTTGATCAAACTGCATGGGAACACATAGACTGGGTTCCAGACTGATCATTTTTCCCTCTTTCACTTTCTCCGGTCCAAATATCAATATCAACACGATCAAAAACGGGTGCCGCGATATCTAACGGGTATTGATTTTTTATGCGTTATCGTATTGACCAAATTGTATATTTAATGACGACTGGACCCAGGCTTGGGAACACATGTTCGATGATCTTTATCCATTTTTTTTTTTTTTGTTTTATTCTCCAGTGATGGCCAGCCAGATCACCAGCACGGTGAATTAGTAGAATTCCACAAACTCGGTATTAGCGGAAAAGACGAAAAAACGCCACAACAATGGACACTCAAAACTTTTGACTCGATTCGAAAGTCACTTGGGCACGAAGACGTAAGTTAAAAAATATAATTGCAATCTACTAGTAAAAACTGTACCGAATGGAAATGGTTAGACTGGTGTCCGTCTGTTAAGAATAACATCATTTGTATTGAGAAATATGAAAATAAGGTACATAGAAAAATGTTGCTCTGTGTCGTTCTTGTATAATTTAGATCAAGGAAGTTAATATGTGTATTTTATTTCTGAGTGTTAGTCTCCCCTGATTTTTTCAAGAGACATAACCACATATACAGGACCTGACACAAGGCTAGGAAATGGTCTGTATTTTTGGCGGGAACCAGTTCTATAGGGAGGTGAATGAAGCTGCTTTCCACAGATGCTTGCTTCCAACGCCATGGAACACCCACAAGTTAAACGACTATTTATCGTTCGATCTTAATTTAATTATCCATTTTCAGAGGCCTTTGGACTTGTCAAAAATAGATATCGAGGGAGGTGAATGAAGCTGCTTTCCACAGATACTTGCTTCCAACGCCCTGGAACGCGCACAAATTAAACGACTATTTATCGTTTGTTATCTAAATTTAATAATCCATTTTCAGAGACCTTTAGATTTGCTAAAAATAGATATTGAGGGAGGTGAATGTAGCTGCTTTCCACAGATGCTCGCTACAAATGCCCTGGAACACGCACAAGTATAACTACTTACCGGTATTATAGTTTTTTATCTGAACTTAATTATCCATTTTCAGAGGCCTGTGGACTTACTAAAAATAGATATCGAGGGAGGTGAATGGAGCTGCTTTCCACAAATGCTCGCTTCAAACGCCCTGGAACGAGCACAAGTAAAACTTGTAATAGTAGAGTTTCATATGCTGTTCACAAAGCAAGATGTAGCTGCCTATCTCAATGGTTTACATGTTTTAAAAGGCATTTATGAGGCTGGATATAGGCTATATTTCTTCCGTATTTGGACAGTATATTGCCATATAGCGAATAAGAAGACGGGTAAACTAAGAGCCCTCTGTCACGAGGCCCATTTTGTGAAAATTTGATTGGATCATATCTATGCTTTTCGACAAAAACCTCGTAACTGCAGCTTGTTTTAAGCTGCAGTTACGAGGTTTTTGTTGAAAAACAGATAATTTATTTTGATGCTCAAGTTTACCGATCGAAGATTTCCATGCCCATACATTTGATTTGAAAATGGACCTATAGGACAATTTACGGCACTTTTTATAATAATAATTTTGGAAAACATTATATAGAAAATGGACATACCGGTGTTGTCACTTATACAAAAATACTCACAAGAAAAAATGTACATTTTACGATTCTATAATTTATAAAGATTTAAATATGATTAGGCATGTGTTTTATTTGTGTTTTATCATTTTTCTAACTTTTTTGTGTGAAAACACGGAAAAGATATTTCGCCCGAGATGGCCTTTTATTTGGATCAATTCATAATGGACGACTTTGCGTAAGACTATGGCTTGGCAATAACGTCAAGCGAACACTAACCGTGCGAGCTATATGACCTCATTTTCATACAACTATTCTCTCCATCACCAAAACCGTGGTCAAGAAACTGTAGCATTACGCCCGGATGAAAACAGCGGACCAATCAGTGTAAAGATATACAAAGATTTAAATGATTGGCATACACAGAATTGAATGAGTCAAAAAGACGGAACAGCCAAACCATAGCTAGGGTAGTCTCGCCCGAAGTCAGCCACAAGCTCTGTAGACGAACTAAGGGAAACAATTCACTTTATTTTACCATCATTTGCCGCATGGATCTATGCCCTTCTAAAAAGACTTTCCCAAACGGCAAAATTTTACGGCTAACTAATTTTAAATCTGCTGCAGACGCCAAAATGGGGTTTATCTAGGATAAAATTTGTGAACAATGTAGTAGGCCTACAACAAGCATTGAAACGAAAGAGTAAATGTTGATTATCAGCATTTTCTTCTTTTGTCTTAATGTTTTTCACAAACATTTTGTGTCGAAGACACAAATCCAGGCCCCGGTTTCTCGAAAAAACTTAAGTATATTCTCATGAGAACATGCTCAACTTCAAAGGGATACTCTCCAACGTTGAAGGGTATTCGATTGAAGTGCACGTGGATTTCGTGCGATTTGAGCACGGTGCTCAGATTTGAGCATGAGAACGTACTTAAAGTTTTTCGAGAAACCGGGGCCAGGTCTTGTGTGGTAATGTTTTTTTTACTTCATTACGGACAGAGAATCAATTCTTTCCGAAACCACAAGACCGAGCACGGTAAGCGTCAACGGTAACGTCGGAGTCCATCAGTGCAAGAGTCGTAACTTCAACACTGGTGGTGAACTCGGCCAAAGCAAGGGGCGTTATTCGCTACAACAAGGTACAGATATTTTGCGTTTAAATATGAGTTATAAGAACTGATTGGGTAGTTTTTTCTAAAAACAATGAATTTGTTCTAAAAATACACCGGGTTTACCGATATGTATTGAAAAACCGTCTGTGTTGTTATAAAATCTCGTAACTACGGCTTTATCGAAGTCGTAGTTACGATATTTTATAACAACACCGACGGAATACTATGATCGCGAAAAAAAGTCCCACGCTTTGGCCGGGTTCACCACCAGTGTGCAATATATAGCGACGTTACCGACCGGGCATTACGCGGCCCTACGAGATCACGGTGTATAATCACGTGACTCAGAATTTATGAAAATCTTCCATATTTTTGTTACTATACTTGACCATTTTGAATTCGGTTTGAAGCAGAGAAGATGAGAAAATGCCACAAATTAGCTGGACGTGGTTGCTCTTTTAAAAGGCAGGCGATTAAAAAAGTTATAGGCGATCAACCAAAATTTTAGTTGATCTTCAATAACCTTTTTATCACATGACTTTTAAAAAAATCAACCACGAACATCTAAGGCCCGGGGTATGTCAACATTCTCTTCTTCAAACCGAATTCACAACGGTCTTGTATTACCAAATTATTGCAGATTTACTCAAATTATCGTGTCACGTGATTATCCACCGTGGAGATGTTTGTTTAAAAAGACTGGAAGAGAAAGGTATATGTGACGATCACGCTAAAAGGGTCCTTGTGAGAAGCCCACAACTTTTTGAGCCGGATAAGACACTTGGCAGGCTTGGAAATATACATATTCAAAGACCATAAAATCTTTATCCAGAAATGTCGGAAATGTACTTAGAGTGAAAAGTTTCGATCCTAGTCAATATGCGCAATCGGCACAGACCGGCTAGGACAGATATTTTTCACATTTCCCGTAAGGACCCCTTTTGATACGATCATATCTCGATTGATGTAGCACCTAACCCTGGATTACTTCATTTGTCTAACCAGTATAGTACTTCCACAATATCTGAAAAGGATTGAGCAAAAATGATGAAAGGTCATCAACATTTAATTCCTTTCTCTTTATAATGCTTTTCAATGTTTTCTTTATTGGAGACCTGAAAGCCAGGTGCTGTTTTGGGATACGGTTAAACACATTATTTAGGTGTGTAATAATAAGAATAAGCTCAAATGGTGTATAAATATTTTTATTTAAAGCTTTTTTTAAACAATATGGTCCTTTTTTAATTCAAAGATAAATAAAAAGAAAATGAAATAGCGTCGACGTGTTCGCCTTTCGCTCATAACCCCTTTCCCAAACGGCAAAATATCGCGATCTAGCCCTATATCCTTTTGCTTCAAAATGTTTTGTGTTATTTTGTGCACACGTCCATAAAAATATCCCACTGTTGTCTACAGCAGATTTCAAATTTGAACAGTCAGATTTCACGCCGTTTCTGGAAAAAGTTTAATAGGGAACGAATTTATCCAGTTAACCGTGAAGTAATTTCGGACAAACAATAGTATTCCGTAAGTGCTGTTATAAGATCTCGTAACTACGGCTTGATTCAAGCCGTAGTTACGAGATTTTATTACAACACCGATGGTTTATCAAAACATTACGGTAAACTGAATCTATGTTTAGCACAAAATTCATTGCCATTACTTATACCTCACGAGAAATGACCTGGCAGAGCAGCCCATGCTAATCGAATGGAAAGCTCTGCCAGGTCAATTCTCGTCCGCTATACTTTGACTTTTAATGTATGTATATTCTATTCTAATGTAGAAAATATGATAAAAATATGACAAATATAAATAATAATGATAATAATAAAATAATGTTAAAGCTATCAAATCAGAGCATTTCAAGAAAACGTCGATCTGAGTATTGTGTATTTGTACTATTTTTTGTTGTGTAGCCTTTGTATAAATAACGGCAGGGAATCATAATACACAACTTTTCCCGATATTTTTCAATTTCTGTTACATGTATGAGGCCTATATGGCCGATTTGGCAAAAGTTGTGGCGTAAAGAATGTGGGAAGATGCCAGGGATCCGACCAATGCGAAGGGTATTTTACAGAACACATGCTAAAAAGTTATTGGTAGCCAACGAAAATTTTGGTTGGTCGTCAATAACATTTATATCGGTTTTTGTTCAGCAGTTCCACTAAATCCAGAAAACCCTAGATTTTTCTCTCTTCTCTGCCCAGACCCTTTTTTCAAATCAGACATGTAAATTAACCAAGTTATTAAGAAATCCCGGAACTGTGGTGTAGCGTGATTCTCCGATGTGTAAAACATGGATAATACATAGCTTTATTAGAACAATAAGACGGTGGATAATCACGTGATACAACAATTTCAGAAAATCTTCAATAACTTTGTTAGTATGGGACCAATTTGAAATCTGTTTGAAGCAGAGAAGGGGGACAGACGTCACACATTTGATATGCGTGGTGGATTTTTGAAATATCGACTGAGTAAAACATCAACTGATTAAAAAAAGTTATTGAAGATCAACCAAAATTTTGGTTGATCTTCAATAACTTTTTTATCAGTTGATATTTCAAAATTCCACTACGCCCAGATTATTCCTGGCATTTTTTCACCTTCTCTGCTTCAAATCTGTTTCAAATTGGTCAGGTATTAGCAAAAATATCTACGATTTTCTGAAAGTGTTGTATCACGTGATTATCCACCGTGAATAAGGCACACATGCCTACCCCACCACTTACACATTAAGCTATTCAACCCACCAGTTACTAAACACTTCGTGTATCTTTGACGTTATTCGTGGTAACGGAGATTGACGATGATATCCGGAATTTAAAATCCGTATACCCTCGTAAATATCCGTGCATTATTTATGGCAACGAAAATTTACGAATTATGTCTTCGTCAATATCCGCTGACATGTATGACTCCCGAAATTGGACGAAGTGTCTATTTAGATAAAATGGATGGAAGACTTTAACCCATCACAACACATTGACTCTTTTTGACTCCCTACAAGAAAATGGCATTGGAAAAATTGTGGAAAATGAAGAAATTGCTTGTGACAAGCAATTTCTTCATTTCCCGCAACGTTTTCCTTCCATAAAAGAACCAAAATTTAAAATGTTGTTTAACTTGAAATTGTCGTCTGCAGGATCTTTCAATTTTGACCAACCTGAAAATTTCTCGTTTGGTAATGGGTTAATGAGATTGTCCGTAATTGATTGGAACGTAGATGGAATGATTGTCCAATTCTTGATTTTACTTGTCTTATTTGACCTTGCACTTTATTTGACCTTTATGTAAGACATAGGCCTATTCATATAAGGCAAATAACCTTACATACAATTACATCAAAGAGTCTTAAGGTAGAATACCCGTAATGTGGCCATTTTGAGATTCATTTTCATCGGCTTTTTTCGAGCGGCGTCGTTACGTATCCGAACCTATTCGGGCACAGGCGTAAACATTCGGCGGTGGAAAGTTCCACCGCCGAATGTTTTCGACGTCGCCCGAATAATTCCGACGTCACGCGAATATCATTAGGGGTTGACTACCTTAAATCTAATTACGCGTTAATACTGCACATGGCATTTTTATTAGTGCTAGAACAAAGAACGATAACTCCGTTGGGAGAATTCAATGCCTGGCAGAAAATATAATTATAAATCTATATAAAAATAAGGAGAAAGGAACTTATCAGCATTTTCCTCTTTTGCCTCAATTACCCCCCCCTCCCCCCCCCCCCCAAGTTTTTCCTATTACGGACGTCAAAACAAATGGCCCGTAGGCCTATACACCCTGATACAGTTCCAAATTTTTAACCGTGACCTGCGCATGAAGTGAGCAAACAAAAGGTCACGTGGTCTTTTTACTATATATAATTCATTGTGCGAGTCGTTATTTTCGCGCGAGCAATTTTCATTTATTCTGCCCAAGTATTAAGAATATTTTATACAGTCATTTGCGTTAATTATTAGAGTTTTCAGTTACAGGAATATTTTTGCAACTTTGATTGAAAAAAAAGAGATTTTTTGGCTTGTAATCATTCGTACCCTGTCTCCATCGCCCATTACCACCATGCAAGTTCAGGATGAGCTACTGCTTTTGAAAACCATATAAAAAGAATTTTGCAGGAGCAAGTGAGCTCCTTAGTACTGTCCAAGTGTGAGCGGTAATATTTTGCATGTGTTTGTGCTCTAGATTAGAGCATAATGGACAGGTCACAGGATGGATTCCCAGCCGCGGAGCGTGGACAATTATAAATTAACTTATTGCTGAAATATTGTTGAGAGGCGTTAAATTAAAAAAAAAAGAAATGAAAAGAAAACTGTTTTAAACTTTTACCAAACAAGAAATGTTAATGTTTTGACTGTCAAGGGCGGATCCAGGATTTTTTTCAAGGGGTGGGGGGTGAGGTCTAGCCCAAAAGATGTCTTTAAATTTGTGAATTTTGTAATGTTAGATACCATACTAACGCTGTGTAGTCAAAATTCGATTTTCGACCTATTCAAGGCGGGGTCCGGACCCCCGACCCCCTTTTAGATCCGTCTTTGACTGTCTTACAGAGATTGTTTCAAAAATCATTTCAAGGGGCAAAATAATGAATTACTTTTAATCAGCATTTTCTCCTTTTGCCTCAAGGTTTTCGTTACTATATTACTATATTTTTCATGTGGGTCCAAGCCCAATTGCCGGGGGGGGGTCCACGCCCAAATGATGACTTAAATGTGTTAAATTATATATTGACGCTTTAATTATATATAGTCAACATTCAATTTATGGCTGATTCCGGGGGAGGGGAGTGCGGACATCCCGACCCCCCCCCCACTCTAGATCCGCCCTTGCACTTAAAAAAAACCTACTTTCATGATACCCATTCTGTTATCTGCAAGAGCTTCCAAATTGAATCAGGTGCCGTTTAGGAAAGGGTTAAGCCGCTGTCAAACTTGAAAAGTCTAAATAATTTGTCGTTTGGGAAATGGGCTTTAACAGCTATGTTTTTATTATCAAATTGATCTACCATAATGAATTATCTTTCTTCATAAACATTTCGGCACTGACATAACCATCTTCACACTGAAAATGGCATGTTTCGTACTTTTTTTTGTTGGGGAAGGGGGTTTGTAACGTGAATATGACAGTTTAACCTTGCGGCTAGGTCCTCGAAAGATCCGAGGATACTACTTTTTCGGAGGGTCAAAAATGACTTAAAAGCCGATAAAGGCCATAAATGGAAGTCAGTCAATGATATCCCGTCGAGATTCACAGAGGAATCATCACTAAACGGTGTGTGATTCCTCTTAAACTTCTTCTTTCCTCCGTTCATTTCCATTGTACGTTGGATGCTTTACTCACATTTGGGTCAGAGCCTCGATCTGGCATCAAAAAGTGTTACTATTTTTAGTAACAAATTCGAAGTGTATTTGGGTGTATTATCAACGATCGTATGAATAAAATCACCAATGTGATTTTTCCGATCACACAGAGGATAATCACGTGATGAATTTCAGAAACTCTTCAATACTTTTGTTAATACGGGACCGATTTGAATTCGGTTTGAAGCAGAGAAGGTAGGCAGGTGTCACGCATTAGATGAACGTGTTGGAATTTTGAAAAATCAACTGATAAAGAAGTTTTTTGGTTCATCTTCAATAACTTTTTTATCAGTTGATTTTTCAAAACTCATTCACGTACAGCTTATTCCTGACATTTTCCTAACTTCTCTGTATCAAACCGAATTCAAATTGGTCAAGTATTGACAAAAATATTGACGATTTTCTGAAATTCTGAGTTACGTGATTAACTTGGTCCTAATATCGTTGATAAAACGAGCCTAATGTCATGTTTAGGAAAGGGTCAAAAACTTAATATGAAAAATCTAGAATTTGAAAACCTACAACCCATTACTATCACAAACTCCTCTTCAGGATTTCTTCTAATTTCTCCATTAAATTTCTGTCCGATTTATTCTTGACCGGTAACCGGAATATTCCCTTATTCGGATAGGCACATTGCTGTAGAATTGTTTGTAGTTCTCGTTCAATAGACGATGGTGGGCTTCGTAAAAGCCCCAGGCTCTCCACTTTGCTGATGAAAATTGCTTTACATATAGTCTGAAAAATACAAAGAATATAAAGTTTATGTTATTAACAAAATTAGGGACTGTAAGCTAACGCGGGATCATTCGGTTTTCCCAAGATGGTCGGAGCGGTTCAGCAGACATTTGTGGGAGGGGGTCCGATTGAGCTTTTTACATGAAAATTCATACATTCACTTTGACATCCCACACTTTTTCAATAACGTATATAATCCATCATTATATTACAAACACTTCTTGCAACGTCGGGCGTCATCCGTGACAACGTCCGGAAATTGACGAGGATATGTCATCGTCAATTTCTTATCAAGGATGACGCCCAGAAATTGACAGCGTATCCAGATGCCAAAATCCGGATATCATTGTCAATTCCCGTTGCTATGGATGACACCCGAAGTTGTACGAAGTGTTTGGTGTCGAATGATGGATGGAATGCCTTAATGTAAAAATTTCATCTGAAACATGTTGCTTTCAAACTCCACATGAATTAGCTGTTTCGTTTAGATATTGAAACTTCTAAGCCTTTCTGTATATATTCAAACGCACATGTATAAGAAAATATCAAAAGATGAAAAGTTTCTCGATTATACTAAATAGATCGCATGCAGTTGGTAAAAACAATTTGCGCTTCCTTTGCAGTAAATAAGATGATCTATACATGAAAGCAGCTTTCGTATTGTTTGGCAAAGGATTTATATTTAAGCTACGTTGCTAAAATAGCATTAATGCCGGAAAGTACAGCTCAAATTTTCTTTACCTACATCCCATGAATAAGCATTTCGTCGGTCACGGTAATAAAAATTCGTAATTTCGATACTTTGAACGCAATCGGTGATATGGAATTATGATATAACTTACCTGTAAGTTATTTGTCACCATTTCTCGTGCGCACGTGCCGTCTGACCTGCAGTAGCCATGACATGTGAGATAATCACAACCATCGATCGTGCAGTTCCGTGGTGTTGGAATCACCGACTCGAACCTGACACTGTCCGAGTCCATGAGCACGATATCACCCTTGTTGTTGATGCCATAGTTATGAGTCTGTATATCACACATATGTAACGGTCTAGGATATATATCTTCTATATCTTTGAGCAGTTTGAGTATCTTGAGAGCAATTGACACCCGGTCTTTCCATGACGGGTTATATTGTTCAGAATTTAGCATATCCGGTGCTTTACTTTGAAATAAAACATAGTTATATTTTCCTAAAGACGGGGTATATTCCACAAAATAAGCTTGTCCGCAGGTTCCATATAATTTTGGCAAAAAATGTTGATTTCCTAAAACTTTTAATGATAAATATTCCCATTGCACCGCTAATGATACCGCACTTTTTAAGACAGCATCTATTGAACCATTGTCATTTTTAAATTCTTTAATAAAATTCCTATAGTCCGTTCCAAGAAAGTGTGATATCAAATCGGGATGGTCCGTAAAAGGCGTGTCAAAGAATTCCGTACTATGCTTCCTAATTTCGTTAATTGCTATTTGTATCTTCTGTTCGGTTGTCATGGTTTCGTCAAATTTGACCATGACCCCTCTGTCCCAGACATCCATGTCATATTGAGCTTTCATTACGACGGTCGAGGTCACGCCAGGGGCTTCACATCCGTCACAGGTCATCAGCTGTACCTAGAATATAAACGAGACATGGTCAAGGGCGCGTTCAAGAGTCAGTGCGAGTTTTTTTTTGTTTTTTTTTGTTTAAAAATTTCTTAAAGATGTTTTAGATAAAGTGTTTTAAGTCCTTGATTCTGACTGAGGTGTTCCAAATGCTTCATACTACGTCATTTGTATAAAGTATGGATCATTCGGAACAACTCGGTCAATATTCTCTTATATTGTTTCTATAGAGTTGATCGAGGAGTTCCAATGGCGCCTCCCATCGAGTGTCTTAAAAATCTTGCTCTAAAGATCTCTTTATTCTAAAATATCTTAAGAAATTTCAAGATATCTTGAGAAATCTCGCCCTAAACAACGCGCCTCTGAAAAGGTCCTTTAAAATTCGACCATGACCCCTCTGTCCCAGACGTCCATGTCACATTTGGCATTCATGGCGACGGTCGAGGTCACGCCTGGTGCTTCACAACCGTCACATGTCATCAGTTGAACCTACAATATAAACGAGCCAGGGTTAGGTGCGTTCTTTAGTGCGAGTTTTTTTTTTTTTTAAGATTTCTTAAAGATGTTTTAGAGAAAGCGTTTTCAACACCTAGATTCTTACTGAGGTGTTCCGAATGCTCAATACTAAATATACAATTGACGTCATTATGACGTTTTGTGTATAGAGTATGAATCATTCGGAACAACTCAGTCAATTCTCTCTTACATACTATTTCTACAGAGTTGATCGAGGAGTTCCGCAAGAAGTATAGGGTAATGACGTCTCCCATTGAGTATCTTAAAAATAATGCTCTAAAGAACTCTTTATTCTAAAATATCTTAAGATATTTCAAGATATATTGAGAAATTTCGCCCTAAACAACGCGCCTCTGAAAACGGTCCTTTTAAAGTCGACCATGACCCCTCTGCCCCAGACGTCCATGAGTGCATCAACATTAATCAAGGATATAATGCAAATAGTTACATGAATATCTCATGATAAATGACCGTGCAAAGCATCCCTAGCTATAAGCTAGAGACGCTCTGATAGGTCATTTATCATGAGCTATGGTTATCCAGCAAAATTATTTCTTAAGACGCCCAACTAAGGGGCTCTACCGACGACAGAAATATCGTGCTTGCATGTCGTATTGAGCATTCATGACGACGGTCGAGGTTACGCCGGGTGCTTCACAACCGTCGCATGTCATCAGCTGTACCTACAATATAAACGAGCCAGGGTCTGAGGCACGTTCAGATTTAGTGCGAAGTCATGATTAGACTGCGCGTACACGCAGTCTGATTTTGAACAATATCGGGCTCAAAGAGCTTACAGGACCTTTAACCAGATCTTGGCTCCTACGTATTTCATGTTTTTTCCCAAAAATTGATGTACCTGGCTTTGGCATCCCAAATAGGAACCGCACTGGAAAATATTGAGAAAACTTGAGAAAAAAGGAGATGCTGAAAAGCAGCAGAGATCAAACAAGACAGTGATTAGCTACTTTTTAATTTGTGACCCGCCACTTCATTTCTCTAGAAGAGCGTTTTTCGTCAGGGTCCATAACACTTAAATTCTTGGTGGGATTTTCGCCCATATCTACAGTGCAGTCAGTTCAAGACCATTTTTCTTTTATGGCTTCATTATGATCTCTAACAACCATACCACAACAAAATGCATTCTGATCAGAATACATTTGGGCACAGGTAGATCTGGAAACATGATAACATTAACACACCCTATTACCGGCTATCACTACAGCAGTTGCTAACCTTGGGCAGTATCGTCTATAAATAGCGCGTGAACTGGGTAGGTCATACTTTTTCCATATTTGTTTTGTGTAAAAGCGTTTCTCAGCTATAATTTGTAGTGCCCTTGGCTTGCCATACATTTGAGCACCTACATGTCAAATATTAGCACAGAGAGTCCTCAAACAAAAAAATAATTCACTAACAAAGTCGAAACTTCACATATTTGCATATAAAATTCATCTTTCCATGCCAATAGCAGAAAAACACTGAAGCAAATGTTAGAAATTTTATTACAAAATGGATATCTAGTATATTATCTACCAACTAATTGCTTGTGAAGACAATCAACTATTCCGTTATGTCGTTATAGTCAAACAAAGTTTGGTGAGCTACAAATTTATGCAATCACGAACAGCACGTAGGGGGATCACCGACAGGAGATTTGTACTTGAAATAGGCAATCACAGACAGCATAAGTGATACTATTTTGCTTGTCTATGTACAATTCTTTTTCATTATCCAAGTGATCATGGTGTGAAATATTTAAAATTTGCTGATGATAATTATAACAATACATGAATGATGGTACTTTTGTTTGATAAGAGAGCATCAGATAAGAATAAGCTATATGTGAAGCAAGAACTTCCCAGGAATCCACGGTTAGGTGCTCCAGCCACTGCAATATGGCCATAGCGGTTAAAACGGCGTTTCATCTCATGAAATCAAATCATAGGCCCGATTGTATCAACGCTGTTTAGCACAAATAAAATATTTCACTGATTTGTTCAAATTTTCCGACGTGAATAATCGAAAAATAACCGAAACAGATACTTGACCATTTGGTTAACTCTAGCCGGCGTTTATAAAATCGGGCACAGACTAACTTTAAAAAAAAAATACCTTCAACACTAGATCCTATGCTCAAAAATACCATTGCGTTATTCGTCTATTATAGCAATATAAATTTAAGTTTTAAAATTGTGAGTTTCCGCTTTATCTAATTATTGCTTATGAACTCGATTATTTGCAGGGGAATTTAATACGAGTTTTAATTATGAACACTATTTGGAGGATAATTACTAACCTTGACCGGGTAATTATACTAGCCAAATATCAGAATGGACATTTATATTGTCCAGTAAGATTAACCCGAGACATCTGCATATGTAATGACCCCACTTGTTAAGGTTAAGGCACTCAACTAACGGACTTTGCACACGAAAATTAAGTTGTCCCGGGTTAATTTGGGTGGACAATACAGCGATGTCGTTGTTATTTATTTGATATTAAAATCAGATAAATGGAGAATGTTTTTTATCCAGTTAACCGTGGCGCAATTTTGGTGAAACAATAGTGCATCGTATGTGTTGTTATAAAATCTCGTATGTGGCCATAGTTGCGAGACTTTATAACTAGGCCTACACTGACGGTTTGTCAATACTTAGCACAGAGTTCATTGCTTTTGATAATATAGGAAATGGAATCTTATGGTTAATAGGGTTAAATCTTACGCTATAAATAGAATGGTCCAAGCGGTTTTAGCTGTTAAAAATCTCGTAACCACGGCTTCATTCAAGCTGCAGTTGTGTGGTTTTAGAATCATACGGACAAAGCTCTTTGTTTGTCCGAGATTCCGTGCGGTTTGCTAAAAAACAGCAAGGAGTTGAACAATTTGTTACGCGGGACATCGAAATTTTAAACGTTTCATTTCTTTCCTGTCGCTGTATTCAGCGTGCCATTTACACAAAAACAAAAAATAATCACAAAAATGTGTGCCGTTTTCCATTATCTTTCGTTTGATATATAACAATGACACCAAAATAGAACGGTAATTTTCTGTCAACAGTTTTAAAACGCAACTACATCAAATTTTTTAAAGTGGTAGGAGTATTTGACGTTCATCTTCTATAAAGAGTATTTGCTGCAACATGTATCTGTTTAAGCCGAGTCCAGTTAACGTCGGAGTCTGTCAATCCAGGGGTCGCGAGTTCGAACCCCAGGCGGACCAGTATCCATTCTTTCATTTGACAAAAGTCATTTGTCTCACACCAATGTGTGTGAATCATCTATGTGAGAGCGCAGCTGGAGGCTTGGTACTTTTATTGAGAGGTCTATTTGTCGAATGACCACTCGGCTTTACTTCACCATGCAAGGTGAAACATAACACAGAATAAAGAAATAAACATTTTTAACCATTCCCCCCCCCCCAAAAAAAAATGCCTCTTTTTACGGAGTTATCTGTACGGATCGTTTTGATTGTACAAAATCAATTTTTATATGATTTAGGTATAGATCTAACAATACAGCTCGAGATATTTATCAATTTTCATGTTTTGAAAATTGAGTTTTCCATTCCAGACGTTTAGGGAGATTTCTCGCCTTATCCATAGAGATCCTTACCTAGCTGACTGATATTTGATCCTTCACTAGTTTCTGTATTCACTTACCTAGGCTAGTTGCAATCATGTGCTTTATGTAGACAATCATGATGTTTTATCGATATCAACAGATTCTTGCTTGATAATCCGTTATCACCGATATCTCTTCTTCGTTTCGCAATGAGGCCAAAACGCTGAACATTGACAGCGCATCTGTCTCTCATTCGAGAGAACCCGGGTTCGATCCCCGGCCGTGGCAAATATCTTTTCTAACTAATGTTACCCACCAATGGTTTGATATTGTTAACCTATGTGGGCGAGCAGCTGGAGGCTCGGTTAGTCTATTGTGTTAGTACTTGTATGAGAAACAACATGAATCCATGGTTAGGCGCTCAAGGTGCCGCGATATAACCTTGGCAGTTGAAAACGGCGTAAAACCCCAATAAACCAAATCGTTTCGCAATGAAAAATACAAATTTGCACCGCGCAAAACATTCGATCGAAATGTTTGAAGATTCATTGACCGACTTTGAAATAACAGGATTCATATACATATATTTGCGTGGGTTCCATCTATTTAAGTTAAGTCTGACTAAATGAAATTTAACCCCATTAAAAATATTACAGTCATATTGTGTGCCTTAAACAGCGACGACATGATGTAAAATCCACAATTTTCGCTGTAAAGTATGTGTAGTTTTTTTTAAGGTTTGCAACCCATCATTAGCACTAAAGAGCCAGAGGAGAATTTGATAAGTGCCAGTAATTCCTAAACTGTGTTACATTTCCATTCTAAACATAACCATTTTGAACGGTTTAGAATTTTGAATCAATGCATACTTACGGAAATATTTGACAGAAATGTTCAAAATTACCTCCGCTGCATATGAATATAGAGTAAAGTAATATTTGTAAATTATTTTCCTTTTGAAGCATAATCTTGAAATCCGGCACGTTGAATCAACTTATAAGAAGTGTATGTACAAATGTGTGTAAGTTAATACATTTCATACGGCTAAAAAGTGGTGTTTTTAATGATGGGATGTATATACCTTAACCGACAAACTATCATCTACAACTAATGGTTGCATACGTCCTTCAATTTTGTGTTACTCAGCTTCAACCTTATCTAGATGATTTCTATGTCTATAATTCAGAAATTGGCTAGTCTATCAAGAAATGGTCTTAATTCATTATTTATGCTCCTTTCAGGCAACTTCTTGTTGAATGAGATGTCGCTTTTCCAACAAGACATATTGTTCTGTGTTGCCATCAACTTATGTCCGGGTTTGCCATTCAAATTTTCAATATGCTGTTCGTGATAGCCAAATCGGCATCAGTGTTTAGTTTTAATCGGTCAGTCTGAAGTTAATTCAATTCAGACAGTTCTCTAAATTTACACAGTGTAAGAAAATTGATTATCTATTTTAATAGTTATATTAATTCTAATGATCGTCTTATCATTTTCTCATTATATGTACTGAAAGTTGGATTTTACGTAAAATTTTGTGAAGTTACGACTTTGTCGCTGAATAATTTTGTTGTTTATGGATTCTTTGGGCTAATATTTATCATGTAGGTGCTCAAATGTATGGCCAGCCAAGTGCACTACAAATATAGCTGAGAAAGGCTTTAACACAAAAGCAAAGATGGAAAAAGTATTACCTACCCAGTACACGCGCTATTTATAGATGATACTGCCCAAGGTTAGCAACTGCTGTAGTGATAGCCGGTAATAGGGTGTGATTAAGTCGTCCACGCCGAATTGAGACATATCCAATCTACACAGGCACTTTCCACCGCCGAATATTTATGACATCGACATAGGAATTGACGTCGAGTGAATCTAATTAGAGGTCGACTACCTTGAATCCCATTAGGAACATTGTTCAAGATTCCGACTCACTTATTACACTTTCCCGAACAACTGTGCAGTTCTAACGTGCCTAAACTAGAAAGGGTAAAAAATATTGAAGGAAAATAAGAAAATGCTGATGATCACGTTTTTTCTTCTTTTCCCACAATACTTCTGTGTTATAATGTTAATAAATCTAACATTTATGAACATCAAATTTTATCAACTGAATTAAGCTTTGGGTTTGGAACAGTCCAAAATTTTCTTTTTTTCCCGAAAGTTTTAATCAATAAAACAACAGCAACAACGAACCTTTTTGCCCCACCGGTTCCCGTCACACTGTGTCCGTTTAAACTTGTTCTCGTCACACAGACTTGAACACAGGGTACCAGCGATCTGATTGTTGTAGTAAAGTGAACACTGAAAAACAAACGAAAATATTTAAGATTAAATAATGAAAGTCTATTGTATTGGCATTTTTTTTTTCATTTCGGGCATCATCCGTGGCAACGAAAATTGATGAGGGTATCCCTCATCAATTTCCGTTGTCATGGATGCCGCTCTGAAATTAATAGTGGTATCCAGATTTTAAATTCCTGATTCCATCGTCAAAATTTCCGTTGTCACGGATGACACTCGTTGCACCATGGTATTGTATCTAATGATGGATGGAATACCTTAACGATAGATAACCTAATGAAAAGCTAGTGTCGCAGCATTTCTCATTTTCAAAACGCATTATTTTAGAGTGGTCGAATTTGAAGAAGACTAGCATTTTTAAAGACGATGAAGATGCGAATTCATATAGTGATTTTTATACATCTAATAGTATGAGAGACCTTGAAGGAAAAAATAGAAAATGCTGGTTATCATCGTTCCTGTAAGGTTTTATTAACCCTACCCAGTGGAATGGGGAACCGTAGCCGGTTGTCTTCCCTTGTTTCCCAATAATAAAAACAGAGGGGCACCAAACGTTAAGCCGGCCCATTTTCCGAATTAACTTGGTTTTTATCATTTTAATCTCTATGGGGAAGTTGCGATTTTAATTTTTGAATAAAGCATTTTGCTGATAAATAAAACTCTTTTCATCTTATAAATTCCTAAAAGGACAACATAATGAAACATGAAAATTGAATGCTGCATAGAGATAAATATAATCGTTTCTTTGTTCTATGGGTTAGTTGTAAATTTAATGGTGCAAAGAAGCCTGCGGTAAAATCCAAGGAGACCAATTATCAGGACCGGCTATTCTCCAGAGAGTATTCAAGGGAGGAAACCGGCTACGGTTCCCCATTGTCAAAGGGGCTCTTTGTCTGGGAAGGGTTCAATGCAGAAGAGTTCATTCTGCCCAAGTTAAAAAGCTACTTCATACAAAAAAGGGATTATTAAGGTAATTTATTCCTAATGAGATTCATGTGACATCGGAATTATTTGGTCGACGTCGTACGAGTAAACTTTCTGCTTAAGCAACGTTCTAACTCCGAATGTTTACGACGTCGCCCGGATTTGTTCGGACGCGTAACGAAAGATTCCGACGTCGCATTAATCTAATAACTAGTGGACTACTAGTATCTTAACGACAGAAAGGGAGGAAATGTTGTTTTCCAAATTCAAAGACATGCTCTATCTCTGACGTTATACATAAAGGGCGATAACTGAAAGCTCAACGTTTCTACTAAATTAAAGCACAACTAAGGGTTAGTTCCCTTTGTTACGTGCGCAAGTTGTGGTTATTAATTGATTGACTGGTTGATCGTGATTGATTAATTGATAAATTTATTAAGGTTTAACGCAATTTTCAACTGCTAACCTTATATCGCCGCTTATGGAGCACCTAACCATGGATTCCTGTCGTTTCTCATACCAGTACTACCACAACAGTAATTTCCTATCCGAGCCTCCAGCTGCTCGCCTATATAGGTTAGTGATAATAAACCATTAATTTTGTGGGTGACAATTTTGTCTGAAAGGATATTTGCCACGACCGGGGGATCGAACCCAGTATCTCACAAGTGAGGATCCGATACGCTACCAACTGCGCCGTTGTCGTGGACAAACGTTGATGTTATATGGGTCGGCCTTTTCCTTCGGTACTTTTAATGAAATGACACACTTATTTTCAAACAGTTGTCGTGATAAGCTTTAAAAAATCGGCACTGCGTCATAAATTAGACCACCAAAAATTGTCGTTTGTGAAAGCCTAAAATCTATATTGTCGGACTATTAATAAAAGCATTTTAAAGTAAAGATGCGCTTGTATGGTACGGTGGGATAGGTTAAATTGTTAGAAAACCAATATCGACCATTCACAATTACTGACTGTAATAAATCGTTCACTACGATAAAAAATACCGTAACTACACCTTAATTAAGCTGTAGTTACGGTATTTTCGAACGTAGTCGACTAAACGAAGGTTAAAATACAGTTCATTTAGAGAGCCCATTTATTTTCAAGGACGTAACCCATGACAACAAAATATAAACTTCTTTCTGTTAATAATTGGATTTATTGACATGGCACTAGCCCTTTATCCAATGCATAAATTACGGTTGAATATTATACAAGCCATTAAACTTAATCGAATCAGTGCGCCAGCATTTTTTTTTAAAAAGACATTCTCATTATCATTCTAATTTTTAATGAAATTATGTCTCTCTGGTCCAAAAAGTTTATTTTTGGTTTCGAAAGTCTATGTTCAGCCGTTATGTTTGTCTAAGAATCCAGTGTGGTATTTTTTATTCATAAATGCCACTATATTCAGTAGAAAATGCTGTGGAAAAGAAGTGAATCGTATTTTTTCAAAGAAAACCTCGTAACTGCAGCTTAAAACAAGCTGCAGAACTTACAAGGTTTTCTTTGAAAAAATACGATTCACTTCTTAAAACAAACTGCAGTTACGAGGTTTTGCTAGACATTGATCAGACATTTCGTATTTTTCCTCAATGTTTCCAAAGTCTTTTTCATTTGATTCTGTGTCGAAAGGCGACTCTGTTTTGGGAAAAGGTTTAGGACCGTTAATTATTCAAACTTTACAATAAAACCGAAATATACTCCTCACAAAAAGTTAAGCAACAAAAGTAATTCTCTCAATATTCTTTTTATACACGGGGAAATTTTTGCACAGATTCGTTATTTGGACAGCCATATCTATGATTAAACACACTTAAAAGAATACTGAATGTTATCGTCTCCGAAAACAGCTATCACGTGATTAGAACACACTCACCCCCAAAACATGCATGCAAAATGTGTCGCATATACGGATTTCAAACTTGGCATTAGCCCCGTATGTGCTTAAAACGCGTCAATTTGACACCTTTGATGTCATCAACATTTGAATCATGCCAATACGGCACTTGACTCCAACTGAAGTGGCTCAAATTGTTGGAATGCTACAGGGTGGGGCAACCAAGACTGCTGCTGCCATTCACTTTAAATTTCATCGCAGTATTGACTGAAGAGCAATGACCCGATATAATCAAACTGGACAGATGTCAGAGAGACCACGTTCATGTCGTCTAAGAGTAACAACACCTTGTGAAGACCGTTATGTTGCAACCTTAGTCCGTAGGAACTGGCTTACAACGGTCAGATCGCTGGAAAATGACCTTCATAGGGTGTCAGGAAACAGACTTTCCATCCAAACCGCGAGGAACATTTTTCACACGGAAGGTCTAAGGTCCAGGATACCACTTCAACGGATCCAACTTCCCCCAAAACATCGACGGCAAAGATTAATATTGGAACATCAACATCAAAACTGAGGGTCACTCGTTGGCGTCACAAACTCATAGCTGACTCGTCAAGATTCTGCCTTGACTCGAATGATGGCATGACACATGTGTGGAGAAACGGTAATGAGCGGTTTGCAGACTGTAACATCGCTGAACACGACCAATATGAACGTGGGAGTTTGATGGTCTGGAGAGGTATCAGTGTTTGCCACAGAACAGAGCTGGTTGTCATCAGACGAGGGTCAATGACTGGTGTAAGGTGCATTTACGAGATCATCACGCCTGTTATCATCCTTCTGGCACAGTAAACAGATCCAACTGTTATGTTATTGGATGGTAATGCCCGTCCCTATCGTTCTGGAATTGTGACTGAAGTTCTGTGGACCAACAACATCAGACATATAGACTGGCCTGCTACGTCTCTAGACCTTATTTCGACAGAACATACAAAGGACATTCTTTGAGGGCGTGTCTATGGTCAGCATGTTCGCCCACAGACTCTGGATGAACTGCAACAGATCTTGCAGACAGAATGGAGGATCAATCCACAACGGACATTAGACAGACAAATCTGCTAGATGCCAAGGTGTGTTCGGGCGTGTGTTGAACATCGTAGGGGTCATACCAGGTACTTGATGCTCGATCATGGCCCAAAGTGGCCGGAAAACAACTTTTTGCACGTTCTTAACTGCTGGCGAGTGATGTTTTGCACCAATGTTTCGTCGGGACGGTTTTCGAGGATCTGTAACTTTGTTATTGTTTGATGATTTTCCCAATCATTTAACGTAATTTGTGTAATAAGACCCCAACTTTGTATTGTATAAAACATAGATCATTAGATGTGATAAAACACATTTGAGAAAGAAAATCATCTTTGTTGCTTAACTTTTTGTGAGGAGTATAATACGTAAAATATCACCGCGTGCAAAGTGATCATTACTTTGTTTCGAAAACGTTTTAACAAGTCATTGCAACAATTAACTCTTTTTGAATCCCCACAACGAAATTGTTTTGGAAAATTGTCGTATGGCAACATCTTTGAATTTGGAACAGCCTAAAATTTTGCCGTTTGGTAATGGGTTAATAGGTAATTGCAACAATTAAGCTGTAATTATAACATGGTAGCCTTTCTTCTTCAAAGATAAAAAATCCAATAACATGAATAGATCTAGTTTTCATTGAAAAGTAAAAGGTTAGCCCATTACCAAACGACAAAAAAAAAACCAAAAAACAAACAAACAAACAAAAAAAACCAGACGGGTCCAAATCCAAAAATGTAGCTGACGCAAATTTAAAGTGAATGGACTTTTCTTTTTTGGTCTTGGCATGGGTACAAAATAAATTTCGTGGCTTTTCAACGAAAACCTCGTAACTGCAACTTGTTGTTAGCTGCAGTTGTGAGATTTTCGTTGAAAAGCAGCGATGTAAAACAACAAAGTTTTCCGAATATCCCATTTTCACCCTTTCCCAAAATAATTTACAACATAAAATCATAAGTTGGTCTAATTTGGAAGCTGTTGGTATGACAAGTTGACGCTGATTAAGATACGATTTCTGTACTACAAAATTATGACACAGAAAATATTGAGACAAAATGAGAAGCTATTTGGTATAAGCATCTTCTTTTTCACCAAGCTCATACGAGGAACTCCGAGGCGTACTTTGAGTATGGGTTAATTTTGTACTTAACATTAATTTCACGAAGTTTGCTATTTGTTATTTCAGAATGTTCATATTCAAATGTAAGATATAAAGAGATTGTAGCATACAAGCAAAAACTTGAACAGTGTTAAATTATGGATTGCCTTTTGTGAATAGCCAATTTTGAATAAATGATGACCTATCGGTTTTCCCTTTTTCATTAGTTTACAGAAATACGAATAAACAGCATAATCCTCGCTCGCTTATTACACTTTGACAATATTCCTTTACCAAAGTGAAACGATGTATGAATGAAACGTCTTTAACCATTTCCAAACATTTCAAATCTTAGCGTCCAAAACTTGAAATGGTTGTGATGTATTGACGCGAAAGAAGAGAAAAAGAAAATGCTGATTGTACACTATTCACGTCTTTATCAACATCATTTTTGTCCAGTGATGCACCGATGAGCGAATACTCAGTCTGTGGAAATTTAAAAAAAAATATCGTATTTCCAAATGAGATTTATAGCGAGCTAAAAAAATAGATTGTGGATTACAAAAATTTTGTTTCTCTTGAATCATTTTTCTGCTTTATGTTGCGCAAAAACAATTCCTTTGTCAACAAACGCTAGTACAATGGCGTCCCCAAAACGCTTTCAAATTGGACTAATCTTGTTTGGGTAAGAGTCGTTTCCATGATGGTCATTTATTGCGTGACGGAACACACAGATCTGTTGTATTGGTCATCGTGTATTCAAGCGTGAATTGTTTTCACTTTTTTCCAGGCGGGATCAGATCGATATCGACTCTGCTCCAGCGATGACCGACATGTTGATTCAAGGTCATGATCAATATTGATGGCACAAAGCTGATGGCGTAGAAACATACAGTCATAAGTCGTCGCTTTTCAACAAAAACATTGTACCTGCAGCTTGTTATGCTCCCCGAAAAAATTTCGGGGGAGCATATAGTCGCCACGCTGTCCTTCCGTCCGTCCGTCCGTCCGTCCGTCCGTCTGTCCGTCCGTCATTCCGTCCGTCCGTCCACAGCCAGATCTCAGCAACCCTTGTACCAAATTCAATGAAACTTCACATGTGAACTCCTGGGGTCAATCCCTAGGGACCTTTTTCTCTGTTTTTCAATTTGAGGCTGCGTCATGGAAAAAGGGGCCTTAATGTAAAAATTAGTTTTTCTCTAATTTCTCTTCATCTAATGGGCAGAAGTAAATGAAATTTTGTACTTTTGTGACAAATGAGCTGTTCTAAACTATATTCTATAAATAATGTTCTGTATAAACAAGCCGTCATGGGAAAAGGGGGCTTAATGTATGATAGGTTTTTTTTGGTGACAAACACTTATTCGGGGAGCATAATCCGTCTATGACGGCTCTTGTTTTAATCTGCAGTCACGAGGGTTCTTGTTGAAAAGCGAAGACAAGTGTTTTGCAGTTGTCACTTGTCAAACGTGGATCCAGGCATTTTTGCCGGGGGAGGGGGCGACAGCCATTTTTTCCAGGGCCGAGGGGGGAGAGGGTGGTGCCGGCCGTCAGCGCATGTTTATCAACTCAAAAATCATTTTGGTACAAAACATTTGCCAAGTTTGAGGGTGTGTCAGGACCCATTGGCCCACCCCGGATCCGTGCATGTTCACCTTCTCTACTTCAGCCCCTTTTGTTCGTTTCTTCCCAGATCAGACAGTATTAACAGATTTGTTATGATCTAGAATGACTATGTCAAAGACGATGTTCATTGACGGTAAATGAAGACATTAAATTCAATTCGAATAAAAAGAAACAACCTATGAAAGAGGACAAAATGACGCCTTTTCCTCGCGTTTCGGTGATTCTTAAAACCTATTAATTTAAATCGTTAAAACAAGGGCCTGTTTCACGAAAGGGTCATTTGCATCAAATTCAAATATAGTCTATAATGGCATTTGTGCTTAAAGCCGGATAGAAAGATCAATATTTGTTCAAAGTATTTCGTTTTCTTGTAATGTTTGGCTATTCTTCGATCTTCAATTACTTATGTCAACAATATTCATAGCGTCGGCTAATTTAAAGAATATCGTAACTACAGGTTGAGTCAGCTATCGTTACGGCGTTTTAAATTTACACTTTCCGACAAAATATTGATGGTTATGCATAAGTTCAAAAATGTCGTAACTACAGCTTATTCAAGCTGTAGTTGCGACATTTACGAACAACTAAAGTGTAGGCATACAACAGAAATTTGATCTCGCTCTTGATTCTCGAGTGAGAATGGAATAGTCTAAATAGACATTTTCCATCGACTATAACTCGGCCAAAAACACTGCATTTAAATAATTTCATTTAATATTTCAACAAAAAGGGGTCACCGAGAAGTCAGTAGAATCAATGGCAATTACTTTTGTGCAAAAAATAGACTTTGGTTATCGTAACATATCGACAAATCGTCGGTGTTACCGTATTACAAGCCGTAATTACGAGATTGTATAACAATATCCTCGAACTATTTTTGTTTGTCCGAAATTACGTCACGGTTAATTGGATAAAATTGTGCCCTATTTATGACCCATAATAGAATGAGCATGTACTCTTATACATGCATTAGACTATTCATATTGTCATGCAAATAGGTATTAGATTACCACTCTAAAATGGGAGTGACGTAATGCTTTTTTTTTATTTATATAGTTCATAATCTTTCATAATTATTTTGCACGTGAATTACGTCACGCCCATTTTAGAATGGAAGGTACACGAATTCATGAGACTGACACCTCAAGGGCGGATCCAGGATTTTTTCCAGGGGGGGGGGGGGTTCCAAGCCCAAGACTTTTTCCAGGGGGGGAGGGGTTGTTCCAATCTCAAATTATGGCTTAAAGGGCGACGGTAACAGATGGTCTAATTGCAAAGAATGAAATTTTTTGAAAAAAATATGCAAAACTTTTGTGTTGACCACCTCGGGATGGTTAATAATATGCGATTCAGACAGAGAATGAGCCGAAATTACAAGACAGATAGATGAATTTAGGGAGAATCCAAGCCTAAATTCAACCCCATCACTGATGGGGTTAGAATTATTTTCAAATTGTTGCGCATGCGCATACAGCGCGGACCATGATTCAAACGAGATTCATACTTAAATTTCAATATGACGTCATCATGTATGTTGTGACGTCATTTAAGAAAGTCGCATGTCCTACTGTTTTGACCTACTTTCGACATCGCTTCATGAATTTGGTATTAAATTGCGAAAAAATGAGTCGTTGCTTCAATAGTTTCTCGTAATCATTTAATCAGGTCATATAAAGCTTAAAAAGTGTACATTTCGTTTGCATTTGACAATTTTTGGGTCCAAATCTGGGAAATAGTAGCTTTAAAATGTAATAAATATGTAACGTTACACTAAATTTATATAGTCAAAATTTAACTTTCGGCCAATGCCAGGGGGGAGGGGGTCCGGACCCCTCCTCTAGATCCGCCCATGCACCTATCACAAGTACAAAACCAGTCTTTTGTTATAAAAATCATCGTTGGTCGAATAATTCCGACCCTAATTACATATACCATTCCATGTCCATATCACGGCCGGGGCACGTCTAAAACAGGGGCCCCGTGCAGTATAATTTTGGAAGTGATAGGGACGCGATATGAACGCAGAAATACATTTGCCAGTGCCTTAACATAGTCCCTTTTTGAAAGAGGGGTTATAATTAGGCTATACAAAACTATTCATTTCAATAGAAAGACCATTTCGCTGCATAATTATATGACATCGACAAACGACATGTCTGTACAGTGACGCAAGTTGATTGAAGGTAGTCGAGCCCTATTCACTGGTGGTGAACTATTAAAACAATTTTCGCTACAACAAGGTATAGATATTTTACGTTTAAATGTGAGTTTATAGATTTTTTTTTCTAATGACAATGAACTTGTTCTAAAACAGACCGGGTTTATTGTCCAGCAAGATTAACCCGGGACATCTGCATATGCAATGACCCCACTTCGGTCATGTTTTGTTTAGACGCTCAACTAACGGAATTTGCACACGAAAATTAAGTTGTCCTGGGTTAATTTTGGTGGACAATACCGTTTTGTATTGACAAACTGTCGATGTTGTTATAAAATCTCGTAACTACGGCTTCGATAAAGCCGTAGTTACGATATCTTATAACAACACAGACGGAATACATTGATCGCGAAAAAACGTCCCTCGCTTTGGCCGAGTTCACCACAAGTGCTATTGAGATTCATGCGATGTCGGAATTTTTCGTGTGACATCGTTAACAATCGTTACGTATTCGAACCTATTCGGGGGACGTCCATCTTCGCAAGCCAAGGGTGACATTTACGACGTAACGTCGTTTCTGTATTCACCCTTGGCGTATTTAGTACGATTTCCTTGGTGTCCTGGAAAGCGTTTTCGTTGGTTCCAGCGAAGATGGGCGACGTCATAAACATTCGGCGGTGGAACCACCGCCGAACGTTTATGACGTCACCCGAATACAGTAATTCAAACGTCGCGTGAAATTAATAGGGATGGACTTTATTAACTCTTTCCCAATTAAGACCTAGTTTAGTAATGCCTGATAGACGGGGTTAGGGAATTAGAACCACTGTGACAAAGTAAAAACAATAAATCGTCGATGTGAATGCAAAACCTCGTATCTCGTTTTTGGCAAATTTTAAAGTAAAGGGGGGGGGGGGTGTAATATTTTTTCCCAAACTGAAATGTTTTACTTGAAATTTTAACATATTGTTCACAATTAATTGTCATTAATACTGATCGGTAAACATATATCTAAAAAAAAAACTGCGAGAATTGTCTTATCTGGTCACACAAGTTTGTACTCTGAAAATCGCAAGCATCGACATACGAGGTTTTGCATTTACAGAGACGAAATATTTTTAACCAGAGGCCCGTATTATCAGCGACCTTCCGACCAAGTTGGGCGAGAAATCACAAGGGTTCCCCTTCTTAACCCTTTCCCAAATGACAAAATTTTAGAGTGATCCACTTCAAAAACTGCCACAAATGACAAAATAGATGTTATTAAAGATAGGATTTGTGTAAAATATGGCACAGAAAATATTGAGACAAAGAAGAAACTGCTGGTTATCACCAGTTTCTTCTTTTGTTACAATGTTTTTCGAAGCCTTTTCTGTTAGGTACGTCAAAACCAGGTCTTGTTTGGGAAAGGGTTAAATGATATCATGTTCCAATCTCAAAGCTGCTGTCAAAGATAAATTTGATGTTGTTCCAAGATAGATTTCGCGAAAATTATAGGACAAAAGATATTGGGGGAACTAATATTCCGAAATTCCTAAATACATTCATCATTAATGTTCTGATTAATTGTAAAGTACACTGTCGACGAAAAGAGCTAAGAACTGTAGAGGCAACAGAAGAAAGTGCTGATAATCTACTTTTCCTTCCTTTGCCACAATGTTTTCCTAACCTTTGTTATCGGAAAGTCGAAACTAAAAACTTGTATGGGTAAAGGATTCATTGAATGCCTGGCCTCGTCTTCTCTTACAAACGGTCGTACGTGCTCCTGCGTCCGGTCTGCGTCTAAAATGTAGGCATAGTCGTGCGATACACACACACGCAACGTACGATTTTGGTGGACGCAACCACGACGCATACAGCACGCAGCATAGAATTGACTGGACAATTCATTGCTAAGACCATTCTGCGTCTTTTAGAACGCCAGGAGCACGCAAGACAGAAGTACTGAGCACGTTCGACAGACGTGCGTTTGACGCAGTGAAAATTATACAGAAATTCCTACAAAAAAACCACACACAAAAAGTAGTACTTTCCTCGAAAGAAATCATACTTTTAACCCGCTTTGAATGTACATATTTAATCCACTCTTACAACCCGTCGTGCGTCTTTATGAGTCGTGCGTCCACGCAGATTTTCAAAACGTAAAATTTATAAGGACGCACGACGGGTTATAAGCGAGGCTTGAGTAAGAAAGCATTGTAGAAAATGATGGAATTGCTTGAGACAAGTAATTTCCTTCATTTTACAATGGTTTCACCACAAAAAAGACAAACAATATACATGTATTCATTCACTTTAAATTGTCGTCTGCACCATCTTTGAATTTTAACCTGTCTAAAATGTTTTTTCATCTTGAAAAAAAAAAAAACAACAACAACATTGAAACAAAGATGAAAAATTGATTTTTATCATTTTCTCCTTTTCAATAAATAATGCCCTGCGAAGTAAACACATCAAAATTTGACAATTATTGATAAAATTTAATCATCATGGAAATCCACGGGCATTATGCTTAAAAATTAACATACCAAATTTCATTAAAATGTAATCACTTTTAAAAAAGTTATAGTCATTTTTAAAGTGGCCGGTTAGGACTTTTGGCCAGTATATAAACACAGGATTTCCACTTTACCCCACGATAATTTAGTTTTAACTCGACTTTTTACAGCCTAGGTCACGATATTGAACTTTGATGCCATTTGTGATATATACATTTATAAAGTTTTTTTGAATTTTCAATAGCCTTAGATGTATTTTAGTATGGGGATTGTTTGTTATTTTGTTTGTTTATTTGTCGTTTAGGAAAGGGATTAACCCTTTCTCAAAACAGACCTGATTTTGACGTCCCTAATGAAAAAGAATTGGGAAAAAATGAGGCAAAAGAAGAAAATGCTGATAACCACCATTTTCTCCTTTTGTCTCAATATTTTCTGCACATTATTATTCAGAAATTCCACTTTCATTTTAACATCTATTTTGTCATTTGTAGTTCGCTTTTGAGTTGGGGGCATACTAAATAATTGCTCTTTGGTAAAGGGATAAAGTCACAGTTCATGAAAACGTTTACTTATTCACAAGCGTTGGAAGTTGTACTTGGTCATTCATTTTTAATTGGGCTCGGCCAGTATTCCTTCTGACATTTGAAAAAGTCGTTTGTTTCGTTTCTAACCAGTTCATGAATTGTTAATAAATAAACTCTAAGTGGGATAAGCCACCACATCGTGAATAATCCAGTGATACACCAATTTCAGAAAATATTCAACCAATGGCAAAGGATTTTGTGCTAAAGATAGACTTGGTTTAACGATATGTTTTGATAAACCGTCTGTGTTGTTATAAAATCTCGTAACTACGGCTTGAATAAAGCCGTAGTTACGAGATTTTATAACAACACATATGAAATACTATTTGATTGTCCGAATTTACGTCACGATTAACTGGATATTTTTTTCCCCTATTAGAATTCGGTTTGAAGCGGAGAAAGTGTACAGACGTCACGCATTAGACGGACGTAGTTGATTTTTGAAAAATCAGCTCATCAAATAGTTATCGGAGATCATCCAAAATTTTGGTTGATCTTCAATAACTTTTTTATAAGTTGATTTATAAAAACATCCAACACGTCCAGCTTATTCCTGGCATTTTCCCACCTTCTCTGCTTGAAATCGAATTAAAATTTGTCAATTTTTCACAAAAATATTGATGATTTTCTGAAATTCTGAGTCACGTGATTAACCACCGTGAGCCAGAGAAACCTCTGTTCAACCTCTCGACTACTAACAATGGGTGCGTATCCTAGTTCTATCCGAGGGTTTTTCTTTTTCTTGATGTTTTGTTTTTATTTAATATTAATGTGTTTTACATATCATACTTCATATTTTTCACAGTATACGTCATGAGAAATTGAACGCCTCAAACAAAAACAAAACAAAACAAAAAACAAGCCCCCCCCCCACGACAACAGATATCGTAGTTTTAGCATCTTTACGGGAAAATATTGTTCAAGTTGTTTGATAACCCACACTGGCTATAGACGATTTGGAAAGGATTTTAAAACAAAATATTGAAGCTTTTCTTCGAAAACCTCGTAACTGCAGCCTTAAACAAGCTGCAGTTTCGAGGTTTTTGAAGAAATGCGACTTTATAAAAATCATAAGAATTTAGAAATATTCAACTTACCAATTGTTCCAGCTGTTTTATCGACGTTGACTCGGAACATTTTAGATAAAACTGTAGGTAGCACAATAAGCCAACACTGGCTATAAACGTTACTGTTGGTAAAATTATACAGATTTTCCGCAGTCTAGTCCCACGGCAAAACAAAGTCTTTCGTAATGCATTGAAAAACATTTCCAAACTGTACTGAAACAAAAATGTTCCCAGTTTTTTCCCTTATTTCTTTCCAATTAAGAAGCACGATTTTTTGTAGGCCTATCAGTATATATCAACTTGATGAATTCAAATGCTTCAAAGAAATATACATATATTTACTATTATTTAGTAAACACAGTAGACACACACAAAAAAAGAATCAATTTAACTATAGTGCGCTAAGACTATAATTTTCTTCTCTTTTTTGTGACTGTTCCACGAAATGTTCAATATCTACCCATAGGTTAGAAGTCAGGACAAGAACTGAGATTAACTAATTATTGCTAAATGCTTAAAATATGCACCGCATGGTCTATTGCGTTATGTGAAGATATGCCTACCGCATTGTTTACGCTAATTACTGCACATGACTCCGAAAATATTCACAATATCGGGTTTTAGTAACTGATATAAATATCACTTGTAGAAACACAGTTTTTTTATTTATAAGACATATCTCAAATAAAAAAAAATGCAAAGAAAAATGAAAATTAATCCAATTATTATTCGCCCGTATATACACAATTTTTCTATCGATTTATCCAGAAGAAAATAAAAGTCGAGAAAGATGAGAATTTGCCTAATCCTTTAAATTCGTTCAATAATTACTTGCGGTAAACACAACTTTTCAATCCATCTGTACAAAATAATATAAAAGTCAAGAAAAAAATGAAAAGTTAATCCTTTTAACTATCACTTGTATAGACACATCTTTTCTATCGATTTATCACAAAGAAAATAAAAGTCGAGAAAAATAAAAATTAATCCGTTCAAGAATTAATTGTGTTGTGATAAACACATATTTTCTACGGATCAGATATAAATCCCAAATGATATGAAAGTTAAGAGAAAATGAAAAAATATTCCATTAATTTATCACACAATGTTTTCTATCGATCTATTTCTCAATAATAGCCTAATATAAAAGTCAAAATCGAAATATTACTCTTTCGCTCTTTTAACAGTGATTACTGAAGCGAATCGCATGCAGTGGTCGAGTCTTTTCAAAAGAAATACAGCTTTTCGACATAAACCTCGTAACTGCAGCTTTGAACAAGCTGCAGTTACGAGGTTTTTGTTGGAAAGCAGCGAAATATCGATTCATCCCCAAGGTAAACAGTTTTCAATAATCGACGTTTCCTTTCTTTTCATATTTATTCAATTTCCCTTTAGTTTCTGAAATTTAACATGCCAATTTTCAATTTGTAAAAGGTAGTGTAGATCCAGATCAGAGTTCACGAGTGTGCAGACTAATCTTGCTGTATACTGTCTTTCAAAGTCCTTAAAATATTTCAGCATGAAAATGGATGGGGGTAGACTACCTTTATAAACGGCGTGTTCATTCGACGAGGAAATTAGCCCGAGCTATTCTAGGCTATAAGTAAAGAGCAGAAAAAACACGTGCAGATAATTCTAATCGCTGCTCGTGCTGAATAAAAATCAGATCAAGGATACTGATAGAGAATGCTAGGGGTCCTTGCCTTTTACAAACTATACTAATGGAAAAAAGTAACTGTGCATGCTTATTTTCTCTTTAATTATGTAAATATACCACCTTTTGACAAAAAACATATCTCACAATTGTCCATAAGGGACGCTTATTAACGAAATGTCGAATGCCAGCAACTGCACATGCACGGACGTTCGACGTTAACGTCCTTTTTGTTTGAGTGCTTTGTTGCACTGCGTTATTCCTAAGTGAGGTTGAAATTTGTTTTCATGGCGAAACTGTCGTTTACTTGCCTGTTGTTTAGAAAATACACGTAATTTTGTTTAATTGGACAGAAAACAATGAGATACGTTTATCCAAAGATGTACGTTAATGCATGCTTTAGACAGTAGCCCCCTACTGCCAAAGCAATAGGTCGCCAAGCGTTTTGGGTTGCATAGAAACACCATATAGGCACTTTTGAGACAATTTAAACAATTTAGAAACACGCGCAACTTGCCACATTCGATACGTCGACGCGTGACGTCATTCCGACAAGTCGACCATAATCGGAACAACACCAGTGAAATCGATTGTTGTCGGTAAAAGTTACAGCTAGGTTGATTCCAGAGTTGAGGTCTATCAGCAGAAGGCCTGATAGAGATCGGTTAATGGAGCGCTGCATCCGTCTTAGACGTCCTCCGATACGCCTAGTCTTGCTACGACGTCTTCGACGACATCGCTTACAGTGTCTTAGACAACATCTACCCTTTCTTAATGTCGATTTGAACAATGTATTGCTTATTTGCGCGCCTCGATTGCATCTGTACAGTCCGATGTTTGAGCTCGCATCCATAAACGCGTTGGGGAACGTCATTTGGATTCATGCTTTATTCAACGCCAGCTCTTGACTAGTTGGCTCTGGTATTGGTCACACATCTCAAGAAGAACCTTTAAAGAGCCGTTTGTGACAGTTTAGATGTCTCGTTGCTATCGGTGTCAATATTGTTCACACTCGAAAATGGATTGTTAAGTTGAATTTTACCCCTACCCACAATCCAGGCTTCTTATGGTGATAACGAGTGGCGTAGCAAGCTGACACTGATTGAAATGTAAAGGTTAAACGTTCTTTTAAAATGTTATATCGAAAGGAAATGTGCACAGTTACTTTTTTTCCGTTAGTATATTATAGGCCTACGATGCGTTTAAAGCTGCTCAAACGCAGCTTTTGGATCTAAACATCGTCAACAACAAACGAAGAATAGCCTACCATTTCCTAGCTTTTTTAAGTGATATAAGTACGACATTGAAGGCTAAACCCATTTTCCCATAATTTCGTGCAAAGAATATCGAAGCAAAGTTAAAAGCTAGTCAAATGTTGAACGCTCGACAACTATCCGAGGGTTTTTAAAGGGGCAGTTCCTTTGAGTTCTACACGCATTTGCGGTTTAGGATCTTTCCGAGCTTTTGTAATCGCATACCGCCCAGCATTATCCCGAGATTATGAACTGAATGGACCCAGGAGTCATGTTATCATCAATCCCCTTCACAGAAACACATGTATATGATGTTGATATTATCTAGGACGTGTCCCTTTAGTAGAAATGAAGCATGCTCCTAAATGCACGTGCGTTAAGAATTAAAATAGATTCTTAAGTGTCTACTTACGCTTTTCATTTAGACCACGAATTGGCCTTAAATTCGAAAATAACTGTCTTAATTTCGAATCATTCTTTGAAACGTAGTCAGCAGAAAAAGTTTTGCGTTACTTCCCAAGAAATTTCGTTTTGTGTAGCAGTAGCTTTAAGCCAAGTTGAAGAGTATTATAACTGATCGAATTTTGCCGTTCAATAATTCCCTGGAAGTTTTGTAAAGAAAGATTGTACCAATGAAAACGGTCCTTACAAGTGAGCGCTTATCTGATTGGACCGTTTGAATTGACCTTCATATCAATTTTTCGTCCACCAATTCCAAGTTTTACCATGTAATTTTCCAAGGGGACGAAACAGAGCGAGTTACACGTGGCTCCGAGCATGCTGATCAGTTAACTGTTTTACTAAAACCTATTTTAAGCTCTTTATTAGGCCTACTAGATTAGAAAGTTCCCATTTAAAAGCTACACCAGGGACAGTCGGGGTGCTGACATGGCAGGACTTTTGTACAATATAGCATAAAAATATTAAAAATATTGTGGCTGAAGGAATTAAATGCTGGTTATAAACAGTACCATTTTTGGAATGAAAATGAAAATAGAGAATAAACGGGATTAGATTGATACCCTGGCTAATTAATGAATAATCGATATCAACCATCAATTCATCGGCAGATTTTAATAATTGAACCAAGTCCGGAGGCCAAATGGTTATCTACGATCATAGTTTGAATGTGAAAGGAAGCAGTTGCGTGTTAGCCCTGGCCCAATTAGGGATAGAGTACCTTAATATGGGGCCTACGGTGTGTTCTTTCGACGAGGAAATTAGTACGTGCTCTAAATACTATGCTACATGTACCAGTAAAGAACAAAAATATAGGCCTACTAAAAGAAACAAGAGTTGTCCACGGACAACGTAGCTCGCCTATACAAGAGCTTGTCACAAAAAAAAGAAGTTCAAGGTCAAAGGTCAACGTCACTAGGTCAAAGGTCATGGTCTCAAGGTCAAGGTCATGACATGAGGTATCCATATCTGAAATATCAAGGCTCTATCTGTAAGAGTGCATGAGATATAGGCCAGGCTAAAGTTTTTTAAAAGTAGGTCAAACTCCAAGGTCAAGGTCACTGGGTCAAAGGTCATGGTCCCAAATGAAAGGTTTTGCCGGGAGGTATCCATGTGTGAAGTATCAAGGCTGTATCTCTAATAGTGCCTAAGATATAGACCAGGTTAAAGTTTTTGAAGACGCGACGCCGACGCTGACGCCGACACTAGGGCTGTGACATTAGCTCCCCGGACATAAAGTCCCGGCTCGCTAAAAAGAAACGCTACGACAAATAAATTTGATCATACGTTTTGTTTCGTCTTTCTCAGGATCACCCTCATTTGAGTATTTTTTTCAATGCATTGTAAAACTTTGTAAATCATTTGACTGTCTAATGTTAAAAAAAAATCATCAACGTCACAGGTTGTACGTGTCATAAATATGCGTTTAAATGAGAGCGATTTGGCGTCAACGTTAAATGCGTTCTTGCACGCAATCCAATTTGACGTTAACGTTTCCTGGCTGAAATGTGATTGCTGTACTGTCCATGAATAGCATCAACACTTTTTCTCGATAAAATAATTTGTTTCCGTAGGTAAATTAAGCGAACGTTATGTTCCTGACGTCGTGACATTAGGCGTTGACGATCGCTTTTCGGGCGACCGTTAGTGGTTCTGTTCGTTCTAAGACGTTATCTTATGCAATATTTTGTCAACCGATGTACACCAAAGTCAACAGCAAATGCGGGTTGATATGTTCCATTCGTAAACATCATAATTGCTGCCAGACGACGTCTTAAAATAAGCCACAAAATGATATGAGGAATTAAAATTAATCCAAACGAAAATCAATGCCTTTTGTCGAGTCGACGTGCATCTACACAAATCATAAGAGCTTTATCTAAAGTTTGGTCATTCAATGGTTTGCACGTGAAAAACGTGTAAACGTTTATTTTGACGTTATCTCATAGGTAAGACAGGTTCTTACATAAACACAAAGATCAATATTAAGATACAGTTCCCTGTAATAATCAGTAACAACTTTCACTGAATAACATAAAAGAATTAAGATACATAAAAAATAGTTGTTGCGTTTCTTCTTTCCTCTAGTATAATTCTAATCTCTGCTCGTTCTGAATAAAAATCAGATAAATAATACTGATCAAGCATGCTCGGAGGCCATCGATGATCGACAAAGGACTTTTGTCAAATGTCAGAATAGATATTGGACTAGCTGAGGCACGGTGGATAATTACGTGATACACAATTTTCAGAAAATTTTCAATAATTTTGTTAATACGGGACCGATTTGAATTCGGTTTGAAGCAGAGAAGGAGGACAGACGTAACGCATTAGATGGACGTGGTCGATTTTTGATTTATCAGCTGATAAAAACGTTATTGAAGATAAACCAATATTTTGGTTTATCTTCAATAACTTTTTTATCAGTTGATTTTTCAAAAAAACACCACCGCTAAATTATTCCTGACATTTTAGACCTTCTCTGCTTCAAACCGAATCGAATTCAAATTGGTCAAGTATCGACAAAGTTATTGAAGATTATCGGAAATTCTAAGTCACGTAATTATACACCGTGTGAGGTTCGAACTCACGATCTCAGGATAAAAGGATTCAGACGTTACCGATTGTTACACAATGCACTATAAAAATTAAGCAAAATTGGAGTTTTTAGAAACACAAATTAATAAAAGAAAAAAATGTTCTATACCGCTTTCAACAATGTTTTAGTTAGACATAGCATATCTCTGTGACTGGTGCACATAATCGTGTGTTCCATATTAGGTTTATTGTACCAGGAGAGACATAGCAAGACCCTTTTCAATCCCAGCCATCAGCTGCTTCAGAAAATCGTATTTAGGTTGTCAACCCATTTTGAGATTCACACGAGGTAGGAATTATTCGGACGACGTCATAAACTCACGACAGTTCATTTGGATTTAATCGTTTCCAAATTGTAGATCGTGCAATGGTAATCCACGTCGGAATTACTTGGGCGACGTCATAAACTTTCGGCGGTGGGACGTTCCACCGCCGAATGTTTACAACGTCGCCCGAACAGGTTCGGATGAGTAACGAATGCTAAAATTCTATGTCGCATGAATCTCGATACAGTTGGATTACCCTTATTTTGAAATATACCATGTAAAAAAAGTTTAGCAACACTGACTTTGTTAATTGAAAACTTGTATTTTCTGTGATATTTATCTCACAACCGTTATATACATTTTAGCATATGCATTTAAACACAACATCCAAAGTACATCATGGGAGTACATCAATGTTGTATACACTTAATTTGGCTTAAAGCATTCAGGACTCTATACCAGTCAAGTCTGGTGCGTTCATGGTGTAGCGTCAGGGGAATTACAACGTATGGTCAACGTCTAGTAACCGTTCATCTGTGGAGACGATCACGGATGGTAAGTGTCTACAGATACTCTATTTTGAAATTCTTGTGGAAGCCACTCGGAAGTTTTGGTGTTGTTATGGAACATCTTTGCCGTGACGTTACGAAATTATGACGGTCATCTTCTCGCGGCCTTTTTCTACGACGTCCTTGACCGGGACCATCTCAAACCGCACAAATTGGCTCACATAACATCCTCAAATTGTTACTTATGCTTTGAGATGCGCAAAATTCAAAAAGACATCTTAATCGCCGGTTCTGCCACGTAGGAACACATTAGCGATATAACGTCCTTCTAACGTAAGTCCATTGCAAAGTCCCACAGCATTGCAGCAAATTCTTTTTAGTGGTCTTTTTTATGCTGGGCAAAGACAATTATGTTCACATCTAAATGTTTTCTAGAATTAATCTCCATACACATGAATACCACGGCAGACATGAAAACCGGAAACGCGCACCTGGAGTGCGAGACGCACGCGATGGCGGTATAAAACTCATTTGTTTGTGTTCTCTAGCTATATTCTATTGTGTAAACGTTTGATTTTATGTTACAACAAAACTATTTTGGTTACTACAGATATTTACATTTTGTTGCTAAACTTTTTTGTTATGTATATTTCAACCCTAGTCAGCCTGCGTAATCCCCGAAGACTAATTAGGGTCGCTACTTTTTCATCTTTCAGAGGGTACCTTTTTGCGTGACGATTGTGATTGATTAGTAGCACAATCTTCGCTTTGATCTCAAAAAAGAAAATTCATACAAGACCTAGTCAAGCGGGGACAGAAATTGCATGAACTGCGGTGAAAATGTGGAACACCGGGGCACTTAATTAACCTTTCCCGAACGACAAAAATCAAGACAGTGTCTTTAACCAATTACTGCACAGTGACGCCTTTTGACTCCTTCACAAGAAAAGGCTTGTGAAATCATTGTGGAAAATGAAGAAATTGCTCGTGACAAGCAATTTCTGCATTTTCCACAATAATTTCTAACCCAAAATGGAAAGATTTTTGAAATTTCACCAACTCGAAATTGTCGTCTGCAACACCTTTCAAATTGGAAAAGTCTAAAATTTTGTCGTCTAGTAATGGGTTAAAAGCTGCTGCAGAAGACAAAATCATTGTTAATTTATATCAGTCGTGGTTCTCATAGCTCTGAGATACTAAGGTAGGCTACGTCTTAGTTCATTTGATATGGCGGAGCTTTAGCTTTTATCACAATGAATTTCTCACTAGATCTTTTTTACCTAAATATAGTCCAGTCATATGGTCTTGCATTCCTTTTGTATCACTGTACTTTAATTCAAGTGTATTTTCGTGTATGTTTGGCTATTTGCAAAATATAAGCATGTTTTGCATAATTTTATGTCAGCGCTATGTCAAATGAAATCAGTGATTTAACCCTTTCCCAAACGACAAATTTTTAGGGTGATCCACATCAAAAACTGCCACAAATGATAAAATTGATTTTATTAAAGAGAGGATTTGTGTAAAATATGGCATAGAAAATATTGAGACAAAAGGAGAAACTGCTGGTTATCAGCAGTTTCTTCTTTTGTTTCAATGTTTTCCCACGCCTTTTCAACTAGGGACGTCAAAACCAGGTCTTGTTTGGGAAAGGGTTAAGGAGAAAACGCCGATTACGAGCGTTTTCTTCTATTGCCTCAATGGTTTCCCAAGCCTTTTTTCAGGGACGTAAAAACCAGGCCCCGGTTTCTCGAAAAAACTTAAGTACGTTCTCATGCTAAAATCTGAGCACCGTGCTCAAATCGTACGAAATCCTCGCGAACTTCAATCGAATACCCTCCAACGTTGGAGAGTATCCCTTTGAAGTTGAGCATGTTCTCATGAGAATATACTTATTAATAAGTTTTTTCGAGAAACACGGGCCAGGTCTTGTGTGGGAAAGGTTAACTCTTTCCAACATGGCAGTTTTAAAGAAAATGCTTTCCAAAGGACGCTTTCGTGTGGACGTCTAGACAAGGTCTTGTTTCTAATAGGGTTAACCCATTCAAGTTTCAAAATTATGGACTGTTCCAGAACTGTTCCGTTGCAGAAGACAATTTGAAGTTGGTGAAATTTCAACAATATTTCAATTTTTGGTTAGAAAACATTGTTGAAAATGAAGAAATTGCTTGTCACAAGCAATTTCTTCATTTTCCACAATGTTTTCTGAATCCTTTCTAGTGGGGGAGTCAAAATGCGTCACTGCGCAGTAATGGGTTAAAATAATTAGGCGAGGTTCGTAGTTTCGTTGTAAATCACTCGAAAAGGGGGCTTATTGTCCCAATCGGGGGCAAAAGTCAGAGATGCCCCATCATCGCTTTTCAACGAAAACCTTGTAACTGCAGCTTGTTTTAAGCTGCAGTTACGAGGTTTTGTTGAAAAGCAGCGAATTGCTGGTTATCGGCTTTCTCTTCTTCTAACCCACGCAGTGGCGGATCCAGGGGGGGGGGGGTCGGGTTGTTCCAACGAACCCCCATCTGAAGCCCAATTATTTCTTTTTTATGCAGAAATTCCGTGAAAATTGTATAACAATAGGAAAACGAACCCCCCTAATTGTAAATTCGAACCCCCTTACAGAAATCCTGTATCCGCCAGTGCCCACGGTCCCCCCTTTTCTATTAGGGACGTCGAAACAAGACCGTATGTGTAATCAAGAGGCCCAAGAGGGCCTGAATCGCTCCACTGGCTAATTAATGAAAAGAATTATCTAATGATTTCTTGTAAACCTCCGACTGCCATACCCTGTTTTCTGACAAAGTTTGGTCTGAATTGACTGAATGATCGACTTTAAAAGAATTATTTTGCAATATCTGTAAGTCCGATAAACACTGCCCTACCACATCCACACTTATGGAGCAATAAAAATGTCATGAACAATTCTAGTAAAGGGCCACCTAAGGTACATTTCTATTAATTTTGGTCTTAACTAGCCCAATGGTTGATTAATTTTATGATTTCTCAAAGTCTGATAAGCCCCACCTTGGCAAACCCACATAATTTTTCTTGTGCCATTTAATTAAAGGGGTCACCAAAAATATTTTCGTAAAGTTTGGACTAAATTGACCCTTGTTTGATTTTTAAAAAAATATTTCGTGATTTCTCCAAGTGGGATAAGCCCCGCCCTGCCAAAACAACATTTATTGACCAATCAAATTTTATTCACAATTTAAGTGAGGCACAACCCAAAGAGCATCTCTGCCAAGTTCGATCAACATTGGCACTATGCTTTGAGAGGAGGAGATTTTTAAAGAATTATTTTGTGATTTCCCAGGTCTGATAAGCCCCGTCCTGCCACGCCCACATTTATTGACCAAACATGATTTTACAATAAATTTAGATAAAAGTCCACCCAAGGAACATTTATGCCAAATTATATCTAAATTGGCCACATGGTTGATTTTATAGAATTATTTCCTGATTTCTTTAAGTCTGATAAGCCCTGCCTTGCCACGCCCACATTTATGGACCAATCAAAATTTTATAGACAATTAAGATAAAGGTCCACCAAAGTTACATTTGAGCCAAGTTTGGTCAAGATTGGCCCTCTGGTTGATTTTTAAAGAATTATTTTGCGATTTCTCTAAGTCTGATAAGCCGCGCCCTGTGACGCCCAAATTTATGGACCAATCAAAATTTTGCAGACAATTTAGATAATGGTCCACCCAAGGTACATTTCTGCCAAGTTTGGTCAAGATTTGCCCTCTGGTTGATTTTGAAAGAATTATTTTGTGATTTCTCTAAGTCTGATAAGCCCTGCCCTGCCACGCCCACATTAATGGACCAATCAAAATTCTTTTCGCAATTTCAGTGAAGCGCCACCCAAGAAACATTTCTGCCAAGTTTGAACAAAATTGGCCCACTGGTTTGAGAGAAGAAGATTTTTAAAGAAAAGTTTACGCACACACGGACGGACACACGCACGCAGGCACGCACGACGGACACAACACCATGACAATAGCTCGCTGGCCTTCGGCCAGTGGAGCTAAAAATTGAATGGTAAGAAATCAAACTTTTTGTAAACTTTTTTTTACTTTTTACTATCAAATGGTACAAAATAGTATTTACAAACCAAAAATTGAAAGTAACAATAAGAGCGCAACAGGCACAATATAGGCCTACACCGTTATTTATTTGCATCAAGCATTATTTTCCCCCGTATACTACAAAATAATATGGCAAAATATAGAATGCGCATGGTCAGGTCACCAGCAACTATCCGTGAAACTTCATCCAAATCTGCACATAAATCTACAGTTGACACTTGCTGTTTCGACATCGGATAAGTCGAATTTCTGCTCAAATCTGAAAATCTGGTCCCGTCATCATCAATGATTATCAAAAAATGTGGAAATAAAATTATTTTGAACTAAATATCACTATTGCAATATAGTAAGAAAAGGATAGAAATTGCCCGTTTCGAGAAATTTCTTTCCTTTTCCTACTATATTTCAATGGTAAACATACTTGATGATCAACAAAAATGGATAAATGTCACTTTAACCTTTTCCCAAAGGACAAAATTTTAGGATGATCCACTTCAAAACTGCCTAAAATGACAAAATTAATGGATGATATTAAAGATAGAATTTGTGTAAAGCATGTCACAGAAAATATTGAGACAAATGGAGAAACTGCTGGTTATCAGCAGTTTCTTCTTTTGTTTCAATGTTTTCCCAAACTTTTCTATATGGGACGTCAAAACCAGGTCTTGTTTGGGAAAGGGTCTATTGAAGCTGAACAAACAAGAATTGTCCGCGGACAATAAAGCTCGCCCTAACGAGAGCTTGTCACAAAGAAAAGTCATTTCCTAAGTCAAGGTAAAAAGGTCATGGCCAAAAATGAAATTTTTTAAAAGTAAGTCAAACTTCAAGGTCAAGGCCACAAGGTCCAAGGTCATGGTCAAATGTGAACTGTGTTGGAAGGAGGTGTCCATGTGTGAAATATCAAGGCTGTAGGTGTAAAAGGACATGAGATATAGGCCAGGTTAAAAAAAATTAAAAGTAGGTCAAACTCCAAGGTCAAAGTCACAAGGTCCAAGGTCATGGTCAAATTTGTGAACGGTGTTGGAAGGAGGTGTCCATATGTGAAATATCAAGACTGTCAGGTATAAAAGGACATGAGATATAGGCCAGGTTAAAGTTTTTTGAAAGTAGGTCAAACTCCAAGGTCACAAGGTCCATGGTCAAATGTGAATGGTGTTGGCAGGAGGTGTCCATATGTGAAATACCAAGACTGTAGGTGTAAAAAGACATGAGATATAGGCCAGGTTAAAGTTTTTTAAAAGTAGGTCAAACTCAAAGGTCAAGGTCACAAGGTCCAAGGTCATGGTCAAATGTGAATAGTGTTGGAAGGAGGTGTCCATATGTGAAATATCAAGACTGTAGGTATAAAAAGACATGAGATATAGGCCTGGTTAAAGTTTTTTTTAAAGTAGGTCAAACTCCAAGGTCGAGGTCACAAGGTCCAAGGTCATTATCAAATGTGAATGGTGTTGGTAGGTGTCCATATGTGAAATATCAAGGCTGTAGGTGTAAAAGGACATGAGATATAGGCCAGGTTAAAGTTTTTTAAAAGTAGGTCAAACTCCAAGGTCAAGGCCACAAGGTCCAAGGTCATGGTCAAATGTGAATGGTGTTGGCAGGAGGTGTCCATATGTGAAATATCAAGACTGTAGGAGTAAAAAGACATGAGATATAGGCCAGGTTAAAGTTTTTTAAAAGTAGGTCAAACTCCAAGGTCAAGGTCACAAGGTCCAAGGTCATGGTCAAATGTGAATAGTGTTGGAAGGAGGTGTCCGTATTTGAAATATCAAGACTGTAGGTGTAAAAAGACATGAGATATAGGCCAGGTTAAAGTTTTTTAAAAGTAGGTCAAACTCCAAGGTCAAGGTCACGAGGTTCAAGGTCATGGTCAAATGTGAAAGGGTAGGAGGTGTCCATATGTGAAATATCAAGGCTGTATGTGCAATAGGGCATAAAATATAGACCAGGTTAAAGTTTTTTTTAGACCAGGTTAAAGTTTTTTAAAAGAAGGTCAAACTCCAAGGTCAAGGTCACAAGGTCAAAGGTCATGGTCTCAAATGAAAGGGCTTGGTGAGAGGTAACCAAATGTGAAATATGAAGGCTGTAGGTGTAATAGGGCATTAGATATAGGCCAGGTTAAAGTTTTTTAAAAGTAGGTCAAACTCCAAGGTCAAGGTCACGAGGTTCAAGGTCATGGTCAAATGTGAAAGGTGTTGGTAGGAGGTGTCCATATGTGAAATATCAAGGCTGTATGTGCAATAGGGCATAAAATATAGACCAGGTTAAAGTTTTTTTTAGACCAGGTTAAAGTTTTTTAAAAGTAGGTCAAACTCCAAGGTCAAGGTCACAAGGTCAAAGGTCATGGTCTCAAATGAAAGGGCTTGGTGAGAGGTATCCACGTGTGAAATATGAAGGCTGTAGGTGTAATAGGGCATTAGATATAGGCCAGGTTAAAGTTTTTTTAAAACGGTCAAAAAGTGGGTCAAACTCCAAGGTCAAGGTCACAAGGTCAAAGGTCATGGCCTCAAATCAAAGGTCTTAGTTAGAGGTACCCACAGGTGAAATATGAAGGCTGTATCTCTAACAGGGCATGAGATATGGGCCAGGTTAAAGTTTTTGCGGACGCTGACGCCGACGCCGACATCCGGGGGTATGACAATAACTCTTCCGAGACTATCGTCCCGGGCGAGCTAAAAATTGGATGAGTAAACTACGGATATGTCGAAATATTTTGACGACTCCTCCGACTTTCGACACAACCAGTGTCCACTAAATTTGTATCAACGAGATTTAACCCTTTCCCAAACAACAAAATTTTAGGGTGGTCAAATTCAAAAGCTGCTACAGAGGACAAAATGGATGGTGATAAAAATTGGAATTGTGTGTCATTTATTCAAGAAAATATCGAGGCAAAAGGAGAAACTGCTGTTTATCAGCAATTTCTTCTTTTGTCTCAATGTTATAATAAACCCATTCTATTAGGGACGTCAAAGCCAGGTCTTGTTTGGGAAAGGGTTAAACGTACATACATATGCGTACAAAGTTGCGTACGGACAGACGAGGATAGTTGGCAGTGTATTATTTTAAAAATATTTTGTAACAAAACTTAAAATTTGTGACTCGTCACGCTAAAAGGGACCTTATCCGAACTCCAAAAATAGAAATTTTGACAAACTAGTCAGACTCAGCACAGGTAAACCAGATCCGCATGCGAAAAATGAACATACAGTAAGATACGGAAAACATAAAGGATTTAGAAAATTACATAAATGTGAAAAGTGTCGGCCCTAGTCTGGCTGCGCGGATTGCGCAGACTGACTAGGGTCAATATTTTTCACACTTCCTATAAGATTCCTTTTAGCGTGATGGGTCGCATTTACTAAACAGAACACTGGAGTAGAGAATCTCAATATTCAAGAAAAAAAACTTCATTGTCGTAATATAAAAACTTATCATACACAAATCTTATAGTTATATACATCTATAATATTCTCCTCATTTTCCTCAACATTTTCTGTTATAAAAGCATATTCTAAATGAAACAAAAGCTTAACCCGTTACCACACAGTGACACCTTGTGACGCCCCACGAGAAAAAGGCTTTGAAAAACATCATGGAAAATGAAGAAATTGCTTGTGACAAGCAATTTCTTTGTTTTCCACAATGTTTTCTACCCAAAAAGACAACAAAATTTTGAATTTTATTCACTTGAAAATGTCGCCTGCGACATCTTTGAATTTGGACCAGTCTAAAATTTTGTAGTTTGGTAAAGCTTAACTACAGGGATAATACAGACACAACATTATCTTCTCTTAACCCTTTTTCTAAACACAAAAATTAGGTCCCGAAATTTCATTTTAACCAATTCCCACACATTGACCCCTTTTGACACCCTACAAGATAATGGTTTTGGAAGACATTGTGGAAAATGAAGACATTTCTTGTACCAAGAAGTTTCTTCATTTCTCACTACGTTTTCTACCAGGAAATGATTGTATAAACAATGGTTTATGCTAACTAAACGATTAAATACCTGTTTTGGTTAAAAATTGCCAGAATTGTTATGAGGAAATCTAAACAAAACAGGTATTTAATCACTTGGTTAGCGATAACCAAAATTTATGCAATAGGGCCCAGGATTTATCAAAAAGTTTAAAATTTCATTACCATGAAATTGTCGTCTGCAACATTTTTGAATTTGGATCGATCTATAATTTTACTGTCAGGTAATGGATTAACTCTTTCCAAAACAAAGCTTCTTATTTCAGCTATCCAAAGTACAAAGAGTTACAGAAAACAAAATATGTCAAGGATTACAATGTTCATGTTATAGTATGGAAAATGACCCAATTCATTAAACTTAACGACCCAATTTAACAAAAGGCAGAATATTTCATTTTTAAGGCATCGAAAACATTGTTATCAACATTTTCTCCCTTTCTCTCATTGTTTTCCAGTGTATTCTGCCCAAGGAATGTCCATACTAGGTTTTGATTGAGAAGGAATTAACCCTTCCCCTAACAAGACCTGGTTGGGATGTCTCTATAAGAAATAGCTTGGAAAAACACTGAGGCAAGAGAAGAAAATCATTGATAACCAAAAATTAACAATCATTTCCCCCTTTGTCTCAATAGTTTTTGTGCTATTATTGTACACCAAATCAATCATCATTTACAATCATTGTTATCATCTGCAGCAGCTTTCAAATTGGGAGTCTAAATCTAAGCTGTTTGGAAAATGATTTACCCATTACCAAACAACAAAATTTTAGCCTAGTCTAAACTCACAGGTGTTGCAAATGACAAGTTCAATTGAACAAAATTTAACATTTTTTGGTCTTTAACATTTTTTGGTCTTTCTTGGTAGAAAACATTGTGGGAAATGAAGAAATTGCTTGTCACAAGCAATTTCTTCATTTTCCACAATGTTTTCCAAAGCCTTTATTTTGTGGGACGTCCAAAAGTGTCAATTTGTAGGAAAGCTATAATCCGAACACTAGACATTTTCACTCTCTTTCAATTCACCGGTCTCTGCCGTTTCACTTGTATCCATCTGTGCAGAATCTTTCCCAGTGTCCTGTTTACCAGAACTCCCTTTCTTACGAAGTTTCTTGATTAGAGCCATTCCATGTGTCCGCATGTGTCCATTAACAGCCGCTTCAGTCGCAAATTTTTTATGACAAACTCGACATTCGAGTGGATTTGAATCGTCCATTTCTACCTCGCTCTCGCTGGAATCTTCTTCAGACACATCCGGATTAATCTCCGGTATTGCCTCACTAGTCATTTCCTTTGGTTCTTCGATTTTATTGTCCTGACAGTATTTGTCAAAGTTCTTTACTTTATGAACCATGAATAAATGCTTTCTCAATGATGGTAGCACGGCAAAAGAAAGGCCACACTCTAAACATTGAACAGTTTCAGCAACAATATGTTCCTTTATGTGTTCTATGAATTTGTCTCTGACTTCGCATGTGAACAAGCATTTAGCACATTTGTATGCCTGCTCACCGTCGGTTTTCACTTTCTTTGTTGGCGTTTCCTCGCTGTTGCTGTCACTCTGGGTTTCAAACTTCCGCTTCTCTGGTTCAGGACTCAAACATTTCCCTTCAAATCCCGGCACCTGGGGTTCTACCAAAGAGTCATCCCACTGCTTCATACGATGCTTTTGGCGCATATGTTTCTCAAGTTTGGCTTTTTCAGTGAAATTCCTGTCAATTTTTCTACTCTTACAAATGAAGCAAACATACCTGAGTTTTCTCCCTTCATGACTGAGGATGAGATGTTTTTTCAGGGCAGACTGTGAATCGTGCATTAATCCACATAGATGACACGGATGGAGGCCATGTTCCTGCTTCTTGTGCTCCTCCAGCTTCGACTTTCGTGTAAAAACTGCCCCACACTGATCACATTTCTCCTCAACATCCTTCCGTAACGGCGTAAATGCACGTTTGTCGGGCACAAGTTGTACGGAAAATTCTTGTTCATGATTCCGTGTTATCTTCAATTTTGGTGTAGTTCCCTTCCTAGCTGTCTGGACCTTTGGCTTCAACTCTACGCCTTTTTTGATCTGGTTTTTGATGGAAGCGCAGGCAATTTCATGACTTCGCAGTGCATGATAATCTGTAAATGATGTATCATCACACGCAATACAGACAAACACATTCGCATCTCGGTGACGCCTTAGGTGGTTTATTCGATGTATTTTGCCTTTGAAAGTTTCACCACAGACCGGGCATGTTGGACTCACCCCATCTGGCAATTTTAAACTTGGCGGTAAAGAATCATCTGCTGAAGTTTTATTGTTTACATTTGATGGCGATGCTAGGGATTTTGCTTTGATCATTTGGTCTCTTTGATTAGTTTGTGGTCCTTTTGTCTGCTCGATTGAGGGTTTTTTCGACACCTGTGGCTTTGCAGCAATCATCGCAAATTTAGCTTTGGAGGAACTTTCAACTCTGTATGACTTTGTTGCGAAAGGAATGAGTTTAACATAATCAGAGAATTTATGTAGATTCATGGATGCGCCAATTTCTCGTACTTTATTGATACACTTGTGTAACCTATAATCTTCGTCATCAATACACACCATTCCACAGTCCTTACAAAAACGTGTAGTTACTCTTGTACCTTCAGCAGCATGTTGTAGCATATGTAGTGCATATGTGTAGGGATCATCTAACATATGACAGCAGAACGTACAGAAGCTGAATTTCTGGGCCAGTGATTTATGTGTCTGTTTACAATGACTCAACAGCAGATCTCTGTCTGCAAATTTCTGTCCACAGAGAACACATCTATATTTAGTAAGAACATGTTTCTTTATTTCTGTGACATGTTTCTGTATATGACTCATCAGAAAGTTTGTGTCGGATATGAGTGTACCGCAGTAATGGCAGCGATATAACATTGTCGTCCTGGCCTGGACGTTCTTCTCATAGCTGTGTACATCGTCCAGATGTATCAGGAAACTCTTCATACTTTGTAGAGCGACGGGACATCGTTGACACTTATAGTACATGTCTGACTTCAATAGAAGATGATTCTCCATCGCACTCTCACTGTTACAGAAAAACTCACACTTCTTACAGGAAAACTCACAGTAACGACTTAAATGGTGACAGTGGTGCTTTAAATGAAACAAGTATTCAATTGCTTTCCTTTCATTTGAGAAGACTTCCCCACATTCAGGGCATATAAGGGCTGTTAGTTTTCTGTTTGTATCCATGATGACGTCTGTCTTGTGTATCTGCCTGTGTGCTTGTATGCCACAACTGTTCTTCATGTAGACAGGGCACTTATTCGTGTTACAATAATGATTAGTAGCTGACTGTTGTTGGAAATGGCCTTTCCGATGAGCATCTGATTTGTATTGTACTCCACAAAAAATGCATTGATCTGATATGTTATCAAATAGTTTCTTTTCTTTAGTTAGGTACACGGGTAGATCTTGAAAGAACTTGAACTCGGTGGATGACGCCAACTCATCATAAAATGTAGAAATTTCTATTGAATCAGATTTGATATGAATTGGTACTGCCTGGGTGTTATCAATGTTTAAGTGACTTCTCAAATGGTTGAGCATCTGGCATTTATTTGTGAAGTATATATGTTTGAGACATGTCTCACATTTGAAGCGTATCTGCATGCTCCGCCTGGACAAGTGGTTATGTAGACTCTTCTCAAACATGAAGGTATCTCCGCACTCATAACACGGGTACTGTTTATAGGCAGCCATCATTCCCTGCAGTATCTCTGGCACAGGCTTCGGTTTGTATGGAGCTATTGGGTTCTTCCTCGCTATCAACTCTGTAATCTTTGAGGCTCCAATATTTCTAATGTTCATTGGCTCCAACGGCATATCATCAAAGACAGCAGATTTTACCACAGCAGTCTTGATCTTACCAGGAGGGATCACCACAACAGCCCCAGGCAACTGATTTGTCACTGAACCTTTTTGTAATGGTGTCCCTGATGTTTGAATGGTGTTCAGTGAGGCTGAAGTTGTCTGTAATATTGACTGATTCTGTGAAGTTGAAGTTTTTGGCAGTATTGACTTAGTAGGTTTAACAAGATGAAGAATAAGTTTGTTTTTTGAATTGGACTTCCCAGCTTGACTTTTCTTAACAGCTGTCACAACACTGGAATAGCCAGACGTTGTGACCACTTTTACCGGGACTTTTTTATTGCCAACTTGTGTATAAGTTAGTAATTCTGCATTGTTTTGACCAGATTGAGTCGCAGATACATTACCAGATTGTGTGGCAGATACTTTAAGTGGTTTCATTTTGTTCTTGGCATAGTTATTCATGAGTTGCGTAGTCACACTATGGTTTTCTGAATGATTTTCAGCAATCCCATAACGTGGATCATCGGGTGGTTCAGTTTTAATTGAACTTATGACTGTGCAAGATGCAACTGGTAAAGCTGGATCTGATGGTGCAGCGCTCCCAGATGTCACTTTGTTTAAAGACTCCTGGGAGGATGTTAATTGTACTACATTACTTCGTGATACAGTTTGCATGTTTTCAGTTTGTTGTTTGGTTTTACTTCCTGACGCAATCATCTTAACAGAAGAGCACATATCCTTGAGGGCAGCAATAGACTGACTTATATCTTTAGAGGTTTCATCCTTTGTTGGTCCAGTTTGACATACATTTTTAGACGTTTGATCCATCATGGGTGTGTTTTGATCCAGTGGTGGTCTGTTTAGGTCCATTGTTGGTTTATTATGGTCCATTGTTGACCTATCTAGGTCCATTGTTGGTCTATTTTGGTCCATTGTTGGTCTGCTTTGATCTGATGTTGGTCCATCCTTGTTAGTTGCTGCATCAGAAGGGGTGGCATCAGCATCTGTCTCCATTGGTTCTGACAATGAGCGAACATCTAGAATCATTAAAGGCTCAGATACATTACTTGAAGCAGCATCATGCTCTGAAGCTGTGTTTGGCTCTGATTTCGTGTTTGAATCAGTTTTATCAACTTCAGATCGAACATTGAGTATCATTAAAGGTTCAGATTCACTGCTTGAAGCTGTGTCAGTCTCAGATTCATTGCTCGAAGCAATGTTAGGCTCAGATATATTATTTGAAGCAATTTTAGGCTGAGATTCGTTGTTTGAAGAAATGTTATCACTATCTGATCTAGCATCCTGTATTATTAAATGCCCAGACTGATCGTTTGAAAGAGTATCAGGCTCAGATTCCTTGACTGAAGCAGTTTTGTCACTACAAGATCGAACATCCAGAATCAATAAAGACTCCGACTGATTGTTTAAGACTGTGCTAGGCTCAGATACATTGCTTGAGGCAATGGTAGGCTCACAATTCTTGTTTGATGTAGTTTTTTCACTTTCAGACCGAACATCTAGTATCATTAAAGGCTCAGATTCATTGCTTGAAGTTGTGTTAGGCTCAGGTTCTTTGTCTGAAGTAGTTTTACGCTCAGATATGTTGTTTGAAGCATTATCAGGCTCAAGCACATTGTTGGAAGCATTTGTATCACTATCTGACCGAACATTTAGAATCATTACAGGCTGAGTTACATTGTTCGTAGCAGTTTGATCACTATTTTTCACTTTAGGTAGATTTGTCACTTGTGTAGCTATATCATCACATTCCATCAGGCTTTCATTTTCCGTGGTAACGGAGGTTAGTTTTTCACTATTCTGACAATCTTGATCAATTTTGTCATTAGTTTTCTGTGATTCACTTTCATTTTCTTCTTGCACACTTCCCCTGACAGACATAATACTCAAACCAAGTCCATAACTATCAGAACTCAAAGTCACAGAATTTTCAACATTTTCACTCCCCGTTGTTTGGGCTATTAGTGACATTTCTTCTGTATTCATATCAACCTTTTCAGATTCCATTGGTTTTGTTGTATCCTCAGTTTTTGTACCATTGCTATCCATATTTACAATTAATCCTGGATTTGCTATATCAGATGCCTCTGTCCTATTGGTATCAACATTTTCAAGCCCTGGTGGTTTTGCTGTGTAAGAAGACCCTGTAGCATTATTAATGTTTTCTTTATCTAACAGTTTTGCAGGGTGAGACACTTTGGCAGTATTGTTATCAACACTTTCAGTCTCTATAAGTATTGCTGTTTCAGAGGATTCTATTATATTTCCTATATCAACATGTTCAGTAGCCAAAGGTTTTAGTGTACAAGACGCTCCTACAGTTTTGTTACCAGCATTTTCAGTACCAACTAGTTTTGCTGTATCCAAAGGACCTGAGATATTGTCATCCTGTCTTTCCATACCTTGGGGTTTAGCTGTGTCTGCAGTATTGTTTTCAGGGCTGACTAGATCATCAGAAGTATGTCCACTCTCTTCACTACTAGTTTCATTATTTGAATCACACATCTCCTGTATTTGGCTCACCTGAAAAATCATGAAACATAAAATAATAGATTTAGACTTGTAACAATAAAATTTCATCCATTTTCTTTGGAAACCTCCTTACTGCAGCTTGTTTTAAGCTTAAGTTACAAGGTTTTGAAGAAAAGCTGAGATCTATTTGTGGAACACAAATGTTACTTATGAGCTTGATTGATGACGTAGACCATTACCAAAGCATTAATATTGATAGGACAATACCTTATTCGGATTACCAAGTATGAGCCTTATATCATAAAATGATCAGAAGCTACAAGAAAGAGTCCAACTTTCATGTCTAGCTGTGTATTAACCCTTTCTCAAACAAGACCTGGTTTTGACGTCCCCTGTAGAAAATGCTTGGGAAAACATTGAAACAAAAGAAGAAACTACTGATAAACAGCAGTTTCTCCTTTTGTGTCAATATTTTTTAAACCATGTTTTACATAAACCTGATTTTTAATAACATCCATTTTGTCAATTGTGGCATTTTTGGAAGTGGATCACCCTATAATGTTGCCGTTTGGGAAAGGGTTAAGGGTTGATAACGGTAAAAAAGACCTTCAGAAAGGCTAAATGTTGTTGAACATAAAAGTGTTGATAAGCAAGATGTGTTCGTGAAACACAAATGCCACTGAAATGGCATGTGTAAAGTTCTCGGACAGACAGATGGACACGAATAATCAAAACAATACATTTCAATACATGGGCATAACAAGAGCTTCACAAAGTGGCCCATATACCCCAGAGAGGGGCTTGTCAGTAAAATATTAAATTTGTCAATTTTTTTTTCAATTTTAGGGCAGATAATTGAAATATATATGAAAAGAGTTATCTAAATTTTGTAAGCAGTTTGCACAACCAGACACTATAGATATTCATTGTGGCATGTTTAATTAATTCTTGTTTAAACTGTAGGAATTGTGCATGCGCAAAAACGAGCCATTTTTTTAAATTCAAGGGCAGATAATTCAAGTACGAAGAGAGTCATCTGAATTCTGTAAGCAATGTGCACAACTAAACACTATGGAAATTCATTGTGGCAAGGTTGATAAAATTCTGATCAAAACTATAGGCAAAAATGCCCACACAAGAAAATAGGCAATTTTTTAATTCAATGGCAGATAATTCAAAAACGAAAAAAGTTATCTGAATTCCGTAAGCGATGTGAACAACAAGACTCCGTAGAGATTCATTGTGGCAAGTTTGATCAAATTCCAACCAAAACTGTAGAAGTTGCGCACACAAAAATTTTTTGACTGACAGACAGCAAAATCAAATATTAACCCATTTCACAAACAACAAATTCTTGGATGTTTGAATTGAGAAGCTGCAGTAGCTATTGAAGCACACAAAATATCTTGGCTCCACACAAAAAAACTTTGGAAAACATTGTGGGAAGTAAAGAAATCACTCCTAACAAGCAATTTCTTCATCTTCGAAAATGTTTTCTATCCAGGAAGATCAAAATGTATGTAAAGTCACTTGAAACTGTTGTTTACAGCATCTTTGAATTTGGAGAGGTCTAAAATTTGCTGTCTGGTAATGGGTTAAAATGTGTTAATGAAACCCTATGTTGTAGGTACCTTTTAGAATCATCTCACCGAGATGATTCCAATGAGTACCCACAACATACAGTCTGAATTTACTATGGTCTTATTGTGACGGCTAGAGCACCTAACCATGATTTCCAGTTATTTCTCTCTTCAGTACAAGCACACAATTCTTTCTGAGCCTCTGGCTGCTCGTCCACATACATTCATGATTATCCAACCATTGGTAGGGGATAAATGCCATGCCATGTTTACTGTGGCATGGATAAAAACCAGGCCCTGGTTTCTGGAAAAAACTTTAGTACATACTCATGAGTACATGCTCAACTTCAATGGAATACTCTCTAACGTTGAAGGGTGTTGAAGTGCACATGGATTTCCTGTGATTTGAGCACGGTGCTCAGATTTGAGTCTGAGAACGTACATGTACTTAAGTTTTTTCCAGAAACCAGGGCCAGGACCTCATAGGTAAGAATCTAGTACTATACTTACTGCCCTATGGCCACCGCCCGAGGAACACATGAACCCCCCTCCCCTATTTAGTTGTAAAGAGAGGAACAGATAAGTGGGGTTGGTGGGGTGGGGGGTATTTCTGGTTAAGGTATTACAATTCTTTAATTTCAAATCCTAACCCTATGTTGTTGGTACTCATATGAATTGTCTCAATGAGACAATTCTTATGAGTACCAACAACATAGGGTTTGATGAACATTCTATACAATAGTGCTTTTTTTGAAAAAAAAAAGTTACTGCCTCTTGTCTGTAGCTACAGTTGTAAGTACTCACAGTTTGTTTTTCTGTCAAACAATCAAGTTGGGCTGCAGATGAGTCAGGCTGGTTTGTTTGTGTATCTGAAAATAGTTGATCAAAATGGATGGGTTATTGTCTAAAACCCCTTTCCTGACCAAGGCCTGGTTTTAAGATCCCTTAACCCTTTCCCAAACAAGACCTGGTTTTGTCGTCCCTAAGAGAAAAGGCTTGGGAAAACATTGAGGCAAAAGAAGAAAATGCTGGTTACCAGCATTTTCTTCTTTTGCCTCAATGTTTTCCATGCTACAATATACACAAATCCTTTCTTCATCGCAATCAATTAAGTCACCGGCAGCACTTTTTAAATTGAAACATCCTAATATTTTGTTGCTTGGGAAAGGGTTAAGGAAAAAATTGCCTATGTTAAGTTTTCTGACAGACAGACAGACATGACTAAAACAATATGCCCCCGATCTTTCGATATAATGAGGGCATAAAAACATTGGAAAACATTAAGGCAAAAGAAAGCAAGAGGACAAGACGACCCTATATAGATCACCTTAGAGAACGTTGAGACTTTGAGGAGAAGAATGTATAAGTCTCAACTGACATCCACAACTTCTGGTCAACTTTGATTGCAACAAGAGCTGTCCGAAGACAATGCGCTCGACTTTCGAAGTTGCTTAGTATAAAGGGGCATAACTGCAAATATAGTGGAGCCAGGGTCATGGGCCCTAGTAGTAAGGTAGAGGGTGTGATGGTGAATAAGTATTCCAAGTTTGGGTTGAATCCCTTTGATAGTATGGAAGTTATTGATGTTTGAAAAAACTTTAACCTTTGTTGCAACGCCAACGCCCGGGTGACAGTATAAGCTCTCATTTTCTTCGAAAAGTCAAGCTAAAAATTAATTCGAAGAATTTTGGTAATAAAGCATAATGAAGCCATGAAAAATATAAAATTTTGATGTAGGATCTATGACATATCAATTGTCAAGATAATTGCATCATTAAAACCCATTTTGGAACAGTGATGCATTTTGACCCTCATTAGAAAAGGTTTAGGTAAATATTGTAGAAAATGAAGAAATTCCACAATGTTTTCTACTCAAAAAGACATGTAAAATTTCACTTGCTTGAAATTGTCATCTGCATCATACTTGAATTTGGACAAGTCCACAATTTTGCCAGATTTTACCAGATGGTTATGGGTCAAGAGGTGATTCTACTCTCAATATTTCATAGCCTGAGGCAAAATAGTTCAGGAGAATAAGATTGTACAAAATATCCTTTTTTGTTTCTTAATGAAATTTGACACCCAACAACTTAGGGCCACTTTTCCATGTTCCACAATAATTTATAGTATTTAGGTAGAGGACCTTCAGACAATATTGCATACAAATTTCAAGACTCTAGGCCTTAGGGTTTAGGAGAAGAAGATTTTTTTTATAAACTTGTGTGGACACAGGGTTTTCTATGATGCACAAATTATGCATCATTGTCGCAATTTCAAAACAAATGTCCCCTAAAAAATTTACCTGAGGGTCATTGATGACGCAAGTTTTAAAATACAGCTTTTTGTAAATAAGATGTATAAAATATAATTTGACTCCCAAAATTTGAGAAATGACCCCCAACATCAAAGGCAAGGGGTCACATCAACCTCCAAATTTTTATTCCCAGGGAAACTCTGTGGACAGATGGATGCGACGGACAGACTGACTATGAGCTATCACAATAGTTTGCCCTCAGCACTTTGTGCTAGGATGAGCTAAAAGTGTTGCTTATAAGCAAGCTAGGTTTAAAAGACAGATTTTATTGCTTGATTCTACAGGGACCAAGAAGTGATGGGTTGCAATCAAATGTTCGGTTTATAGGAGTTTTACGCCGTTTTCAACTACTAAGGTCACCTGGAGCACCTAACCATGGATTCCTGTCGTTTCTCAAACCAGTACTTCCACAACACCATTACCGAGCCTCAAGCTGATCCCCTACATAGGTTCACCATATCAAACTATTGATGGGTGACAATTTTGTCAGTAAGGGTATTTGTCGCGACCAGGTATCGAACCCGGGACCTCTTGAATGAGAGGCAGATGCGCTACCAACTCGGCCATGGCTGCGGCCCGCAATCAAATGTAGTCAAATATCTATTTAGAGAGCAACAGAAAAGAGGGGGTAAAGACATTCTAACTTTTTTATTTCAATTTCAAACCCTAAGTTGTGTGTACTCATTTGAATCAACTGACGAGATGATTTCAATATAAGTACCGAAAACATAGGATTTGGTGAACAATAATGAAATGTTGCATTTTGAAAAGCTAATCATTTCCTCTTATCTGCTCTCTATATTTGTAAGTTACACACATACCGGTGCCTGTTTTATTGGTGTATTTATCATTGTGCCTCGAGTTGGACAGTTCAGGAACCTCTAATACATCAAGTTTACCTCGTATCTGCTCTTCTGTTTGATCAATCAATGTTGTAAACGAGTCACCAGTTTGTACACCAGTCCTTAAAGAAGAGAAATTCTTGCATTATTTAACTTTTATCTCAAAAAAGCTCTAGTTTTGATGTGTCTAATACAATAGCTCGGAGAAACATTCCTAAATGCTATCCAATATCGTTTTTTTGTGACATTTAATACCTAACTCTTTATCAGAAAAGAATACATTGTTAGTACCATGTCAAAAGCCAAACAAAGTATTGAGCAGAATCTATACAAGATTTACTCTAGCTCATGTTTTGTTACATGTAGATTCCCACTGCCAATCAAATCAACTCGATCAAGCCCAATCAACTGATCTAATACAGTTCATGCTGGTTTGGCATATATGATCCAAAAAAGTTGGGGTGATCGAGTTAATTCTTCATCGCTTAACCCTTTCCCAAACAGCAACATTTTAAGGTGGCAATTTGAAAGCTGCTGAAGATGACAAAAGGGATATTGTTAAAGGTATAATTTGTGTATAAGATAACACAGAAAATATTAAGACAAAAGAAGAAACTGCTGATTATCAGCAGTTTCTTCTTTTGTCTCAATGTTTTCCAAAGTCATTTCAACTAAGGACGTCAAAACCCGGTCTTGTTTGGGAAAGGGTTAAGCTACCGACAACATAGCATTTGTAATAGTAATTACAAAGTTACAATATCTTCAGTCCCAGTAAACTCTGTACTTTATTTTTCAACCCTCATCCAAACAAGACCTGATTTTGACATCCACGAAAGAAAAGGCTTGGGAAGACATTGAGGCAAAAGAAGAAAATGCTGATAACCAGCATTTTCTCCTTTGGCCTCAATATTCTCCATGCCATTTTGTATGTGTACCCAAATCTATCATATCAACATCAATTTTGTCGTCTGCAGCAGCTTTCCAATTGGAACAGTCCAAGTCTATTTGGGAAAGGGTTAAATCTTTGGTTGTATACCTGTTATTGATGCTGTGTAAATTCTTATTCTCCATTTTACTCAGTCTTGTCTGCAGCTAGCAATCTAGCTTTCCTTTATGGGTGTAATAGATGCAGTGACCATCTTGCTGTAAAAAATAATAAAGAACAAACTTGTCTTATCAATCCATTAAATAATACCTGGCAGGCCCATAGGAAGAAACTTTTTATTGTGGTGGCTAAAGCCCCAGTTTCTGAATAATATATGGGGGGAACATTAAGTAAATCCTTGAGAGAAAAGATGAAAATACTTAGGTCCGTAAACATACTATTACATGTTTTTTATAACATTTGCCGTCTGCAATTGTGCAAGTCTATATCTTTATTAATATTCATTCTAACACCCTTAAGATATTTTAAAATTGGTCATTTTTTTATTATTTGGTAGGTTTACAATAATTGCTGCCATAAGAAATGAACATATCACAAAGCAAGTTACTGATGGCAGATAACTAGCGATTTAGCAATCATACAAAAACTGTATAACCTTATCTATGTAGGAAAAAATCCACAATGTAAGGTGCTTCTTGGTCCCCACAATGAGTTAGCTGGGTTATTGATTTGATTTCATTCTTTTCTTTCAATGTTTTGATTAGCAAAGAAGAGATAAAAGCTTGAAATGCATTTCTGCTAAATGTCGAACGAAATAGTGCTCAAAATGAATGTGTATGACATAGTACTATTGGACAAAGTATTTAGCAGAGCTTCAAATTTATTTGAAGAGTGGTGGGTCGAAATGACCCATGGCAAGGAAATTGATGGGTCATTTTTGGAAATGATGGGCCATAGCAATGAAAATAAACATAGTGATATAGAAAATTTGTAAAAGCTTGGGCCGCTTGGCTCCTGGAGATGAAAAGTGATGGGCCGTATTTGCAAATAGTGTGTCAAATGGCCCAGGCCCACTGTAAATCTGAAGCTCTGATTTAGTCTGACAAAATCTTTGTAGGTGGGATATTAGCCATGATCTTTGTAGACTGGCATACTCAAAACTCACTAATAATTCTGACATTCCCATACACAAAAAGTGGTGGATTACGCTTGGAAAATAGGCGGAATCAAGGCGTAAATGGCAATTTACGCTTGTAACAGTGGAGGAAATATACTTTCCGCCTCATTCACTGTGTAAAGCACTAACGGAATATATTTGACATTACAGGCGTAAAATGAAATTGAGGTGGAATTTCATTATTACGGGCGTAATTTAACACTTTAACTTTTTGAACAGGCAGAATTTTTGGACTTAGCCATTTTAGCAGGGCCGAATGACTATTCCTTCAGGCTGAAAATTACATAAACTTTTCTGTGAGGTGGACTTTGAGGACTTGGCAATTTTATAATGACGGAATTTCAATATATTGGCCATTTTCATTTTGCACTGCATAAGATATAGGCAAAGAAAAGGCTTAATGCTATAGGTCAACCTCTAAATTCAAGGTCACAAGATAAAGGATACACAGGATAAGGTTCTTTCAAAGTATCCCAGCAAACATTTCAAATTGACCCAATATTCACAGAAATGGCGGCCCAATGTTGGCTCTGTAACACCAACCACTATCCGCCCGAGAGCAACAGAGCTCGTCCGAATGATCAGCTGAAGTCATGACCGTGAATATCATTTCTACGCAGATGGTACCTCTCATTCAAACGTAATGACAATGTTTGTTCTACATGTTGATCCAGCTACGTTTGACCAAAATCACAGAATGGATGAACCGTAACATGTAGATAAATCTTTATGCACAGAAAAACATTTGAACCAAACTGAAATAAATAGCTTAAAGTTGGTAGTTCTGACATAAAATCAGTGAAGTCTGTCAGAAATCTTAGTGTCTGTTTTTACAAAATTATGAACATGTAATTATATAGTGTTTGCAGATCCTGTACCAGCTTCGCCAAATCGGATATGTATATCAGAAAATATGGAGACACCACTAAGTCTCTCGTAAACTTATTGGTTACGTCAAGGTTGGATTACTGCAACTTTTTAATCTTTTGATTACCCAAGAAAACTCTGAATAAGTTGCAGGTAGTCCAAAATACTTCAGCTTGTATAGTCGCCAGAGCACCTAGAAGCCATCATATATAACACAGGTAGGCTACTGAGGGAATTGCAGTGGATAGCCTACATTACAGAATTTGATTTACAATACCGACTATATAATACATTTAAAGCCCTCCATGGACAAGTCCCAGAATGCATCACATCTTTTTTACATACATGTATACAAACCCACCCGTAAACTTAGATCAGGGTCAAATGGCACAACTTTGTAACTTAGGTACAGTAACCCAAACGCTGTACATACTAAAAATAAATATTATGGAGATCCCAGTTTCACTTAGCGGTTGCCCTCCACGGTAAAAATAAATTTCATGTGGAAAAGCCTTAATTGATCATCCACCACGTTATTCCGCGCAAAACACTGCAATTTGCGGTAGTACAGGAAGAAGGATAATAAAAAGATTGACGAAATCACAGTGATTCCATGGATTTACAAAGAAAAACATGCATTAGCGCGCGGCAATTGCGATTTTTCATTTAAAACCATTCTAAATCAAATCACAATTGATAAGTGGAAATAGGCAAAAAACAAGCAAGTTGTACTGTATATATAGCGACTGCAGTATGGGACCCGCACTCCCAAGCCGAAGTATCCAAAGTTTAAGTTATGCAATGCAGAGCTGCAAGATTTGTGTCCTGGGATTACAACCCACTGCAATACTCATTACTCAACACTCTTGACAAGCCTAGTCTGAGGAAATGACGACAGTCACGACACCAGACAAAGGTCAAAATTATAATACAAGAAAGCCAACCATCCAAAAGGAGCATCAACGAGAGCACAGTCGCAGCATGTGATTATATTATATGACATGCCATTTTGTAACAGGGTAGTCCTGAAGGAATCATTCTTCCCTGCAAAACCTTTTGATGTGGAACTGACAACCGGTCTGCAGCATAGGGACTAGGCCAAATAATTTTTAATTAATGATCGGTGGATATACATTGTCTTTGAACATGTTTATATCCATTGATCATTAATTAAAAATTATTTGGCCTAGTCCCTATAGTTTGCAGCAGATCATATAATTTCACCCTCTGCTATTACTTTGAAGGCTTGGCTTGCAGATTGTATTGTAAATAAGCACCAGATATTTGTTAACCTGTTTTCAACTTGGAACCCTCTAACACATTTTTAATCATATTTACAACTGCAAGCCAAAAAGCTAGATGTTGGAGCCCAGCACTTAGAAGATAAACCTGCTTTTGCAAAAATCCTGGATCGGTAGCAACATGCAGCTTGGTCTCTTTACATTCTGCTCACTAACTCCAGGGTTTCATATTTATCGACTACAGGGTTAGAAGCATGGTCCACTTCTGTGGGCTCCCTTCCAGATAACTGGCTCGCTGCACACATCATGGGCGTAGTGGATAATACACATGTATACATGTGCGTAATGTAAAAAAAAAACATGAATAGATCGTAGGTCGCTTTATATCATTTTAAGTGTCAGTTTTGCCGTTTTTGTGTCTCAAAATGCACATAGAATGTACGAAAACAAGTCTTACAAATCAAACTTTTCTAGGGGGAATCCCAAACCCCCCTTGAGAGTGGGGATACCCCCTCTTGTGTTCTCCCCCTCTTGGGCCTACAGCGCTCGTGCGTAATATAAATAAATTTCTGGCTACGCCTGTGCACATGGCTGTCTTCAAACCTCAGGGTTTTTTCTCCTTCTTTGGACGGGTCCGTAAAAAGGACCCGTTCCCATAATCCGAGTCTTCTCTGATGTAAATACGCTCTTTGATATTTTGATTTTTCGCTATTTACATCAGAGAGCGTTGCTCTTTGAAAACGGCGGAAAGTTCGGTAACGTTACAAGTAACTTGAAGCTTTGTTCTGTGTATCATATCGAATCACTCGGTAAAACACTGTAGGGTATAGATCAATAAATCATTTTTTGCCATACCTCAGACCAAAAATTTCATTTCAAATCGGCCTGCTGGATAAGTATAACCTTTTGTTTTGAATGGAAGGTCAAGGTAAACAAAGGCTGCTCAGGTGAGGGTTGTTGCAAAACATTGCCTATTAACCTTTTAGAAATACTTTTTGGTCGTAATTTTTTCAGCAGCCATAACAATAAATGGTTCATTTATCGATCTATCATCAGGGGTTTTAACGATAGCGTTTAAGATCGGACGGTGAATGATGCGCAACAATTTGTTGCGAACTTCTTGATTTTTTCAAAGAGCAACGCTCTCTGATGTAAATAGCGAAAAATCAAAATATCAAAGAGCGTATTTACATCAGAGAAGACTCGGATTACCGTTCCCAATGCCAAATAGGGTAATTTTTTCCCAAAATCTGGAAAGAAAATTCCCAATGCAAAAGTTAATCCTTCATTTTGTATGAAAATTCAATCATTCCCTTTCATATGTTGAGAAAAAAGTATCCAGAGACAATCTGAAAGTCCATTCAGTTGATTTCATAAAGTTAACTATACACAGGACTCAATTTTTGTTGGAGTCTGTGATGAAAATGTTTTCCCAATTTTTGACAAAACAACGCATTTTTCCCAATTTGCCTGGTTTCGGACCCGTTCCCAAAACTATGAGAAAAAAAGCTGCACCTACTCCTCATCTATCGTTGTCTCAAAGATCAAAGTTGGATAGGCTCCAATCTCTGTGGTCATTCTCTGTCAGCTGCCGGGGACCATGACATCTTTGGCCTTCCTGGTCTGCATGCCTCTGGGGACCTGCATGTCCAGATTACCAATTCTTGAAGCCTTTGATCCGAGCATTGGCCAAAAAAGGCTTAATCTTTTCAGTTTGTTAACCGTTTTTTAGCAACCATACTTATTTGATCAAACATATTTACAAATTAACAGGCGCTGTGTGACATTTAGAATAATTTCATGTTGATTATTCGAATGAAAATATCGGTTTACCTTTTATAAGAATTTTTATTCATTAGTTAATGCTACAAAATCTACTTCCAACTAGATTCTTGTTCAGAATGTTTCATTTAGTTGACCTGTAAGCCTACAGATCTGTGAAAGTGCACTTTGGCCCAGTTTGGGGTTGATCAAAGTTGAAATTCATTTTGAATGCCAACTATTCCAATTTAGCATTATGGAGTTGGGTATGATTTTGTACATTTGAATACAACCTTTGATGATCTCTGTTCATCATCAGAAATAGGACAAAAAATGATTTTCTTGATTGATAGATCTCAGTGCACGTTGCGGCGACTTCCTCCCAGGATGCAATAAAACAAAATGGCGGCGCCCATGTTGGACGAGAAATCATACAAGAATTTCCACATATTTTGACAATTGCTGACCTTATTCCTATGTAATATTGCAATTTAACGAAACTTTAAGGTGAGTTATCAGCGACGTTTACAGGTTACCAACAATTTAACTTATTTTATGACCTAAAAATCGGCGAACTCTGCATCCCGCTGTGTTCGCATGTGGGTGGGGTAAGTAAACAACAAAACAAAATAGCCTCTAGTTTCCCGTATTCGAGCAGGTTCCCTTATTCGATAATTCTTATTTCCACACGTTGTTGTTGTTTTCTTGCAATGGCCGAATGTTTGTAATGTTTTGAGATTGTTCAATGTTCAATGAAAAGTAAAATAAAAAATAATATCTGAAATATATATTGGGAAAACGTGTCACCCATTCGTCAGAACTCGGCTAATTTCCATGAGCCCGACAACTACGGATTATGCCAAACTATCCACCATATTGACACGTGTCACATGCACATACTATCATCACGTGATTTTCGTTGTGGCAGGTATTACTTACCTCTGACGTAATCGCTGTTTGGAGGTTAAAAACATGTGTGAGCTTGACCCTGGAAAGGAAATAATTCCGGAGCTCGATTAGAGGAAACTTTATCTGGTGAAACTGATCACCTTGTGTACAAAGAGCAGGTGACTAATTTCTTTCTTATTACGTTGAAAAGGAGTTATTTTGCACTACTGGAACTTTACAATTAAATTTGTGTTACTTTCTCTTTGGTTAGTGATACCGGATGTTCATTACTTTAGTGCGCATGCGCAAAAGTAATGCTTAAGGTGCTCGAATACGGGAGCCTACAGGCTATGTCTTCCTCCACAAAATGTTTGTGTTTGTGCACTCTTTATGTATTTTTTAACTCATTTACTTTTACTTCAAATTACAAATTGTAGATCTACTTGTACCTTGTTCAAGTGATTCAGAAACCAGGTAATTCCAATTCTGCACAGTTTTATCATCATTGTTGTTGTTGTTCTTCAGTAAGAGCCTAATTGTTGAACCAGGGTTCTCTGCAGAATAATTTGAAGCCGTAGTGACAAATTATAAGTATACTAAGTAGACCTTGAAATGCACCGTGTTCATGCAAATTATGTGATTAAAAACATAATGGGAAAAGAAGAAATTGCTCAATTTGAGCAATTTCTTCTTTTCCCATAATGTTTTTTATACAGTATTATTACATTTAATTTCACAAGAATGTATTATTCATCACTTTTTGATGTGAAATGTCTAAAATTCCTACGTTTGATGACCTTTTTGAAGAAATTAAGCTGTGGGGTAGTTTTGAAGCTGTAGTGGCATTACACTGATTTACATGAAGCTGTAGTGGGGCCGATACAGCTTATTGGGCTGGGGAGAACACTGGGTTCAATTCAGGAGTTCTGTTTACTTACTGTTTTATTCCAGTAGCTGATACAGAGGGGGGGCTATTTCTGTCTCCTCAACGTCGGTGCCTGCGTAATGTTTTGGTTGTACAACTGTCGTGAAGAAGCGAATTTTCTGCTAAATATAGGTCTACTTGTGACCATTATGAGGGGTTTTCCAAACCATTTTGGGAAAAAAATTCTGGTCAAATTGGGGAAATTGTAAAGCGCAAAATAGCTCTTTTTGGGCTAAATATATATATGTGAACGAAAAACTCATTTTTCATTAATAAATAATACATTTTTAAATAGATTGGGATAAATGAAAGAATGTTCGCTTTGGCAGCACAGCAGTTTGTTTTGGGAACACTTCCATTTTCAGGAGGCACATAAACTGTAGGAAACCCCCTGGTTATGTAAATCGATTGATAAACTGTCATTGTCGAACGATGAAATCTGTTGAATCAAGTCATAGTTTTACAAGAATTTCTAATGACACAAATTGCTATTGTATGTCCTAAATCACAACATGGTTATAAATCTGGAAAGTCATTCCCAATTTTAACCAATTAACGAGTATTGTACTGCAAAACTTTAAGATATATCTAAATTCAAAGATGTTGCAGACAACAATTTAAGATAAATGATTGAAATAGTTTTGTGTCTCTGTGTAGAAAATATTGTGGGTCCAAATGAAGAAATTGCTTGTGAAAAGCAATTTTTCCATTTTCCATGATGTTTTCCAAAACCTTTATCTTGTGGGGACCCGGGTGTCAAAAGGTGTCAATATGCAGTAATGGGTTAAAAGAAAAACTCATTGTCGTCAATGTGGCTATTTTCAGATTTGTTCCCAAAACTATGAGAAAAAAACTTTATGTCAATAGAAAATATTGACCCAGATCAACAACCATTTCAAAAGAGGGCGACATTGAGAACATTACTCTTTTCCTGACATTACAGGAGGTTTTCCCCTACTTAGTTTTGTAGTGAAAGAGTACTTGGTACTCTCACCTTGTATTTTTGAGAGTCTTTGTGTTAGTTTGAAGTCTAGAAGAGGAAAAATGCTGTAAATGTGAACCAGGCATTGCAATAGAAAGGGAAGAGTTATATTATGTTACCTGCTGTAAACCAATTCACCTTTTGAAGACCCATGAGAAGAAGACTGTAGAAAACATTGTAAACAATTTCTTCATTTCCCACAATGTTTTCTACCCCAAAAGTTCGAAAAATAAAAAAAAGATAAAATATTCCGTTGAAATTGAAGTTGGTAACACCTAAAATTGAATTTTGATGACCAGTCTAAAAATGTGCCATCTGAATTTGAAAAGCGATGAAGAGAACAAAAAAAGCGATGAAGAGAACAAAAAAAGCGATGAAGAGAACAAAAAAAAAAACGATGAAGAGAACAAAGTAATCGACATAGAACTGAAGAAAGAAAATGTTTCTGTTGTAGCATAGAAAATATCGAGGCAAAAGGAGGAAATACTGGAATGCTTTTTTGAATGTCAAAACCTGGTCTTCTAATCTTTTGGAAATATTTCTAAAGACCCGTAATTCAATCCAATCTTTGGTGAACTTCCATGAATGGCAAAGAATTTTGTGCGAAAAATAGACTGGGTTTACCGTTATGTTTTGATAAACCATTGGTCTTGTTACAAAATCTCGTAACGCCCAAATTCAGTTTAGAGGCGCCACTAGGGTCTGAAATGGTCGAAAAATTCATGTCATCAGATTCGCTTCCCATATTGATATCTAAAAACAAGTATATCTGACGTTAGATATCTCGATGTTTTTGGATGCAAAATGATCTTTCCATCGGAATTGTTGAGCATCAAAATGGGTAGTTTCAATCACGTTTTTAAGAATATCGGGTATCTTTTAAATTAGAATATGAATTTCATTAGAGGGAAAGACAAACTGCTTCGAGTTGTTAATCAATGCCAATTATCTAGATAACAATGTGCTGTATAGATTTCAGCTTCTGACATGTCCCTCTCTACAGAATTTTAAACTGAAACAAATTAGATTTCCGTTACCAACTTGAAATTACCGTTGTATGTACCGGGTATACTTATGTCTTTTGTTCTGTCCTCCAAACGTATGGATAGAATAAGTATCATCTTTTGTGATTAAAGAGAAGTATCAATGCGTGAGAATCTCGAACTATATTGAACTTGTAATATGCAATGAAATATTTTAGTTGCATAAACTGTAAAATACAACCGTACGTTTTCTGTAACAACGAGCACATTATTATGAGAAAAAAATATCAAAGACGACTTAGAAACATAGCAACTTCAAATTGGTAAAATCCGGTACCAAGTATTTACGCTTTTGCTACGTTTTGAGACATGTACAGCTGCATTTACCTTACTAAATTTCCGTTGCCCATGGTAACGGAAAATTTACTCATTGAAAACAGACTTTTCATGATGAGCTCTCGCAAATTTATCTGGAGTACACCAAAATTCGTAGGACATCTGTATTTTACAGATATTTGTCAGTTGTAGAGGTAAGTGCATAGTGATAAACATTGCCGAAATACCATGTGAAAATGTAAATACCTTTCCTACTTTAAATATGAAACATGTCTTCCAAACACGAACACTGAACTGTGTTTACAATATTATGTACATGTAGTTAGTTCAATGATATGATCATCATACACTACGTTATAGATCATTAACACCAAATTGCGCACCTGTTTTCCATTAAATTTGATTTTGGTATCGGAAATTTCAAAAATGGTATCGGAAATTTGGTATCGGAAATTTCAAATTTATCACTTTTTGTCCCGTGTTTTCTATCATATTGCAATTATGTACAAATACTTTAGCAGTATTCCATTTCATTGATAGCATTAACACTTTAATCTATAAATCATCAAACCATATTGCCAAAAGAGTACTAAGATTAGTATATTACGGAAATGTCATGTTTTTACTTTTCATGAGGGGTACCTCTCTATTGCAGCATTTAGCGATTTTCTTGAAATGTTTAACAAAGTTGTAAAGTGATCTGTACCAATGTAAGGACTATCAAAATTCAATGCACTACGTTTCTTCAGTTAGATAAATGTAACCGGCGACAGGGGTGGCGCCTCTAAACTGAATTTGTGCGAGTTACTAGATTTTATAACAACTGCAAAATGCTATTGATTGTCAAAAATTGTGTCACAGTTAACTGGATAAAATAGTTCCCTATTCAATCCAATCTTCGGGACATTCTATGAATGGCAAAGAATTTTGTGCGAAAAATAGACTCGGTTTACCGCTATGTTTTGATAAACCATCAGTGTTGTTACAAAATCTTGTAACTACGGCTTGAACCAAGCCGTAGTTACTAGATTTTATAACAACACCTGCGGAGATACTATTGTTTGTCCAAAATTAGGTCAAGGTTAACTGGATAAAATCAATCCCTATTTCTCTTTCAGATGTTATTGTCGATCATTTTGACATTGCTGATAGGGCACGACACAATCCATTTTACAAAAGGAGAGGAGTTCAAACCACTTGGCGCCCATTCATCTCCATCAACTGGGCCAATTTTATTGTATGGGAAATTTCCGCCACCATTTGTGTTGTTCCACCATTTTGTGAAGACAAGCAAACCACTTGTGATGAAAAATGTTTTGAATGAAACTGGTTATAAGATTTACAATACATGGACTGATGAGTATTTAAGGTAAGTCAATGACTTACAGGTGAATATAATAGATTACTACTGATTTGTGATTGCGTTGCTTAAAACATTCTTTCACAAATGACAAAACTTTAGGCTTGTCAAATGTCAAAGACATTTCAAACCACAAAATACATAATTTGGAAAGCATGCTAGTTTGAATTACTTTGAGAGAAAAGAAGATTATTTTCCATGAAAAATCTTTTTTAATGTCTTTATTATTATGAATTGTTGCTTTTATCAAATTCCTATTAATTGCAGTGATGGGTGAGTTTTTGAGGTTAACAGGAACAAAATTGTTCCACAGACATTCAAGGTAATTCATATTTATGCCAATTTTTGTTGTCTGCAGCATCTTTCAATATTGGCTGCCCTAAATTTTGTTGTTTGGGAAAGGTTTAATAGAATGAGATTCTTGAAATTTTCATTCTGAACTCTTTTCACTTGTGCCTATACATTTAAACTTTTCCCAAACAACAAAATTTAGGGTGATTCACTTCAAAAACTGCCACAAATAACAAGATAGAATTTGTATAAAATATGGCATAGAAAATATTGAGACAGAATGAGAAACTGCTGGTTATCAGCAGTTTCTTCTTTTGTCTCAATGTTTTCCCAAGCCATCTCCATAAGGGACGTCAAAACCAGGTCTTGTTTGGGAAAGGGTTAAAAAGGCTTCTTGGAATTATGAAAATATCGACAGTTGTCTGTCTGTGCAGTCTGAGTTGACTGTTTTCATTTTCCAAATTTTTGCTACTTCTCTGCTTTTAGTCCATTTAGTCCCATTTATTTCTTAAGGTCTTGTTTTGTGCACTTCCCCAGAAGGATCTTTTTAGAGTGGTCACATTAAAATTTTGTTGTATTTTTTTCAGCGAGCAATATGATGAGGAAACAGTTGAAATAGAGAAGAGCAAGAAAGAGAACCGAGATGTTCCGAGAAGTAAACTTAGTTTCTCCAAGTTTTTAGAGCTGTACAAAACAGTGGATATGTATATGATCAACAAAACTTCACATGCTATGCAAGGTAGGTTTGTTGTAAGACTTTTAACCCATTCCCACCTGCTCCGGATCCAGGATTTCTGTGACGGGAGTTCAAACATACAAATAGGGTGGATCCTTTTCCTAGTATTACAAGTTTGAGTGAATATCTGCTTAAAAAAGTAAATAATTAGCCTACAGAGGGGGGTTTGTTTGAACACCCTTTGGATCTGCCACTGCCCACACATTGACACTTTATGGTGCCTCTCAAGAAAAATACTTCAGAAAACATTGTGGAAAATGAAGACATTGCTTGAAACAAGCAATTTCTTCATTTCCAACACTGTTTTCTACCAAGAAATACATAATAATGTCAAATTTCATTCACTGGAAAATGTCATCTACAACATCTTTGAATTTGGACAAGACTGAAATTGTGCTGTTTGGGAAATCCATTAAAGTCTAACATCAAAGAATGAAATGTTTGGACTGACATACCCCAGTAATTAGTGACTGTCTGTTTTTAAAATTGTGCTGTAATTTACCATGGCCACAGATAGCATTTGGACTAATAAGATTTTACTATTCATGAATGCTTAATGCTTATTCTGCAATGGAACCTTTTCAATTTTAGCTGTTTAGGAAAAGTTTTGATATTTATCTTATCTTACAGATGACATAATGGTCCCACATTCATTACAATGTGGTGGGTTTCACAAAGTGTTACATGGCTCTCATATTTGGTTTAGCAGCGGTGGTACCCGGTCAGTTCTACACTATGACATGATGGATAATATACATTGTGTGCTAGATGGGGAGAAAACTGTCGTCATGCTGGATAAGGTAAGGGTTATTCATGTTAATTACTGGTAATACACATACAAGTCTTAACCTTTTCCCAAACAAGACCGGAGGCTCGTTCTTTAGAGCGAGATTTCTTGAGATATCTTGAGATTTCTCAAGATGTTTTTGGATAAAGTGTTCTTTAGAGCTAGATTTTTATGACGCTCAATGGGAGGCGCCATTACCCGATACTTCGTGCGGAACCCCTCAGTTAACTCTGTAGAAACAATATTAGTGAGAACTGACCAAGTTGTTCCGACTGCTCCATGGTACCATGGTAATGCTCAATACTTCATGCAAATGACGTCATCATGACGTCATTTGTATGAAGTACGGAACATTTGGTACACCTCGGTCAGAACTAGTTCTTAAAACGCTTTATCTAAAACATCTTCAGAAATCTTAAAAATTCTTGTTCTAAAGAACGTTTCTCCTTTTGTCTCAATATTTTCCCTGCTATATTGTGCACAAATTCTATCTAGCTTCTATACCAACATCTATTTTATTATCGTCAATAGCTTTCAAATTGGACAACCATACAATTTTATTGTTTGGGAAATGGTTAACACATTACCAGACAGCAAAATTTTAGACTTTTCCAAGATGTTGCAGATGACAATTCCAAGGGGATAGAATTTCGAATTGTTTTGTCTTTTAATGTAGGAAGCATAGTGGGAAATGAAGAAAGAGAGAAATTTCTTCATCATTTTCCACAATGTTTTCCCTAGCAGATTTCTTCCAGGGGCCAGTTTCATCAAAAGATTTAAGACATATTTTTGACTTACCAATGTCTTACTACACGTTTAGGACAAGAGTCGTGTATCGCCCATTCAATCACGATCTAAGCTATGTGATTGTTGTTTTGAGCGTTTCATAAGTCATTGGTAAGTCAAAAACACATCTTAAATGTTTTGATAAAACAGGCCCCAGGCGTCACTGTGTGGTAAAGGGTTAAATCTTGGGAAAATATTAAGGAATGGGAAGAAAATGAGGATTAAAATAAAGATCCAATTTTATTGTCTTAATGATTTTCAAGATGTAAAATTCAATCCTCAGATGTGTTAATTTGTGTTGTCTACAGTTGAATTTTGTGAGAGTCTTTAAAGTGGTTCACCCCAATTACATTATATGCAAGGTTGGAATTATTCGGATGATGTCGTAAACATTTGGCGAGGAACCTTCCACTTTGGAATGATTACAATGTTGCTTTAACTCTTTCCCAAACAACAAAATTTTAGGGCGCTCCAATATGAAAACTGCTGCAGACGGCAAAAGAGATGTTGATAAAGATAGTATTCTGTATAATAGAGCTCAGAAAATATTGAGACAAAAGGAGAAACTGCTGGTTATCAGCAGTTTCTTCTTTTGTCTCAATGTTTTCCCAAGCGTCTCCTATAAGGGATGTCAAAACCCGGTCTTGTTTGGGAAAGGGTTAATATATTAGATATGTAAAGAATGTTAAAGTGACATTTCGCAATTATTTTTGCATAGATTTTACTTTTATCCTATCTGAAAGAGCACATTCTCTTATGAAAATTCTGAAAATTTCAAGCCAAAATATTGAACCATTTAGGAGAAATATATATTTTTGTGATAAAGTTAAGCAAATTGTTGTGGACAACAGTTCAGATTTATATGGAATTTGTCATCTCTGTCTCAACTTTAAAGGCGTATTTTTCGCTTATAAATAACGACTTCAAAAAACTGATAACATTTCTACGCATTAGAATAAACAATCTTTGCATCAAGACATACTTTCAAGAAATGAAATAAATGTGAAATGTCACTTTAACCACTTCGCATGAAAAATCCAGCATCACATGAATGTCATCAGGGGTGGACTACCTTAAAAAATAATACAACTTTGTTTTGGATAGCAATGATGGTACTTTTATGATTGACTTGGTATTTGCTCCACTGATTGTCCTTGTACAACAGAATGCAATTGACCAAGGTATGATCTTGTAATCTTCTCTCTGAGCTATTCAATTACAATATCAACAATCAGAGAGCTACATAATTATAAGAGCAGGGACTGGACTACTCGTCCTTTAAAATGCAATATTCTATATATTGGTTATCAATTAAAAAGATTCAAATGAGTACCCTCAACATGTGGTTTTGATTTCAAATCTCAAATTTAGAAAACATTAACCCTGGCCTCTCTTATCTGTAGCTCAGTTTATCAAAAGGATTTTCAAGATGGTGCCACATGGTCTCTTTTTTGAAAGGGTGGAATTAAGGTAGAATACCTGTTATGTTGCCATTTTGAGATTCATAAAACATTGGATCTTTTCTAGCTGTGTTGGAAGCTATTCCGGCATGTTTGAAAACATTTGGTGGTGGAAAGTTCCACTGCTGAATATAAATTTACAACCTCACCCAAAAAAAAACAATGTCATTTGAATCTCATTAGGGGTGGACTACCTTAAGTTAATCTTTCAAATAGCCTTATCAGTTGGCCCTGGGTAGCAATGATGACAGTTTTGTGACTGACTTGGTATTTGCTTCTCAGTTTGTCTTTGGACAAACTAAAGCATTTGACCAAGGTATGATCAATTAATCTTCTCTCTGAGCTATCCAATTTCAATGTATGGTGCAATCATTAAACTGTATAGGCGAGCAACTGGAGGCTCGGTCAGGGTGTTGTGGTAGTACTGGTATGAAAAAGCCAATCAATCAATGAATTAACCAAATAAATCTTTTTTGAAACAAGACCCCTTTTTGGGGTTTTGGGGTCCATAGTAGAAAAGATTTTAGAAAACATTGAGGCAACGAGAAAATGCTTAGGAAAACATTGAAGCAAAAGAAGAAAATGCTGGTGACCAGCATTTTCTCCTTTTGCATCAATAGTTTATACTATCATGTTACACACAAATCTTGCATTTATCGAAACCAATTTTGTCTTAATTGTCGTTTGGGAAAGGCTTGAATCAGCTATACAATTGTTACATTGTTAGATTGGGCTATTTATAGCCCAATCTATTAAAACCAGTTTTTCACTCCAGACATCACTCCAGACACTACGTTCCAAACCTAACCCGCTGAGCTATGTGTTCAAACCAAACTATGTTTTATTTTTAGTCACACAAGGATACCATAGAAGAGCATGGATTTATTCAGAATGGTAGATACAGTCTTGTAGATGTTGATGCTGTTGACTTTTATACATACCATTGGATCACCAAGGCACCATGTACTAAGATGAACTTGTTAAAGGCTTAAATCAGCTATACAATTGTTACATTGTTATTTCAGTCACACAAGGATACCATAGAGGAACATGGATTTATTCAGAATGGTCGATACAGTTTGGTAGATGTTGATGCTGTTGACTTTTATACATACCCTGGGATAGCTAAGGCGCCATAGACTGAGATCAAACAAGACCTGGTTTGAAAGAAAATGCTCAGGAAAACATTGAGGCAAAAGAAGAAAATGCTGGTGACCAGCATTTTCTCCTTTTGCCTCAATATTTACTATACTTTGTTGTACACAAATCTTGCCTATATCAAAACCAATTTTGTCATCCACAACAGCTTACGATTTTGAACACAGTGAAATGTTGTTTGGGAAAGGCTTAAATCAGCTGTACAAATGTTACCTCCTTATTTCAGTCACATAAAGACACCATAGAAGAGTATGATTTTGTGCCTGATGGTAGATACAGTAAAGTAGATGTTGACGCTGTTGACTTTTATACATACCCTGGGATCACCAAGGCTCCATGGACTAAAATGAACTTGTTAAAGTCTTAAATTAGCAATTCTTACCTCCTCATTTCAGTCATATAAAGACACCATAGAAGAGTATGATTTCGTGCTTGAGGGTAGATACAGTAAAGTAGATGTTGATGCTGTTGACTTTTATACATACCCTGGGATAGCCAAGGCCCCATGGACGGAGATCAGCTTGTTAAAGGGTGATTGTGTTTATATACCATACAAGTAGGTTCCATGCAGGTGTTCTGTAGCTAGGAAGCCTATTAACTCAGATTGGAAATGACAAAATCTACTAACAATAGTTTTCATATGCAACTGAAAACATGACTGGAACATAAATAGATCTATCGGCTCTTTAATTAAAGATTTACTTTGCCTGTTTTTTTTAGCCAGCTGGGACTCTATGTCCGGGGAGCTAATGTCACAGCCCTAGTGTTGCGTCAGCGTCACATCGCGTCTTCAAAAACTTTAACCTGGCCTTTATCTCAGGCACTATCAGAGATACAGCCTAGATATTTCACACATGGATACTTCTCGATAAGACCTTTCATTTGGGACCATGACCTTTGACCTAGTGATCTTGACCTTGTAGTTTGACCTACTTTTAAAAAACTTTAACCTGGTCTATATCACATGTACTATTATCGATAGAGCCTTGATATTTCACATATGGATACCTCATGCCATGACCTTGACCTTGACACAATGACCTTTAAACTAGTGATCTTGAACTTTGACTCCTTTTTTGCGACAAGCTCTCGTATAGGCGAGCTTCTTTGTCCGCGGACAACTCTTATTTTATCCAGATTAGCTTCATTATTCATATTTGATAGGCATGTATCCTAAATAATCATCCTTAATTAGCAAGGGGCCGCGGCATCTGTTAGTGCATGCTTCTCATTCGAGAGGTCCCGGGTCCAATGCCTGGCCGCGGCAAATACCCTTTCTGACAAAATTGTCACCTACTAATGGGTTTGAAATCATTAACCTAAGTGGGAAAGCAGCTTGAGGCTGGGAAAGGGTGTTGTCGTAGTACTGGTTTGAGAAACAACAGGAATCCATGGTTAGGTGCTCCAGCCGCCCCGATATGACCCTGGCAGTTGAAATCTGCGTAAAACCCCAATAAACTCAAACCCCTAAATAGCAAGAAAGAACATATTTTGTGTAACAGACAGGTAAATGGTTTCTTGATGTAATGTAATACGGACGAAAAGGCTGCGAAGCAGCCTTCGTCCGTCTATAGATTGAAATTTAAACGGAAATAAAAATTTCGGAAACCCTCTGTTTTTTTCAATGTTAATTGAATGGAAAAATCAGAGGGTTTCCGTGAAATTTCGGGCGGGGGGGGGGGGGGGGGGGGGGAAGGGTAATTTCGCATTTTTGGACAAGTGCGCCCCTTTCTTTTAACGTCATTTTTACAGCAATAACCTGATAATCCCCTTCCTAAACGCTATCACAACGACCTGTCAGACGCAGTGGATCAATAAATATCGATATTAACAATGCTCTTGAATTGTGTGTGAATTTAAGAAATACAACAACAAAGCTAAATTTTAACTAAAGACCTAAGCGAAGTCGACCTATGCTAGCTCACGTGTTTTCGTTCTCGGCTCAATGGATAATTCATGACAGATCAGCGGCCATCTTGTTTCGTCTGCACTACTCGACAAATATACCTCCAACAATTTTGGCTACATGCACCATGGAGTAACATACTGCGCGATAGGCCTAATATGAAGTGGTGTGACACCAACAGGACGGAAGTTGTCAAGATCTAGTCGGAAGTATGCATAATCAACAGAAATCATACCAGACAGCAAAAAGGACCGAATTGGTGCAAACGGCTTCGAGAACTATGTGAACTATGTGTAAGTGTCAAAATCTATGGATTTTCAATATCTCAGTTGTATTTCCAACCTGTCATATTGGTTTCCAGTAGCAAATGAGTTTCGTACCAAATAAATTTCGACCCATCAAGTTATAGTCTGGACACATACCGGGTCTTTTACGGTACCGCGGTATTCGATAAAGTATTCATTTGCAAACGAAGCATCACCTGTCAATTGCGTGCATTAGCAAAACTAGAGGGAAATTTAGTAACTATAATTTTCGGTGATTATTCTTTACATTATTTTGTCTGCATTGGATTTCTGTAGAAAAAGAAAACATGGAATGTTTTCATGTCTCCATTCATCATTTATTTTTTAAGGAGGCCATTAACTACCGCGGTACCCAAGAGAACCACCCTTACAATAACAATGATAACAGAATACCTGTTCCTTGAAGCCGTTAATAGGCTTTCGCCTCTATGGCCTTAGCAATTTTAATTGTATACATGAATCAGATCAAATTCTACATAGTCATTACTACGATATGTATAGTTGTCCGCTTCGGTGCCGCGTCTTTTACGGTACCGCGGTATTCAAAACAGTGTTCATTTGCGGACAAAGTATTGCCTACCAACTGCGTTTATAAGCAAAACCAAAAGCAAAACCATTTACTCAAATCTTTGGTGATTACTTTTATTATAATTTCGACTGCATTTGATTAACTTTAGAAAGAGAAATCGTGGAATGTTTTCATGTCCGCATTCATTTTTGATTTTTCCGGCTGCCATTAAGTACCGTGGTACCCAAGAGGACCATCCTATATATGTTGATGTCACTCATTTGCATCAGAGCGCATTACATTTCATAAACAACAGGAAGTTCGACACATGTTGTGGCGCTTTGTTCACTGTCCGATCTTGAACGCTATCCTTATGACGTAACGGTTTGGAATTTAAAAGAAAAAGGGAGAACAACATTCTATTTTTCAAAGTGAGGAGCGTTTTGGACATAATAAAACAATAACGAGTTTAAAAACTCTGCTAATATTAATAAGCAAATAAATGAAATATATCAGAAACATTCGGTAAAAGTTCCAAGTTAGAATTCGCACCAATGATGTTTGCTACTAAGTTGGGTAAATTCCATAACGAGCATGAAGAACAAAATAAACAGAATTTTACGGGAAAAGCAATACATTTTCAAGTGGCGAACTTGATAGATCGACATAAATTGATCTCCGCAACAAGAATTGACCAAACGCCAATCGACAGACCGCTCCGCCCAACATAGAATTTAAGGCAAACAATGGGGATGTGATCGTTAATAGGGAAAGATTTTATCCAGATAATTGTGACGTAAATTCGGACAAACAAAATAGTATTTCGTAGGTGTTGTTATAAAATCTCGTAACTACGGCATGATTTAAGCCGTAGTTACGAGATTTTATAACCACACCGACGGTTTATCAAAACATAACGTTAAACCTAGTCTATTGTTAGCACAAAATTCTTTGCCATTGGCATGTCGATTGTTTTGATTGTCAGTCGATAAATCGATACAATAACACGTGCAACGAAGAACAATTGGGGCATGACATTTTTGTGATCGTCCAGTGGCTAATCGATGTTTTTGATTGACAGTCGGCGTTTGGTCAATACTCTATAATTTCTAAACAAAGGCGGTCACGTGACTGGAAAGAAATTCAAAACAAAGCCGGTCTTGTGACAGTAACTGAGTGATTATCTAACTTTCGTTCTATTTTCAAACGAGATCTGGTCATGTGATCTACAATAACAATGCAGACGTAATTGGGGGTTGTTGTGTTTCGGAAGGTTATTCTCTTCCAGCAGGCCAATTTGAATCAGAACTTTTGGTCAGGTATGACAAAAAATGATTAATTGATCTATACCCTACAGTGTTTTACCAGGGGTTCTCTTTATGGTTAGGGGAAGGGGCCCTTAATTTGGGGAAAAATGCGTCAAATGAGCTGATTTAGGGGAAAAAATTTCAAGCATGCTTTTTGCTTGAATACTGAAAGTGCTTTAAAATATGTTACAAGACACAAAGAAAACAGATTTTGAAAGCAATTTAAAAGCTTATAAACTAAAGATCTTTGATTGTTAACATAAATACTCCCATGGGAGAACATTATAAAGGTTTGAACATTGATTTATGGGGGGAAAATTACAATTTAGGGGAAAAATGCCCAGAGGGGAAGGGGCCAAAATTCGGCCCCAATTTCTTAGTAAAAAAAAACCTGTTTACTGAGTGATTGGATATAATAAACAAGAATTGTCCGCGGACAATAAAGCTCGCCCAAACGAGAGCTTGTCACAAAGAAAAGTCATTTCCTAGGTCAAGGTAAAAAGGTCATGGCCCAAAATGAAATTTTGTAAAAGTAGGTCAAGCTCCATGGTCAAGGTCACAAGGTCACAGGTCATGGTCAAATGTGAACTGTGTTGGAATGAGGTGTCCGTGTGTGAAATATCAAGGCTGTAGGTGTAAAAGGACATGAGTTATAGGCCAAGCTAAAGTTTTTTGAAAGTAGGTCAAACTCCAAGGTCAAGGTACAAGGTCACCGTCAAATGTGAACCGTGTTGGTAGGTGTCCATGTGTGAAATATCAAGACTGTAGGTGCAAAAGGACATGAGATATAGGCCAGGTGAAAGTTTTTTAAAAGTAGGTCAAACTCCAAGGTCAAGATCACCAGGTCCAAGGTCATGGTCAAATGTGAAAAGTGTTGGTAGGAGGTGTCATTGTGTGAAATATCAAGGCTGTAGGTGTAAAAGGACATGAGATAAAGGCCAGGTTAAAGTTTTTTAAAAGTAGGTCAAACTTCAAGGTCAAGGTCACCAGGTCCAAGGTCATGGTCAAATATGAAAGGTCTTGGTGGGAGGTGTCCATATGTGAAATATGAAGACTGTAGGTGTAAAAAGACATGAGATATAGGCCAGGTTAAAGTTTTTTGAAAGTACTTCAAACTCCAAGGTCACAAGGTCCATGGTCATGGTCAAATGTGAATGGTGTTGGCAGGAGGTGTCCATATGTGAAATATCAAGGCTGTAGGTGTAAAAGGACATGAGATATAGGCCAGGTTAAAGTTTTCAAAAGTAGGTCAAACTCAAAGGTCAAGGTCAAAAGGTCCAAGGTCATGGTCAAATGTGAACGGTGTTGGAAGGAGGTGTCCATATGTGAAATGTCAAGACTGTAGGTATAAAAAGACATGAGATATAGGCCTGGTTAAAGTTTTTTAAAAGTAGGTCAAACTCCAAGGTCCAAGGTCATGGTCAAATGTGAACGGTGTTGGAAGGAGGTGTCCATATGTGAAATATCAAGACTGTAGGTATAAAAAGACATGAGATATAGGCCTGGTTAAAGTTTTTTAAAAGTAGGTCAAACTCCAAGGTCAAGGTCCAAGGTCATGGTCAAATGTGAATGGTGTTGGCAGGAGGTGTCCATATGTGAAATATCAAGGCTGTAGGTGTAAAAAGACATGAGATATAGGCCAGGTTAAAGTTTTTTAAAAGTAGGTCAAACTCCAAGGTCAAGGTCACAAGGTCCAAGGTCATGGTCAAATGTGAATTGTGTTGGAAGGAGGTGTCCATATGTGAAATATCAAGACTGTAGGTGTAAAAAGACATGAGATATAGGCCAGGTTAAAGTTTTTTAAAAGTAGGTCAAACTCCAAGGTCAAGGTCACAAGGTCCAAGGTCATGGTCAAATGTGAATAGTGTTGGAAGGAGGTGTCCATATGTGAAATATCAAGACTGTATGTGTAAAAAGACATGAGATATAGGCCAGGTTAAAGTTTTTCAAAAGTAGGTCAAACTCCAAGGTCAAGGTCAGGAGGTTCAAGGTCATGGTCAAATGTGAATGGTGTTGGTAGGAGGTGTCCATATGTGAAATATCAAGGCTGTATGTGCAATAGGGCATAATATATAGACCAGGTTAAAGTTTTTTTTAGGCCAGGTTAATGTTTTTTAAAAGTAGGTCAAACTCCAAGGTCAAGGTCACAAGGTCAAAGGTCATGGTCTCAAATGAAAGGTCTTGGTGAGAGGTATCCACAAGTGAAATATGAAGGCTGTAGGTGTAATAGGGCATTAGATATAGGCCAGGTTAAAGTTTTTTTAAAACGGTCAAAAAGTGGGTCAAACTCCAAGGTCAAGGTCACAAGGTCAAAGGTCATGGCCTCAAATCAAAGGTCTTAGTTAGAGGTACCCACAGGTGAAATATGAAGGCTGTATCTCTAACAGGGCATGAGATATGGGCCAGGTTAAAGTTTTTGCGGACGCTGACGCCGACGCTGACGCCGACGCCGACATCCGGGGGTATGACAATAGCTCTTCCGAGACTATCGTCCCGGGCGAGCTAACAAAAACAAAGGGCCACAACTTGTGTCAGACTTTCCCGTTGTTTTTGAAGCGTAATGCACTCTAATGTAAATAGCAAAATATCAAAGAGTGTATTTTACATCAGAGAAGACTTTGATTAAATGGTCATTGATTCTTTCCCAAATTGTACGACATGGTTTTGTCGTTCCCAAACTGAAAATCTTTGGTAAACATTAATTTTGTATCCAGCATCTAGAACTCTGCTCAAATGATCATAATGCCAAGATGTTTATTAATAAATGTTAATCTATTATATAGCCAATAGCACAGAATATATTGAGGACAGATCTGAGAAATTGCATTTGTATTTGTAAATGTATTGAATTACCATGACTTAAAATGATTTCTATATTCATTTCAGATATAAAAACAAGAATCTACATGGGTTCAAGTTATTTAATACTCATTGTGAGTAGGTCTAATTGTGAGGCCAAGCACCAGACACATTTCAAGTGAGTTTAAGTTTATTTTAGTAAAAGAGTACAAAACATGGCAAAGTAAAAACACATTACAGCAATATTGCACATAGTTAGTTATCATATGGGAAAAAAGACTCCCTTATCTAAATGATTTAGTGAGTTTGTATATGTATAGATTCTGATAATTCTGATAAAATAGCACTAGTCTATGTCTGTTCAATCACTGTTACAGGACTGTCCGTTAATAATAAATTGCTGAGTGTAACGCTGCACGCCTAGGAGGAAATAGTGTTTGAAATGAGATATCATGTTACATAAATATGTTAAAATGGCAGGTCTGTTGCTACCCACTGCAAATGCTGATCAGGGAATACTTTAGTTGTGGATACTTACTCATATAATAATAATATTTTGGATAAGACATTATTTAGCTGAATCTATTTATATAGAAATTTAATCTCATTAGGGGGTGGACTACCTTTTTACCAAAGAAGCATATGGTCAAGTGACACAACATATGTTGAGGGCTTAGCACATTTAAAACTACATATTTTTTTTGTATTTCTGAATCTTTAGAAAATAATATGTCATGAGTTCTGATAATGAGTTTCATTTCTGTATTTATTAAAAAAAGATATAAAAGAATTCAAAGATATTTTATCTCTTAAAATTTTAGAAAGTTCTAAGTTTTTCCCTCTCCTGTAAAATTTTACAAAATTTGATTACAATAGTTTTGCACTAAGCCCTCAATTTGCCTTATGACCATCATAAGTGTTGAGGTATTATATATGAGCCAGGATCTGGAAAAAAGGCCCTTATAGCATTTTTGGCAATCCTGTTTTAAGATTGTCCTATAGTTAAAGGCAACCTTGTAAGGATCCATCCTGCTATCTTAAGTTTATACATGTCATCATGAACCTTTCAGAGAATGACATGGGTTCTGATCAGACTGTGCGTATGCACAGGCTGATCTGGATCCAGGTTGTTCTCAAATGCCATAAAGGACGTTTTTCCAGATCTTGCCTCATGTATTTGACAATTTTGTCCATTTTCATGTTATGAATTTAATATGCATGTAATTGTGTACATGTATATCAATAATCATTTTGCAGACATGGTGAAATCAGAAAACAGTGGTATGTTGAACAGCTGTATAAAGTCTGGTGGAATGGAATGTGTTTCAGAAAGGCCTTCAATGGTATGCATTTATTCTTTATCCATGAAACAATCTTGATTTCATTGTATCCAGTGGCGGATCCACAGGGGGTTCAGGGGGTTTGAACAACCCCCCTCTGTAGCCTGATTATTTCATTTTCATGCAAAAATTCAGTCAAAATTGCATAACACTAGGAAAACGAACCCCCCCCCCCTTTGAATGTCCGAACCCCCTTCACATAAATCCCGGATCTGCCACTGGTATCATGTGCAAAGGTAGATCTATTTTTCCTGAATTACAAAGTATGATGAAAAACATTACTTTCTAAATAAACTATACCTTACCATAAAGTACAAATTGTCTGCAACCTGTTTCAGCATGGATCAGTTTGAAATATTGTTGTTTAGAAAAGGTTGCACACATAAATATTTACATGTCTAGATCTATGCTTGATTGGAATGTGACAATTTTAATTACGAATTCACAGTTTACATGTTGAATTACCCAGGTAGGTAATTAAGCAGCAGGGGTGCAGTATTTTTGTTAATAAAATGTTCTGTTCTGTATATATTTAAGGGCACATCCCCTGCCGCTTAATGAAACCCACCCTGCAGTAAAAGGGATGATTTAAATGGGTAATTACGGCTTTTTAAAGTAATTACAAACTTTTCCAAAGAACAAGAAGAATTTTACATTCTTCAGTAAAAACAATGTAGGATATATCAATAATCAACATTTTCTACTTTTCATCCAATGTTTTGATTTTGAAAATATGCAAATCCTTTTTCCTTTTGCAATACATATTGCAGAAAATTTTGTAAAAATACATTGAACATTTTTTGATGATTTAACAACTGATCTTGTCATCTCATCAGCATCACCTTTGAAATTTTTTATTGTATTTTTCATTGCATGTATTGTTGCATTTTGACAAGGCTTCAAATATTGTTAGAAAAGTAGAAAATGCCAGGATGCCAGGAGTTGTGATTTTTAGGGGTCAGTATAAAGCTGAAATGTTACATTTGTTACTTTTGTATAATTGCAGGTTCATAAATCAGGTGCATAGATGAATAAAGATGATGCTGACAATGATGATTATCAGTGTTATAACAGACAAATTGACAATTTGTGGACATTGTTTGGTCCATATAGTGATTTGTGTACAATATCCATGTATAAACGTTCAAATTTTAAATCTGACAAAACTCCATCCTGTTTTAGCCAATTCCAACATAATGACGTCTTTTGACAACCTACATGATGAAAGGTTTTGAAAACATTCAGGAAAATGAAGAAATGGTTTTGTGAAAAGCAATTTTATCATTTCCCACGATGTTAGATAAAAAGATATGAAATTTTATTCTCTTAAGATTGTCATCTGCAACATCTTTCAATTTGGGACAGTCTTAAAAAAATCTGTCTGGTAATTAGTTACTAATGATATAGTGCAGATAACCAAATACAATAGAATATCATGATGTGACTTGTAAAAAACCAGCCAAAGTGTCATTCGTGTTTATGAAAATTAGAATAGATTTTTAACGTTTTATTTGATTTTTGTTCTGGCTATCAGAAAACATACACATTAACCCAAGTAAGTCCTGATTTTGTCAACCCTGGAAGAAAAAACTTAAGAAAACATTGAGACAAAAGAAGAAAATGCTGATATCCAGCGTTTTCTCCTTTTACCTAAATATTTTCTATGCTAAATTGTACCTAAATTCTATCTTTATCATTATCAGATTCAACATTCATTTGACATTTGCAGAATGTTTCTTATTGGATCACTCTAAATTTTAGAGTTTGGGAAAGGGTTAAATCAGAGTAATAACTAGTATGGAGATTTGATAGACACAAGGATGTTATGCCTTCCAACAGCATATCTTCTGTCCTCTTTATTTCAAGTTGTGCACCGGTCCATCAGAAAACCTTCAACCAAAGTAAATACAGTTTACACTCGTTAAGTCAGCATCTGATATGTAAAACTTCTGCTTAAGTCGAAATGAAAATGTGGTCCTTGCATCATCTATGGTCATAGGGTATCAACCAGGTTAGACAAATTTAATTATTTTATAGTGAATAAATCAATTGAAATATAGTAGGAAAAGGAGATTATTTGTTCTTTTAGAGCAATTTTCCATTTCCTGCTATATTTCAATAATGCACGCACTTGCCCAACGAAAATGAATAAATATCACTAATCAAAGACGAAAAGAATTGGTATAAGTCGAATTCATGATATCTCGAGCTAAAATGATGTTCCCTAAGACTTCGACACAACAAATATTACGAAACGTATTGGAAAACGGCTTACTGTCATTTGAAGGCAATGCTGAAAACTGTTGAGATGAAGCGAAACATGCTAGTGATAATGAACTTTCCGAGCGTCTTCAATATATGGGAACTTTTGAAAACCATTGACTTGATGAGAGAAAATGTTGAAAAACTACTATGCCTGTTTGCGGTTTTTAGCTCACCTGAGCAGAAAGTGCTTAAGGTGAGCTATTGTGGTCACTCAATGTCTGTCCGTCCGTCTGTCAACAATTTGGTGTTTACACCATAAGAATTTGCATGGGTTCGAATCATTCCCATTGGATCAGAAAGTTGAGAGTTATGTGCCCTTGAATCTGACAAAATTGTCTTTTATTGCCAAATATTGAACGAACAAGACAAAACTTGGTCATAATGTTAGATATCAAGTATTGTTCGGGAAAGGTTTAAGGTAGTCCACCCCCTAATGAGATTTGCACGACGTCGGAATTATTCGGGTTAGGTCAAAATCAGTCTGCTGAGGAACCTTCCACCGCTGAATGATTACAATCGCGTCCGGATATGTTCAGATACGTAACGACGACACTTGGAAAAACAGATGTTTTATGAATCTCAAAATGGCCACATTACGGGTATTCTACCTTAATTTAAGACAAATAACTCGTAATCTTTCCACCCAAAAAAGACAACAATATGTATACATATATATTCCAATGATTCATTTAAAATTATTGTGTGCAACATCTTTGTATTTGGACCAAACTCAACTTTTAACGTTTGGGAATGGGTTAATGGTGTGGATTTCAAAATTCATACAATTCGTTATTATGTCTGTGTGACAAGTCTGTAAGGTCATTGTTCTTGGTCAAAGACACATCTCAAGGTCATAATTACAGAACCTCATAGACCTATAGACTCTACTCCAAGTTCCAACAGGCATTTGTGCTTCACATGCACGTCTTTTAGTCTAAAACCCTTTGGATTTTGACGAGATAGATCTAGTTTTCTGCGAAACGTTAAGGTTGACGTCGACATCCTTTCGTCCGTTTCTAGGCTTTGCCTACTTTCATATTACTTGATTATTGTCATGCTAGAATAATTGAGAAACTTATTTTTCTGCCATATTTATGCCCTCGTAATTGAAAGATCGGGGCATATAGTTTTACCGTTGTCTTTTCGTCTGTCTGTTCATTGGTCTGTCTGTCAGTCCGAAACTTAATGTGAAAACTTAACATAGGCCTTTTCGGGGCATTAGTGTGTGACAAACATATGTTGTTTGAGAATTGCTTTTGTAAGACCTATAGTATTTCATCAGGGCTACAGATAAGTTGGGGTGAAGACATTCTAACTTTGTTATTTCAATTCCAAACCCTATGTTGTGGGTACTCATTTGAATTGTCTCAACGAGACGATACAAATGAGTACCCACAACATAGGGTTTGATGAACAATAACATAATCATTACAATTTGAAAAGTCATCACTCACTCTTATCTGGAGCTCTGTTTTATGATGTCTTGAACTTGTCCTTCTTCTGATTTCAGATGGTACCATCATATACGATCAAAACCCGGCCGAAGTTTAGCTTTAAACTTCTGGTTTTCACATTTATTGTGGTTTAACAAGACAGATTGTGATAGCAAAGGGCCAATTAGCACTCTTAAACCTTACAGTGAATATAACATGGCATCTAGTAATGAACAGCTCAGGTAAATAACACACTAATCCTGGTCAAAATTTGGTTATTACACACTTTTGGTTTTCACATTTATTGTGGTTTAATAAGACTGATTGTGATGACAAGGGGCCAATCAGCAATCTGAAACCTTACAGTGAATATAACATGGCATCTAGTAATGAACAACTTAGGTAAACAACACACTTATCATCCCTTTTTCCAGATAGCATTTTTACTGGTTAAAAAATTTAATCATATATGAATATAGAGAACATTATTCGTATCACCCAAGTTAAGCATACATGTCTGTATATCCTGATGACTCACAAGGGTAACTCCTTTTAAACATTATGAAGGATTGCGTTAGAAATTTACATGAAAAGACAACTATAGTGACTTGCAATAACTATCAAGAATTTCCTATGCTCTTCAAGTTATCAAAGGGAGAGAATTTGATTTACCATGTTACATAACATTTCTATAACATGTAAGAGTACACGTTCTTGACTCCATGGGAGCTACTACAATTTAAGTACAAAACTATTTGTTTTGCCTATTTTCTAAAGTTGGTGATAGATTTTGTTATTATGCAAAGATAAATTTCTTGTTCTATTATATTGTAACAGGTCAGCATTCTGATGTCTATTGTGACCAAAGCTGTAGCAGGCAGTATAGACTTAGATCCGCCTACACATTCGTGCAGTCTGATCCTAGCATACACTTCCTGCTTTCTACTCTGTTATTGTGTTATAAAATTGAGACAAACCGATTGAAATGTCTCTATAACTTGCAATTTATTATGCTCCCCAAAAAAAATTTGGGGGAGCATATAGTCGCCATGCTGTCCGTTCGTCCACAGCCAGATCTCAGCAACCCTTGGACCAAATTCTATGAAACTTTACATATGACTCCCTGGGATAATACTTAGGGATCTTTTTCTCCGTTTCTTAATTTGAGGCTGCATCATGGAAAAAGGGGCCTCAGTGTAAAAATTAGTTTTTCTCTAATTTCTCTTCATGTAATGGGTAGAATTTAATGAAATTTTGTACTTATGTAATAAATAGGATGTTCTAGGCAATATTCTATAAATAATGTGTGTACAAAAAGCTGTCATGGGAAAAGGGGGCTTAATATATGATAGTTTTTATTTTGTGACAAACACTTATTCCGGGAGCATAATTCGTCTATGACGGCTCTGCCCAACCCGGATAGCTCAGTCGTTTACGTCGGAGTCTGTCAATCCAGGGGTCTCGAGTTCGAACCCCGGCTCGGCCAGTATCCATTCTGACATTTGACAAAAGTCATTTGTCTCTCACCAATGGGTGTGAATCATCTATGTGAGAGAGCAGCTGGAGGCTCGGTTTGGATATTGTGGTTGTACTGGTGCGAGAAATACCAGGTACCCACGGTTAGGTGCTCCAGCCGCCGCGATATGACCCTGGTAGTTGAAAAACGGCGTAAAACCCCAATAAACTCAAACTCAAACTATGACGGCTCTTGTTTTAAAAAGTCAGCAGGACAAGTGTTAAGATAAATTATCGGTCTATTCTATTATAACAGGTCAGAGTTTTTCCTGCCATTTGCATCATTAAGACAGATACAGAAGGAGGATTTCTTGGAAAAATCATTGTGTAAAAAGGAGGATACTGAGAAGGTGGGTTTAACCCTTAAACAAAATTTAGACCAGTGCAATTTGAAAAGAGTTGCAAACAACAAAACAATTGATATCAAATGTAGAATATTAGCCTTTCACAGCACAGAAAAATATTGAGCTGAAGGGAGAAAATGCTGACTATCAGCGTTTTCTCCTTTTGCCTCAATGTTTTCCCAAGCCTTTTCTATTAGGGACATCAAAACTAGGTCTTGTGAGGGAGAAGATTAAGCTTTTCAAAATGACACAAAATCAGACCGTTACAAGTGACTGCAGCAGCAGTCAAAATATGGATGTTGGTAAAGGAAGAATTTGTGTGAATACATGTATATCGGGGGAGGGGGGCATTGGTGTTTCACAAACACTTCTTGTTTCAAATTGAAATGTCTTGCATACAACAAAAAGCATATTTATAAATGTAATATGTATGTACTTAGAAAATATTGAGAGAAAAGGAGAGAATACTGTTTTCAGCATTTTCATCTTTTCTCTTAATGTGTTCTTCCTTCTTCCAAATAGGATGCCAATACAGGATTTGTGGGGAAAGAATTAGCTTGTTTACCACTTCAGTTTGACATGTTGTTCTAGTATTTAAAATTGTCTTATTTTCTTTTTCTTTTAGATCTGGAAGCAGGTAAAGATTTCAAACAAGTTTGACTATTTGACATGGGAAGAGATATACAGTGTAGATATAGACCATCTAGTTTCGAATGTGCCAGAGTGCTTCCACACCATAGCAAGTTCAGGCAGGAGAAATGGATCTCAAGAAGTGAACGAAGAAAAAACAGATCAGAAAAACACTGAAGATGTATCTGACAGCAATCATATAGTGCATGATGAATTCTAAGTTATCCTTATACCAATTGCAAAATTTAGGCTGGTCCAAAGTAAGAGATGAGCAGATGACCAGTGAATGAAATTCAATTCTTTTGGTTTTTCTGAGTAGAACACTTTGTGGGAAAGGAAGAAATTGCTTATCAAAAGCAATTTTTTCATTTTCCACAATGTTTTCTAAAACCTTTATCTATGGGGGCGTCAAAAGGCATCTTTATGTGGGAGCGGGTAAATCTCTGAAGAAGATGAACCAGATCAGAAAAACACTTAAGATAGAAATAACAGCAATCATATAGTGCATGATGAGTTCTAAGTTAACCCATTACCAAATGGCAAAACTTTAGCTTGGTCCAAATTAAAAGATGCGGCAGAGGACTATTAATAGTGAATGAATTGCTACACAATGTTGTCTACACAGAGAGACAAAAAGATGAAAGAAATTCATGCTTTTGAAATGTCATCAACTACAATATCTTTGAAATTGGACCAGTCTAAGTTTTTTCATGAGCCCATTAATTATTCATTTTTGCGGACACCATTAAGTACCATAGTACTCAAGATAACCAACCTATATTTACTATTTATTTTATTAGGAATCATTCTAAAGATGCGTTTTGTGACTATCACATTCCATATTTGAAGTAAAATAATCCATTGCATTATTGTATCATTCCATTTATTTGCCAACCATGTCTTTATTCTTGGGAAGCTAATGTCACAGCCCTAGCAGTGGCTTAATCTTTATGTTGTCTAGTTGTGTATGTCACTACATGTACTGATATTCAGATATCTTGTATCGTTCTTGAATTTAAAAAAAATCACAATTTTACCAGCAAGCTCCAGCCAGGCCATCTTCGCAAGCCAAGGGTTCTACCTCCACTTTGTTCCTTCATGAGGAACAAAGTGGAGGTAGAACCCTTGGATTGCAAAGATGCAGCCAGGCATACAGGCACTGCTCTGTGATGCTTTTCTTTGCAAAGGATGCGACAAGCAATCAATCAGTTATTATCATCAAGCATTACATTTACATTGTTTCTTATCCATTTAGCAGACAGCAAAATTTTAGAATTCCAATTTGAAACGTTGCTGCAGAGGACGTAATGGATGCTGCCATGATATGATTTATGTAAAATATGGTACAGAAAATATTGAGGTTAAAGGGAAATTGTTGGTTATGAGCAGTATCTTCCTTTGACTCGATGTTTTTAAGCATTTCTATTAGACATGTCAAAACAGATCTTGTTCAGCTAACTGACTTTCATCATCATCATCATCATCCTGTTTAGTTTATCCAGGCCGTGGATTAGTCCTCCTCCGAGGGTGGGGCCTGGCTGCCCAGTCTAGAGCGAAGTCTCCCTCTCCATGTCTGGCGATCGAAGGGATTGGTGTTCATCAGTCCTGCGTCCTCGCGGTCTCCTTACTAGTTCTTCCCATGTCAGCTTTGGTCGTCCACGCACTCTGTTCTCTTGTACGTTGATGGTGCGCACCTTGGACACCCAACCAGTGCTGCGTTCAACGTGGCCAAGCCATCTTAATCGATTGGCCCTTAAGATACTGGACAGGTCTTTGATGTGTAACTGCGAGATCAGTGTATCAAGAGTCACCTTGTCTTCTGGTCTGATGCCACATAGCCATCTTATCATGGCTTTGTCGTTTCTGTTCAGTTTCTTTAGGGTACTGGATGACACAGCCCATGTCTCGGATCCATACAGCAGCACTGGATGTATGTAAATGGAATAAAGTCTGCCTCTTGTTGTGATAGGGAGGTTCCTGTTTGTAAGGATGGGGAGGAGCTCCATAAACTTCTTAACTGACTTTGATCACGAAAATTATGTTGTTCCAGGTTAATACCGGCACACTACATCAATGCACTGTTTGCAATAAGGCTTATAATAGTGCTATAAATTTTCCCTTTACATCATATGTTAATTTGTAGATTTTGATAAAATCATTTTTACTTTTTCTAAATAAATATTCAATATGAAAATCGTTTGGATCGTTGTTACACCATCCCAGTTAACTGCTAGGTCGTGATCATAAAAGGGCAAGAAATATCGAGAAAGTTGAAAGTATTTGGAGAAGAGGAGAAAATGATGATTATCAGCTTGTTCTTGGCCTTAAAGTGACATTTCAGAATTTTTTTGTCATAAATTTTACTTTTATTTTTATCTGAAAGAGCATATTTCCTTATGAAAATTCTGAAAATTTCAAGCCAAAATATTGCGCCGTTTACGAGAAATTCATATTTTTGTGTTAAAACTGAACAAATTGTTGTGGACAACAGTTGGGATTTATATGCAATTTATCGATTATGCCTCAACTTTAAATGCGTGTTTCTCGCTTATTGGCAACAACTTCAAAAAACTAATAGTATTTATACTCATTAGAATAACTAATCTTGACTTCAAGACATACTTTAAAAAATTGAAATTGGAATGAAATGTCCCTTTAAGTGGTAATTACTTCAACCTACTGTCATTTCTTTTAAATATAGTTGACACAGCATATATAAACATCGCATGAGTAGAAATTCTACATTAGTCGAAGTTAAGTGGCTAATACCTTCTCACAAAATGTCACCCATCAATGGTTTGATATCGTGAACCTATGTGGGTTCGCAGCTGGAGGCTCGGTTAGGGTGTTGTGGTAGTACTGGTATGAACAACAACAGGAATCCATGGTTAGGTGCTCCAGCCGCCGCGATATGACCTTAGTAGTTGAAAACGGCGTAAAACCCCAATAAATCAAATCAAATCATGGTTAGGTGCTCCAGCCGCAGTGATATGACCATAGCAGTTGAAAACAGTGTAAACCTCCAATAATCAAATCAATTTATGTCCGATATTTCAAGCAAAATAATACCGAAATGTATATAGCCATTGAAATATAGTATGAAAGGGAAAGAAATTGTTCGTCCCGAGTGATTTCTTTCCTTTCCTACTATGATTTCAATTATGAATGTACATTTTTAATAATAAAAAGTGGTCAAATGTCTTTCAAATCGAAACTAAACAAAATTGGATGAGTGTTACTCCAGATATATCTATATCGAGGCATCTTGAGGGCCCCTTTGACTTGGACACAATGAGTGTCGACTGAAATTAATCCTTTCCCAAACAAGTCCGGGTTTTAACACCCCTAATAGAAAGGGTCTTGGAAAACATTGAGACAAAAGAAGTAAATGCTGATAATCAGCATTTTCTCCTTTTGCGTCAATATTTTGGGAGCCGTAACATTTGGCCTACACAATTTTGATATGAATCTACCAATTTTGTCCTTTGCAGCAGCATTTGAAATGAATAAGTAAAGAATTTCGCCGTTTGGGAACGGGTTAATTTATTCCCTATATCTTAAAAGATCTACCAAAGTACCTACCAAACTCTCCTATTTATTATCCGATTCACAGCGCTTTTCATGAATGTTTTCAGCGTTGACAAGAAGTTGGGATGGACCTTGTTATAAAAGTAAATCGGAGAGTATCGCGGGTAATTTGGTACATCTTTCAATATAGGGAATAGAGTTTCTAACCCATTACCAAACGACAAAATTTTAAGGTGCTCCAATTTGAAAGCTGCTGCAGACGACAAAAATGATGATAATAAAGACATGTTTTGTGTAAAATATGACACAGAAAATATTGAGACAAAAGGAGAAACTGCTGGTTATCAGCAGTTTCTTCTTTTGTTTCAATGTTTTCCTAGGCCTTTTCTAATAGGGACGTCAAAACCAGGTCTTGTTTGGGAAAGGGTTAAATGGAAATTTACGAAAATACATTTAAGTTGACAAACGTAAAGGTAAATATATCCTAAGAAAGTCACATTATTATCGCCTGTGATATTAGATACGAAAAAGGATAAAATACAAAATCGTCAAATGAAAGAATGTTATCTTACTCGATTACAACTTTTTCGATAACTTGAGTAAGATGTTCTTTTCTCTATGACTCGTCTTGTATTTTTGTCAGAAAACTTGTATGTTAACTTTATTTTGTGAGCTGCCTAATTTGTTGTTCGTTCAAGACATGACTTCTTTACTCGAGGGAATAAACGTCGGAAACAATTTTCATCTTTACATTGTAAATGCTTATCGTTACTCGTGTGTGTTTATTTCTTCGCGTAAGCTGATAGTTTAATTCAAAACCCGAGAAATTGTGCCTCTCGTAAAAACGACAGCACGAATTTGCGTAATGGTCAGGGGAATGGTCCCTTGTGACATTCGAGAATATCGTCATACGTCCAGAATCAGAATTTGTACATACAGCCGACACTCGTTTTGTCGACATCAGATAAGTCGAATTTTCGGTTAAGTCAAAGTTCAAATCTGATCCCGTCCTCATTGATGGACATATTTTTTTTTCAAAACAAAATTATTTCGAACTGAATAAAGCCATTGAAATATAGTAGGAAAAGGATAGAAATTGCTCGTGTAATTTCTTTCCTTTTCCTTCTATATTTCAATGATAATCGTACTTGATAAGTTTCAAAAACGATCAAATATCAACTCTCCCGAAGACGAACAAAATCAGATGAGTCGAACTCCGGATATGTCGAGGTATTTTGACGCCCCCCCCCCCCCCCGACTTCAACAAAACAAGTGTCGACGATACATCCTGTCGGATCATGAACCAACGTTCTACAACAGCCTCTGTATGGCCTTCAGCGACTATAAGAGAACAGCATTGGTCTTTAAAACATGATTACATCTGCTTGGAGTTTACCCAAAAGCTTTTGGTTCTTATCCCTTTCCCCAAGAAGAACTAGTTAAGGTTTTGATGTCTCTATTAGAAAGTGATTGGGAAAATAATGGGACAAAAGAAGAAAATGCTGATAAGCAGCATTTTTATGCTCCCCGAAGGGAGAGCATATAGTCGCCGCTTTGTCTGTCCGTCCGTCATTCCGTCTGTCCGTCCGTCCGAAGCGATTTCTCCATAACCCATGGGCCAAATCAAATGAAACTTACCATGTGAACTCCCTATGACATAATGCCGATGTACTTTTCCCGGTTTTTGGATTTGAGGCCTCGTCATGGGAAAAGGGGACTTAAGGTAAAATATAGTTTTTCTCTAATTTCTCCTACTCTAATGGTCAGAATTTGATGAAATTTCATATTTGAGTAGTAAATCAGATGCCCTTGACAATAAACTATGTGAAATTTGGTTATAAAAATTATGTCATGCAAAAAGGGGGCTTAACATTTGGTAGCTTTATGTTAGCTATGCATAGCATACATTTATTGTGACAATGCCTTATTCGGGGAGCATTGTCCGTCTCTGACGGCTCTTGTCTCCTTTTATCTAAATGTTTTCTGTGCTAAATCGTTCAGAACCATAGCCTTATAATAAGGGCATTTTTAATTGGAAAAGTCTATTTTTTCCTTTTGGGAAAGGTATAAGTACATAATTTTGGCAGTATTTACCGTCGGTCCCTCATGAACAATCACTTTGACTTACAGTACTCCATGGAATATGTATAAAACATTTTAACATAGTGAGTAGTTTTGTCCCAGGCGAATATCTGTCTTGAATATTATTCTGTCAGAAATGTCAAGTTCAATTGAAGTTTTAGTGGGGGTGTTTGGTTCATAATTGTAATAAAATGCTGGTTAAGATATTGCTGTCTGGTAGTGGGTTAAGGGGGAATGCTCCAGTTTCCTAAATTTTTTCCCAATAATAGAATTTATTTATATTTTGTAAGTTGAAATTACATGTTATTACCAATTGAAAAATAAAATAAAAATGGGTGGTCAGCGATCTTGTTTTGATTTTATAGGCATTCGTATCACATACCCCTACATCGAAAAAATGCACAATTTCTTGCACCTGTCCAAGGTCACTAAAATGCTAATAAAATGCTGTATATTCATCGTTTAGTCCCGAAAACGGATTTAAAGTAACGTCTTACATTTAATAAGAACAGAAAACAAAAATATGTGCTATTATAAACGCGTAAGTGTATAAAACAGCATGCTCACGTGTTCGGTTAGATGAACGAAGCTGGAATGTTTTATGTCAAAATTTGCATATTTTTGGAAATATTTCAAGTTCTACATAATAGAATTTGATAAAACTCACTCATTGTATTAAGCAACATGTCCTGGTAATAATTCAAAAAGAAAATGTATAGGTCAGTGCACTTATTAGTGAATTACAGCATTTTTTATCAAAGCTCTACACATGAATAAAATGACGCAAAACAGTGGTAACTGCATACACAATTACGACTGTCTTGCTCTAAATAATCGATTTCCAACTTGAGGAAATCAGTTTTGCATAATAAATACACTTTTCCGTTCTAAATGGTAAATTGTAATGATGTGTTATATTATTGAAATTATGGTAGCGAAACATATTGGTACGAAACGTTTAATTTACTACAGTAATGACCGAGTGTTCCGAAAAACTGGAGCATTCCCCCTTAAGTACATATTTTGGTAGTTTTTGCCAAGGGTCCCATGTGAATAATCACTTTGAATTACAGTACTCCATAGAATATCTATAAAACATTTAAACATGGTGGGTAGTTTTGCTTCAGACAAATATCTGTCTTGAAAATTATCCTGTCAGAAATGCCAAGTTCAATTGAAGTTTTAGAGGGGGAGTTGTGGTCATAATTGTAGTAAAATATTGGTTAAAATATTGCTGTCGCACTCTGGTAGTGGGTTTAGTGCATATTTTGACAGTATTTACCGACGGTCCCATGCGAACAGTCACTTTGAATTACAGTACTCCATAGAATATATATATATATATAAAACATTTTAACATAGCGAGTAGTTTTGTCCAAGACAAATAGCTGTCTTGAAAACTATCCTGTCAGAAATGCAAAGTCAAATTGAAGTTTTAGTGGGGGAGTTGTGGTCATAATTGTAATAGAAATATTGGTTAAAATATTGCTGTCTAGTAGTGGGTTTAGTACATATTTTGGCACATTTTACGAAGGGTCCTCTGAGAGTAATCACTTTGAATTACAGTACTCTATAGAACATGTATAAACAGTTAAACATAGCGAGTAGTTTTGACCCAGAAAATGGGAACAATAGCGACATTTTAGGTTTTCAAGTTACGTTTCAGACTGATAGACGGACGCAGGGACAGACAGACGGACAATGGTATATTAATATGTCTACGATCTTAAGACACGGAGGCATAAAAATATTGATTCAAATACATTACTTGGCAACACTTCGTAATTATTCTCTTTCCAAAATGGCAAGAATTCGGACTGCTCTAATTTGAAACCTGTATTGAGACGATGGGATAATTTTTAGTTCTCGACCTTTTGACACCCTGAAAGTCAAGTATGGTTATGAGTAAAAAATCTTTAAGTTCCATCACGGACCAGATCGGTCAGGAAAGTGCAGAGTTATGTGCCCTTGAACTGTGAAATGGGCTAGGTGTACTTTTACACGTTACTCGTTGCAAACTTGAAGAAAACAACATTAACCCTTTCCCAAACAAAGGAGCAGCAGTTTCTTCTTTTGTTTCAATGTTTTCCTAAGCCATTTCTATCAGGGACGTCAAAGCCAGGTCTTGTTTGCGAAAGATTTAAAAATCAATAAAAGTGTACATGCGTTGTTTCAAATCTTGCATGTATGAGACACCTGCAAGATTTGAACCATCACGTGCAAAATTTCAGTAGTTTAGTGTTCGATATTGTGTTATTTCTGCATTTTCGTCTTTTGTCTCGATATTTTTCCAAATGTTTATTAAAATCTATCGTTGTGATTGAAAGTGTTTCTTAAAACAGATCACAGTACACAATTGGCAGAAAATAGGCTAAAGTATGACCAGCAGGTTCTTGTACTTTTAAGAGTTGCCTACTGCAGACTAACAGAAACCTACTTAATCCATAATGATGGACTATTTCTCCTTTGGGAATTTCTGCATCTATCCCCATAAAAAGAATTTGTTAGAAAAATGTGTTTACTGATAGAAATTGGAATAGACATGTTATGGTAATATTAAATTAGCCAGACTGTATCTTTTATTTATACGTGAATGGACAGATGGTTGGAATATAAACATTTTACTGAGATCTGGGGATGCTGCTTTAATAAAGATTCATCCATGCTTAGATAAAAAAAAGTCGGACACTGAATTAAAATTTTAAATCTATCATGCAACTCTGAAATCGTCGTTGTTAATGCAAAACATCGTATCTCGATTTTGGAAGATTTTAGAGGGAAAAGAAAGAGGTGTAGATCTAATAACTTTTCCCAAGCTGAAAGGTTTTACCTGAAATTTGAACATATTGTTCACAAATGTGTTATTAATACCGATCAGTAAATTTATTTCAAAACCCACAAGAATTGTTTTAACTGGACACACAAGATTTTACTTTGAAAATCGCAAATCGACATACGAGGTTTTGCATTTACACCGACGAAATATAGGCCCTATCTCCATCACCTTGTTTCGTTTATTGCCTCAATAAATTGGGAAGAATACAGGCAATGCTTCAAAATCGATTAAATTGCTAATTTGTGCAGTCTAATCTTAACCCATTACCAGACGACAAAACTTTGGACTATTTCAATTTGAAAGATGTTTTAGACGACATATTCAAATTGATAGACATTTTAAAAGCTTTCCATTTTTGGGGTGAAATATTGTGAAAAATGAAGAAATTGATTGTCACAAGCAATTTCTTCATTTTCCACAATTTTTCTCAAGCAGTTTCTTGAGAGGGAGTCAGAAGGCTTCACTATGCAGTAATGGGTTTAACTACTTTGGAAATGTATTTTAGAGTTGCATGTTGGAAACGGATCGAATATGGTAGGATTCTGTGATTCTGACAGAGATATACAGAGTGTCCCAATAAAAACGGAACCCTAATTCAAAGTCAAATTTTTCAAAGCTTAAGCAAAAAATCTAATTTTTGAATTTGCAGTACTGAAGATACATTATTTTTGCATTTGTGTTCCAAATTTCACTTAAAAATATGCTTCGGTTCAAAAGTTATAAGCAAATTAATAATGGCACTAAAAAAACGATCTGACATGATATTGATTTTTGCGTCTTGTTTGTTAGTGAAAGCGCACTAACGGTCAGCTAATGAATTATGTACCGTTGTACATGTATGTACCGATTTTCTCAAAATTTAATATGAACACGTTCTGTACGTTCAAATAGGATTCGGTTTTTCGTTTAAACAAATACGTCATCGTCACGCCTCACTGGTCTAAAAATAGATTGGGAATCCTCTATCGTACAAATATGGAGCTTTGAATCTCGCGAAGTTTTTCCACGATCAGCTTGCTGAAGATGACGGTCTAAGAGCTGGATTATCGTAATCATTTGTTGAGAAACATTCTAATTAAGAGTTGAGAAGGTTGCTGTACTGTCGTGTACTTTTTAAGATAGGTAACTATGAAATAACTAGTTGACAAGTAATGTTTACACATACGGTCCTGCCTAGCTTAGATTCGCCGTGCCGCTCGTGCGTACTCGCTTACCCTTTCCAAAACGCCAAATGTCATGTTGGGCAAAACTGAAAAAAAGTCTGCAGATGACAAAACGGGTGTGAATACTTTTAGTGTTTTATGTCAGAAAATATCAAGGCAAAAGTAGAATGATCATCAATATCCAAAGAAGTTATTCACACTCATTTTGTTTGCTGTGCAGGTCTTTTCAATTTGGTCGATCATCATTTTCTTCTTTTGTTTCAATGTTTTCCCAATACTTTTCTGTTGGGGACGTCAAAACCGGTCTTGTTTAGGAAAGGATTTATCTGGGAAAAAACTAGAAATTGTCGCTGAATGTGAGTTGATACCCCCATAGGCTTTCAATAGGCCTACAACAGAGGGCAATAACTCATAAAATACGCAAGGTAGAGTTATGCTCATTGTACGTTGCACTCCTCCTTGGTGAGATCTATCTACCCGCGAAGTTTCATGATCATAGCTACTTTACTTTTAGACTTTTCGATGTTTTTTCTGATTAAGCTGCTGAGGAATGTCAAGAAAAAACGTTTGTCATTTCTGGTCTGTCTCCGTATCTGGAATCAATGTTGCATGTTGAATATGCGCAATGTTTCGTAGTTTTAGTTCCCGCCTTCATTATCTATGATCGACTATATCGCGCTTGAAAATGATATTTTTTCGCTAACACTGTTACGAAAAAATTGTCCGATTCATGACCGATAAACAAAATATTAGACTGGTACCCGGCAAACGTTGTTGAGGGATTTCCCATCAGAAATCTATTTTTAGCACACGAGCCCGCGAAAATCATTCCTTATTGAGTCCATAAGGTGGTTGTTTGAATTAATTTCAAATTATTATGTGATTCATTTCACATGGCGCAGTTTTAACTTTTATTTTCATAAATTACAAGCTTGGTATGCTTCGTAAAATTAGTCCACCCTTAACGTTCTTGCATAGTATACATATCGTTTACTATGTTTTAATTCTTTTTGGTGAATTTTGTGTTATTTGTGTTTTGCATAAAGGTCAGTGTCAGGTTAAATCAAACCCGTAATACTTTAAATTGAGCGGTGACAGGCATGTTGGTCAGAAATGAAATAAGTGCCTATGATTATTATTCATGAGTATGTTATGCACTTGGATATTTTATTTGTATTCAGTTTAGTTACATTGCAGCTCGCAGCATTAACAGTTTATTTATTAGCAAAAAAAGATGAAATGGAAATGCACTATTGTGAATACAATGTTTCAAAATCATTTTTGTATTGTATTAAATATATTAACCAATTGTAAAGCGTCAATTTATTCAATGAGTGTAGGCGCGCTGCAAAACGAAAAGATCGATATATCGTGTTAAAATGGTTTTCCGGGTATATTCATTATAATGTCTATATTTTCAAAACTAATCATTATTTGTCGACCAAATTTTAACTGCGAATAGAAAAATGTCGTTGCTATTGCATATGTAAATTTGGTGCAGAAATATTGCATGATACATGAGAAATGTACTTTCAAAAATGGGTTCCGTTTTTTTTGGGACACTCTGTAGTGCCGCATGTGAACACTCTCTATCATGTAATCGATCTTCATCGAAAACCTTGTATCTGCAGCTTGTTTTAAGCTGCAGATACGAGGTTTTCGTTAAAAGCAACGATATAAATGTGTAGCTAATGTTATTACGACATCTTAAACTGTGTGCTCTACATTATAATGGATATTCTTGGATATATAACAACAGAAAAAGACCACAATTTGCAGAGAAATGATAAATTTATAGAAAAGGAAATAGAACACAAATCCTCTACAAAATTTATATACTTCCGGGAATTTTTCATTCATAAAACATGTAGGCATACCGTATGATATTAATTAGCCTATTCATACATGGAAACCGTGATTTGTGAATATTCTACGTGATGTACTTTGCAACAACGATTCCTGGTGACTTTTTCACATTTTCTGCTTCAAACCGATTTCAAATTCGTCAAGTAAATGTATAGATTTATTATCAAAATTCTTGAGGATTTTTCGAAATCGGTGTGTTAAGAGATACCCCGCCACGAATCTTAAATTACGATATATGGAACTTAGGTTTTATTTCCTCATACAAAATATCGCTGCTTTTCAACGAAAACCTCGTAACTGCAGCTTAAAACAAGCTGCAGTTACCAGGTTTTCGCTGAAAAGCGACGATATAGCAAACAATGATAGAGGACCAACTTCACGTCATTACGACGACTGAATGCAATGTTTTCTGGCATGAAACATGATACATAACTCCAAACGTGACACAACTTTGTCGCCATTTGTAGTCACAGTGTGTATTTCGTACATCTTTGTCATGTCCCTTCCGGAATATTCCGATTCTTCTTCAACAAAAACCTCGTAACTGCAGCTTGTTCTAAGCTACAGTTAATGGATTTATTCTAAAAGCGACGACTTCCAGTGTTTCTGCCTACCGCCAATATTATGTGAGTGTTTGTACATAGGCCTTCCATCGCTTTTCTTCAAAAATCTCGTAACATTGACAGCTTATTGTAAGCTGCAGTTATGAGGTTTTTGTTGAAAAGCGACAATTCTAAGTTTTTGCATACAGTCAGGATACATATCGTTGCATGTCTTCAAAAACCTTTTTAGCTCCACTGGCCTTCAGGCCAGCGGGCTATTGTCATGGCGCTGTGTCCGTCGTGCGTGCGTCCGTCCGTCCGTCCGTCCGGTCGTCAACTTTTTCTTAAAAAATCTTCTCCTCAGAAACTACTTGATGGATTTCAATCAAACTTCACAGGAATGTTCCTTAGGTGGTCCTCTATCAGATTCCTTCAATTGATTTTGATTGAACAAGAAAGTCTGGAGTTATCTGCCCTTGAATTAAAAAATGGCTGTTTTGACTTTGTTTTCACTCTAGCCACTACAAATATTTATCAATCAAGACAAAACTTGGTAAGAATGTTGGTGCTGATAAGATCTTGCCTGGGTGTAATTTTCAGCTTGATCTGAATAATAAATCTTGAGTTATGCGCCCTTGAAATTGGCAAAATTACCATTTTTTACCTTATATTTACTCAAACAACCATAGATATCCACCAATCAACACAAAACTTTCATGTTGTCTTACTGGCCATAAGATCTTGCATGTGTATAATTTTCAGCTTCATAGGAATCTTAAATCATGATTTATCTGCCCTTGAATTTGACAAAATTGCTGTTTTCGACTTTGATTTTATACTCTTTACATCCACAAATATTGAGCAATCAGGTCAAAACTTAAACAAGATATAGTAACTGTTGAAGTTAAGATCTTGCTTTAGTGTGATTCTTAGCCAGATAGGAATGCAAAATCCTCTGTTATATGCCTTTCAATTTGACAAAATTGCTAATCGTGACTTCGTTTTCACTCCAACAGCCAAACTCACTCTAATAAAGACAAAGCTTGGTAACCAATTGATCTTATATGAATGCATTTTCAGCTTTCTAGTTGCTTTGTAATTGCTTTAAGAGCAAGAAGTATTGAAACATCTTGTCAAAACTTGAACTTGATATTACAAGAAATTCAGGTTTCAGTAATTTTGGAAAAGGGTATTTCCCTGAATCTATTTTTAGCACAAAATCTATTTTTTAGAAATATGAATTATTTTGGGGTAATCAATGGTCTGTTAATTTAGACTTGTTTGGGAGAAGGAAAATTTTAATTGCTAGTATCATCCTAAGCTGGAATGTTCTACCATTTCCTTTCATCCTTTATCAAATGGCAAACATAAAGTTTTACTTTCTTTGCTTCAAGAACCAAACATTTAGAACAATCTAGTTTTGTAACTTTCTTTTTGCTGTATGAAACACAAGCATTGAACAATCTAATCAAAACTTGAATTAAATATTACATGAAATTCAGGCCTGTGGAGCGACTCAAGACCTTCAGGTCTTCTAGTTATATTAAGTTTGTTTAACCCTTTCCAAAACAAGACCTTGTTTTGACGTCCCTTACAGAAAATTCTTAGGAAAACATAGATACAAAAGAAGACAATGCTGATAATCAGCGTTTTCTCCGTTTGCTTCAATAATTGCTGTGAAATAATGTAGACAAACCTCATGTCCAGTCTGCAGCAGCTTTAAAATAAGACGACCATAAAATTTTGTCGTTTTGGAAAGGATTAGCTGTGGTTGCTACATAATATATTTTGGATTGAAATCTACAATATGCGCAATTGTTTCCTTGTCTTTGATCGAGTTCACATTGGAACCTAGATATCGATGCTTTTCAACAAAAACCTCGTAATTGCAGCTTCAAACAGGCTACAGTTACGACGTTTTGGTTGAAAAGCGACGATATTCCTGGGCTGGAAACCCTTTTTATCTTATAACTTCACCATTATGGATCCATGTATTGGGCAATGCCTCACTTGGGAGTTTTAGAAAATTGTTTTATTTTGACCTTGTCGTAACGTTTCCTTTACCCATTACCAGCCAGTAAAATGTCAGACGTTTCAATTTGAATGATGTTTAAGACGACAATTCCAAGTTGGTGAAACTTCTAGAAATATTTCCTTTAGAAAACATAGTGGAAAATGAAGAAATTGCTTGTCACAAGCAGTTTCTACATTTTCAACTGGGCAAGTTAAAAAAAATGTCACCATTCATCTGTGACAAGACGGCAAATTGTAAACTTGGTCCTAATTCAAAGATGTGACAAACGACAGGTTGGGGTGAAGAATGGGTTTTCTATTGATCTTTTTTTTTTTGGCAGAAACGTTGTGGGAAAAGAAGAAACGACTTGTCACAAGCAATTTCATTATTTTCCACAATGTTATGTTTCTGCATGTTTTCCAAAGCCATTATCTTGGAGGGTGTCAAAAAGACTATTTGCGTGGGAAAGGATTAATGGAGTCTGGAGTTTCTTGAATAACGTGACTATAACCTATTATGGACCGGTCAATGTGCCGTTTGACCACCCTTGGGAATCGGCTTGTTTGTCCACGATGATTAATTTTATCACCTTCACCAACAATATCAACCCGAAACTTCTGCATATGTATAGTGCCACCATCAACATTGAGACTCAAATGTACTTTTAACTACTGACTGTCCTACCTGAGAGGGGTGTTGTATTGACATCTAATGGTAATCGATTTCTTAAAACCACGACGTTTACATACTAGGCCCCGGTTTATCGGAAATGAAATAAAGAAAAAACTGTTAATATAATCGTGTTTGTGGCGTTTTTTTCTAATCGAAAAAACTTAAGTATATTCTCATGAGAACATGCTCAACTTCAAAGAGATACACTCGAACGTTGAAGGGTATTCGATTGAAGTTCACGTGGATTTCTTGCGATTTGAGCACGGTGCTCAAATTTGAGCATGAAAACGTACTTAAGTTTTTACGAGAAACCGGGGTCTGGTTTACCTACTCAGTTAGACCCGTCTGTCCACATTTTGAGGTTTATTTATAATGCCCCACTCCGGCAGTGTTTTGTTTTAAAATTTAGTTGCCCCGGTTTACCTTTGCTGGACTATACGTTATTATGCTACATGTTTACAGAATTTCCCTAGATGTAAACGACTCAATTTCGAAATCGAACCTACTATAATCTTAGAATCGTGCAGGTGTCTCACACCAGCAAGATTCGAGCCAACGCATGCAAAATTGTATTGAGATTACAGGCCTGCAGGAACAGGGGACTAAGCCCCCAAAGTTGGCCAAAAATGCCAAATTTTCCTTACTTCACACCGAGCATTTATGGAAAATCCAATCTAGGCCTCCCCATATTTAGACACTGGGGCCTTAGCCCACCAAATATCAAATTGCATCCTACGGGCCTGGATTATGGGAGCTTTGCGTTGTAAAATTAACAGATGAAATTTGTAAACATATGCCATAATGTCATGACCAGACTGTAGCTGACCTCCTCTATGACTGACGATTGCTCTACCAGGTCATTTATTAAGAGTGTACAGCACAGGAAGTATTGAGATAAAAAGGGGGAAATGCTGGTTATCAGCATTTACTTTTTGCCTCAATGTTTCACAAGACCCTTTCCCTAAAGAAAATCAAAACATAGTATTGTTTATGAAAGGTTTAAAAAAGAAAGTACAGGCCGTTTTAGTCCAATTTCCAATTTTGTCTATATAAGAAGACTATTCTATTATTGTTTTCTCAAAGGAATAATAATGTTCTGGCATGAATAAAATCTTGGGTCTTTTTTGTTGAGATAAACATTTAGCCATACTTGGCAGATCTTTTGATGTTTGTATAGTAAAGAAGTTATTTCGTCCACGGGAATATTAAAATTTTCCCATACAAACCCTGCTTTACCCTCTATAGAAGAGAACACTTCGAAGACTGGGTTTTGCCGTCCCTGATAGATAGGGTGTGGGACACAAGAATTCGTCTTCTGCATCAGATTTGAAGTTTGACCATCCCTAATTTGTCGTTTGGAAAAAAAAAAAACATCAATGAAAGAAGAAATATATTTTGTAATGAAATGAACTTCAAAATATCAGCATACATTTGCGACACCTTGGAAGCTTTCAGATATGAACGGTCTTAAATTCACGGTGGATAATCGCGCGATACAACATTTTCAGAAAATCTTCAATAATTTTGTAAATACTGGACCGATTTGAATTCGTTTGAAGCAGAGAATGTGACAGTCGCATTAGATGGACGTGGTTTATTTTTGAAAAATCAACTGATAAAAAAGTTATTGAAGATAAACCAAAATTTTGGTTTATCTTCAATAACATTTTTATCTGTTGATTTTTGAAAAAAGTACGACGTCCATGTTATTCCTGGCATTTTTCCACCTTCTCTGCTTCAAACCGAATTCAAATTTGTCAAGTATTGATAAAATTATTGAAGATTATCGGAAATTGTAAGTCACGTGATTATACGCCGTGAAATTGTGCCATTTTGGAAAGAGTTTATCAGATATGGGAAGATTTATTATGAAACTTTTCTTTCTTTTTCTTTTATCTGTGAGAAAGACGATTAAGAAAGAGCAATTAAAATGCTTGTACGTTCGGCTTGGGAATTTCAATTGCCAAATTTGATGGCAGACTGTAACGACCTGTTGGTCGATGACCAAATCGTCGTTACTAAGGCTAATACCAGCTATAGTTACGACGGTTTTGATCGATAAACGATGATACCAGTTCATTCATGATTTAATTGACCATGATCTAATGTCCATGACCCAGTTCTAATAAAAGAAAACGTTATTGATAAATGTGACTGGACACGGGAAAATGGATCGGCAATATATACTGAATAACAAGTTCAATTACCGTCCGATTAACTTTACTTGGTATTCAACAAACAATGCGTTTTTAGACGTTTTGTTTGTCCTTTAATTGCCATTCATTGTAAATTTACAATAAATGAACATTCTTAGGACTACAAATGTATAATAATTATGCGCTGTTTATTGGATACCAATTGTGTTATGATGTATCCAGAAAGGGCTAGACACGAATACCATACTCATTACACGGGTCTCGAGTTATCTTCGATCGTTATGGTCGACCGTCTGCACTAAAATCTGCATCACGTCTTTAAGTATTTTAGCTTTCAAACATAAATAAATCTGGCGCGTGAACACAAAGTCAAAATGGTGTTACTCCTTTTTCTGTGAACGGACTTTTTAATGGACAATGTTGGCATTCTGAATCACCAAAAGAACACAGGATTACATAACACTAATAAACATATATATTTTGCCTTATATACTGTCGTTATATTGACAAGTTTATATCAAGCGAGATGCAGTTTCGCATGCCAATCTGATGTACAAGACAAATTTTTGATGCATAGCATCCAAAGTAGCCCAGAATCTTTTGGCCAACAATAATTCAAAAAGTTTCTGCATGGTGTCTACTTGAAAACGATGGGAACAGGCACTAATTACCGATTTTTAGGTCAGATCGAAGAAGAACTATGTGTCTAGAATGGATAAACGAAATCTTTAAAATTAAGTTTCTGTGATACCAATGTTTAGTCGTGAGATATGGCATTGATTTATGCATTGGATTTGGCGTACCAGTATGCTATTACAAACGTTTAGACTTTGATAGGTTCAGATCAAATTGGCAGTGGTAATAATGTTTGTTTGTTTGACTAAATTTGTGGATTAAATCATTTAGCAAGTGACAAGAATCCGACAGTTTCAATTTCAATGTACACGACAAAAACAATCCATGTCAAAAGTGTATGTCATAGTACACACATATTAGTAGAAAACAAAACATTTCTGAATATATCTGGATTTCTCAGATCCCACATATTTTCTAACTATTATTATATCCCTTATTTTACTTATTAGGGGTGTCAAGACGAGATCTATCTTGTTTTGGACATGGTACATTCTGTAACCATAGCTTGAGCAAGACGAAGTAAATAAGTATAGGTCATCCATAAACACTGCTTTTTATACCTTGTCTGCTATATATACTGAGAGGCAAAAATAAGTATACACCCTAGTTCTTCAACGTTTTCTGAGAAAACGATTTATAGATTATTACGTTTTTCAATCGCCACCGAAACGTTGTTGTTTGTTTGATGTAAACTTCATTACCTACCGTCTATATTTCCTTCCTTTCGTTGCGAAGGTTTTTTCATAGGGCATAGCGTCATCGAAAAGGGGGTTTAATCAATTAATTAATGCAAGAATTCAAATTGACACAATCCCTACATTTATGAAGGAATTTTGATATTTTTTTCACAGAAAGTGCCTAGTTACCTAGGACCATGCGTGCATTGTTAGTGATTTTCCATATCAAAATGCGTCATGGCCAAAGGGGGCTTGATGCAAGCAAGTTATCTGGCATAACTCCTTCTAAATTCATAGACGGGTTTTGATAAAATTTGCACAGAATGTTCCTATGCTACACGACTAAGTGTACACTTTATTTATAGTGTCACTTTTCTTTCGCATTATGCTGCGTCATAGAAAAATGGGCCTTAATGGCAAAAAGGGGTATATTGATCGAATTCTACCAGCCACTGAATATTGTGTTGTAGTGTTAGAGAAATTTTAACGTTGTGATTTGTTGTGACAAATAATAAAGAAATTGAATACGAATCAACAGCAATATTTGATGCTCCACTAAGTCGCACGTGCAAAATTTGCAAAATCGGCATGTAGCAAGAGTTTGTGTAATCAAGCAATTTCGTGTGAAATCTAACAACATTGTATTATTGGGTAATGATTAGGAATAAATTGTGCAAAATTTTGAGCCGATATAATGGAAGATAAGAAAGATATCGAAAAACAAGAAGTGTATACTTTCTTTTGCCTCTCAGTATATTTTATATCTTTATATTTTACATCAGTTTTATTCTTGATGTATCCGGTAGCAAAACAAATTGGCGTGGTAAATGATTTTAAAACACGAAAAAAATACTAAACGACATTCTGTCAGTTTGAATCTACTGCATGTTGTGAGGAAGCTTTGAGAGCCAATCATGGGTGTTGATCAGACGGTATGTATGCACTAGCCGATGTGGATATATGTATGACTATTTACTTGCTAATAATGTCAACCATATGGTAAATCGAGTCATTTTTCCTTAAAGTTCACAAGGAGACTTGTTTAGCTATATCGGAGAAATGGAGCTGATGGCGCCGAAATGGAGATTGTTATTAAAATAACTTGGTGGTCGTAATATGAATTCATATTTATCTAACGTCAATATCAAATACTTGTAAATGCAGCAAATATTTTGAAAAAAAAAAAAAAAAAAAGAATTTCAAGCTCAACCAAAAGCAATTTCCATGTCGCTACCGCGACTGCAAAGGCGTCATTCCGCGTTTTATCTTGTCGCGTGACCCTTTGAAGCGTTCTGGTTTAAACTGATATAATAATTTCCCAAATAGCAAAAGTTAAGTTAATTTGAATTGATAAAAATGTTCAACATACCATGGAAATATTTTGGCAAACAGAAAAAATGCAGGGGTTCGTATTATCAACGATCGTATGATTTGTTTTTGCGTAATTACTTGAAACAGCAAACCTCATTGGCCCAATCTGATTTCTCGTGCAATCAGATGTTTTGTTACACAGTTTACACAAAATCGTGGTCGTAAGATCGTTGATAATACGGGGCCCTGGTTACCAGCATTTTTTCTTTCGCCTCTATGTTGTCCAAGCCTTTTCCTTTTATGAAGCTTAAAATCCAAAGCTTGTTTAGAAAATGTTAAAGGGCTAACATTCACTGACATGAGTATAAAATACATTTGTGTAATCATACCATAGCGTTCGATAAAATACAAAATTAAAGTTTACAGAAACAATCATGTTTTGAATGCTCAATGAATTGCTCATGTTCAGCAGCTGAACTAAAACAAATGAAAAAAAATATATGAAAAAAAATCGAGCGCTAGCGGGATTTGAACTCATGACATATAAGCTTTGATGAACTCTTAGTCCGGTGTCGTAACCACTGTACCACTCAAGCTTTTACATTATGATAAAGCTTATAAAAGTTTAAACTATTTACACAATTTGGATTTGTCCCTATCGAAATTGAAGGATATGAAACAATGAACAAATTCATATTTTATGCAGTATATTTCCTCGTGAATGTCTTAACATTTAAAAAATATGCTTTTAATTTAATAATCCTTATCGACATACATTTGAATCATTTTCAACAAATAGGTCGAACATTTTGTACAATGGTCGCCTAACAAACTCTACACGGGCATACCTCATAGCTCATGGCTTTGCTGCCAATAAAAAAGTAAAGCGTATTTGAAGAATTCATGAAAACTTTCTTATTGGTTTAAAAATATACAAAAAGGGGAAAAAGAATCTGGCGTGAGTGGGTCTCGAACCTATGGAACAAAAGTGTTCAAGATTTGATAAGCTTAGCACTCTATCCATTAGACCACAGCGGCACTTATATCATACGATATCAAAACAAAATAAAAATGTAGTAGTATTTACCAGATTAGATTGGTTATCGCCCCTGAGTTGGTCCATAGAAATAACGAAACACATTAGTAAATACCAAAACACATTTTAAGTATCGATTTTAGAATGGATCAGTTCATAGCGAATATATATTATCGTTATTCATTCAACTCTTCATACAAAATTCTCTTCTTGCTGTTATTAAGCATTAACAACAATAGTTAACATGATGTGTTATAGCTCTTCGTGTGTTTCGGTATTTCTATGGACCGATCCGGTCACATGATTAAGCGGTTAGTAATTCGCATCTGGGGGAAATTAAAATAGTATACAAATGCAAGTTTTATGCATTGTATTTCCTCGTTAATGGTGTAAGCATATAAAACAAACATGTTGTTAATGTAACAATCATTATCAACGTACAATTTAACCAGCTTCAACAAATATGTCGAACATTCTGTACAATAATCGCCTCCCTAACTCTGCGCGTTAATATTTTAAAATCGTTACAAAGGTAGCCCAGCTCAAGGCTGGGCTATTACGGCTGCAGAATGACATGATTGAGCGTAACCTCTATTATCATAATTACACGCTTGACTGGTTGTCCTAGTGTATCTCCGTTAGTTCTCGTTCAAGTCCGTGAACCAAGTTTAAACATTTATATACCTTTTAAATGGGCTGTTATATAATTGCATACTTGTTGTTGAAATATCTAGGTGCGAGTTCCTTGAGCCTGGAGGTTCGAGGTTCGAGACACGAACGATGTCTTTTTTTTCGATTTCATTGTTGTCGATGGATTTTTTTTTCGTTTTGATGTATTGAGTAGTTACCGAAATTTGTGTTATGATCTTTTTCCTTTTATTTTATATCCACTTTAATCTATTTAATCTTTCAAGTTATGTTTAATTGTTTATTCTTCAATATCAAAGCCCAAGTGATATTATGCGAACGAGAGAAACACGGGTGTGTTTTCAAGTGTTAATATGTAAGCACGAGAATAGCAATGAATTTTGTGCTAAAATAGATTGGAACCGTTATGTTTTGGTAAATCCTTGGTGTTGTCAAAAAATATCGTAACAACGACTTGAATCAAGCCGTAGTTACGACATTTTATAAAACACCTCTGAAATTTACTATTTGCTTGTATGTCCGAAATAACATCATGGTTAAATGGATAATCGTTCGCCTTTGCTTATTTCGACGCATTAAAAAATATCTTCAAAGAGTTCAAAATATTTCACAAACAGAAAAAATATACGATTTCTGGGATTTGAACCTCGATCCACCTGGGCCGAAGACAGCGCACTTCTCCACTCGACCACTCAGTCAGACGATCAGTATAGGGGTTATTACAGTATACAAATATTACTTTACAACCAAAACACACCGATCTTTAACGATGTTTTTCGGAGACAAACGGATTTCCTCGAGGATAAATGTATTCAAATAAAAATGTATTCATTGCATAAAGGTCAAATCATGTCAATGTGTTTTATTAATACCAATAATCAATGTAGCATAACATTGCAAATGCCTATAAATAGTATATTGGATATTTCCACTAATATTTAACACCTCACCGAGGTTAACAATATCTTGCACAGGTATGTTGTTTCTATTTTATTTTTTATTCGTTAGCATTCAATTTCATGTTATAAATTTGTGGTAGTTTATATGTATTAGATAAATGCAAAATATAGGTTGATTTCTACTGGAATGATCGTAATAGATCTATCTATTTTCGAGATTAGTCTGCTTTGCTACAAAATCAAAATGGCGCTTGGCTTTGTAGATGGCAAGTATCGAACGTACATAATATTTTCTCCACTCTCTTGAACACGGTTCATTCATTACATTCACTGTATGTGAGAGTAACGAACGACAACTCTGCTCGGAGATTGAATTTTCTCTGTACTCTATACTTAAGGTAAGTTTGGACTCGTGGGTTACTTTTTATCCGCCCAATGAATTTTTTTCATTTGTACATATGCTGTAAAGTAACATTTCCTGACCAAAATATGAAAGAATAAGGGTAAGTTTCCTGACTCGTTTTCGTGTTAGAGACCATTTTCGCAAAATTACCCTTATGTTTTAAAGTCATATAGCATTTATTCTAAATTGATAATTTCAAATGTTATATCAATTTAGAGACTAAATATATGCACAAATGTGATGAAATGATTGACATAATTTTTTAAAATCAATTTTTGGAAGAAATTATGGAAAAAGTTGAAAAATCACCTTTTTCCAGAAATTTTTGCCACTTTTTTCAATTCGCCAAAAAATTACTCAATGAATATTTTTTGTTTTGGATGTTTTGAAGATAAAAAACAATACCTGTTTTTACACAAAAAAATCAGCACACCTTTCCACGCAAATAAAATAGATATTTGACCTAATCTTATCCCACCAACCCTGTTTAAGCCTAATCATGACTAAAATCTCTAGATCTATATTTTCAAAAAAAAAAAAAAAAAAAAAAAAAAAAAATCTAAAATTTTCTGGCATATGTTTACATTTAGAACAATACAATACTTCATTTGGCATTCACCATCACAAAAAGGGGAACTTATTCGCTTCAAAAATTTGATGAATATTGTAGCATCGGCATGGGCATTTGATTTTTTTTCTCCAAACTTACCTTAATCAATATCAACTGAATTTTTCCCTATCGAATTTTGATTTGATTCACTTGAACGATGTAGGTAAAACTGTTTGTAAAGGCTAGATAAATTAAGCATGCTTTAGTGACCAATTCATGATCACTTGAAATACATGTACAAAGTAAATCGGCTTTCGCTATTTGATATTGGCCTATAGGTGTGTTTACAGTTAGAAGATAACAAACATGCTTCGGCAACAGGTTTGAATCTCGATAATCGAGAAAGTTGAAGTATAAAGTCCTTGAAAATGCCTTTATTGTTAAAGAATTTAAACATCCAATACTTCGTTTTAGAACGTTGACAGTACATTGATTACACGTAATTGAAGCCTACTTGCTTTAGTTTTGGTAGACCTACTTATCTGTTCTTTGTTTACAGGAGATGATTCTTGAAAACAAGAACGACTTCTGCTAGACGAAATGGCATCATCTTTTAAAAACGGTAAGATTTTCTTAGATATTTTTTTCCTTTAGGATCTGATTTAAATTATTAAGAATATGATAATAATGTAAACAGTTGGAAAAGATTCGCTTTACTGTCAAAATCGTTGAACTTTTATGCTGTCACTTAAAGTTAAAAAGAAAATGTTTAAAATGCAAATTTATACCTGCTTTAAGTAACCAAATTTAGTATCATTTGGCTTTCCACGTGACCTCGTTAGAAATAAAATGACCCAGGATCTTGAAAAGCGTCTGTTATGGCGACAAAGAAAAACATGCATTCAGATAAACTTGCCTTTAAACGCAGTCTGATCAAGATCCATGTTGTTCCTCTTACAGGTTATTCATGACCTGCAGAACTGTAAAGTTCCTGATCAGACTGTGCCTGAGTTCAGGCTTGTCTTTTAAAACGATAGTATCATATGCCATTATGGGCCCTATTCCAATTCCCGGGTTTAAGTATTTTCTAATGTTTTTTTTTTGCAGAGAAGGTAAATCTGGACGACAAAACAGAATCAACATATCGGCTGTCGACACATTTGTATAGAGTTCTTGATCTGGTCGGAGCGAATGAAGATATCAGAAACACTCACAAAGAAAAGGCTGCAACACTTGAAGTTCTAGAAACAGCTATAAATGGTATAACCGACCCCGGTACAGTGTCTGTGTATATGTTCGGAAGTAGCTCTGAGGGTACCACAACTCAAGGACTACAGTCAGATCTAGATGTATTACATTGTCTTGAAGACCTACCGGTAGTAGAAAACATCGACAATGCGCCTCAGTATGGCCCTGCTTTATTAATGGTATCTGATACTGACACAAAACCTGGATATGTGCAACTACAAACTGTTATAAACAAGATCCCTCAAACAATCAATGATAGAGAACCGACTCCAGCAGAGTTCACAGATGCAAATGGACGTTTTCTCCACAAACATTTTCCGATTCTACAAAACTTAGACAGGCATGGTCCTGCAGATCACTATCCAGAAACTGCAGTAATAAATGAACAGGATTACGTACCTGCTTTTAGATCACGAACCATCCCTAGCTTTGCTGATGAATGGTTACACAGATCCCGCTCATACCAATGGCCGTCTGAAGCTCAGCTACATAGAATGAGATCATATGGATGTTTTTATGTCGGAGTTGGGCACCCAAAGAGTCATAATAAGGAGATTGAATGGCGGATATCATTTTCACTTCAAGAACGGGAGCTGATGGCTAGTCTAAACCCAACACAACACAAATGCTATGTTCTCTTAAAGATGATAAAGAAGGACATAATACATCCAATGGTTGGTCATAAATCAATATCATCGTACCATTGTAAGACATGTTTATTCCATGTGGTTGAAAACAGCAGCAGCCATCTATGGACATCACAAAATCTGATTTTTAAGATGCAGGAATGTCTCAGAATTCTACTACATTGGGCACAAGAGGGGAATTGTCCAAACTATTTCATCAACGGGGAGAACATGTTTGACAGAATTGACGACGAAACATTGAATAATGTTGCTACCGTGTTGTTATCTTTGCTAGAAAGTGGAAAAAGCTTTTTATTTACACTATATTGTGATAACGTGGGTATGTTACTCGAAAAGAGTATTAAAGATGAAGATTTGAATGAGGTTCGACTCGAGATTCAACAAACATTGAAGTTAGATTTATACATATTCATGGTGAAAACTCTGCTATGGCAAAGGCTTATGTTGTTTAGATATATTACAGAGGCAGTATCTCCACCAAATTGCCTTTCTCGCGCTGTTGAAATCTTACGCAAGTTAGATCAAACAAGGGCTGTCACGGAGCACAACCCCAAAGAAGAGAAAATGGTTCTCAACCGTCTAACATCGCAAGTACACCTAACAATCTCACAAACGATAGCTGCCATTGCATTGATGAATACCCGAGGCAACTATTTTGCAGATCTTATCAAAGGTTTCGAGCAAAAGGTAAAGAATGGCAAGGACTGTGATTTGATATCTGAAAGATTAATTCTCGCAACGGTCTGTCTCCAAACGTCCAAACTTGAAAGATGTGAAAATATTCTGCGACAATGTGCTGCAAGCCTGAAATCGTCCGTAATATCCATGTGTGGATGCCAATGTCATCGTAACTTTGTGCGAGGAGCTCTTCGTGAAAAGCTAACATCTGAAAACATGTCTTCGCATCAGTTCCAGAAGGAATGCTTGACGGCTTGTATCATATTTCTTCCATTCCAAGCCAACATCGTGCACCAAGTATTACAGTATGAGATGTTTCGTTCTGTTAACACACCGGCTGGGTCAAGGGTTGAAAGTCAGCACTTCTGGTTTGATTGGATTGTCATAGACTCGGCAGCATATATTTACTTTCTTCAATACATTCTGTACTCAAAGACTGATAAAGCAGTGCACAAGCAGGATGCATTGGATAAATTGAGAGATTTAGCTGACACTGACCCTAATCTTGGACACAGAGAAACAGCTTACAACTTGCTAGGTTGGATGTATACACAGGAGGGTAGGCACCAGGGGGCATATGAATGCTTCTGTTTATCGTGGAGTATCAGACCGGTCCATAATGCAGCAATTTGGCATATCTTGATGTTGATCCATTCCTTGTTAGATACTGAAGTGATTTACGAAAGACAATGGTTTAGAGAATGAATACTCAAAGTGAAAAGAAACTGATCATCAGATCGTTCATTTAAACATCAGGATCCCGGTTTATTAGCAAACCACTAACATTTTTGCTCAAAGGATATAATTACATAACAACTAATCTGATCAACCCTGTCTGATTTCCTGTCCAACCAGATGACTTGATCGTCTCCGTAAAAGTTATCGCAAGTTTGTTAGTAAAATGGGACCCTGAGATGTACATAATAATAATAATAATAATAATAATAATAATAATAATAATAATAATAATAATAATAATAATAATAATAATAATAATAATATTCATTCATTCATTCATTTTAATTCCTCCTTTTGGAGATTAATAAATAAATAAATTACAATTGACTAACAATTACATGTACAAACAATTATTAACAAAGCATGCATAGGAAAAGTTATTATTATTATTATTATTATTATTATTATTATTATTATTTTTGTTATTTTTCTTCTTCTTCTTCTTCTTCTTCTTCTTCTTCTTCTTCTTCTTCTTCTTCTTCTTCTTCTTCTTCTTCTTCTTCTTCTTCTTCTTCTTGGAGGCTGTTGTTGGAGGCTCAGTGAGGATGCTATGGTATTTCTGATTTGATAAATGACATAAATCCATGGTAAGGTGCTCCAGCCATCGCGTTATGGCTATAGCAGTTGAAGGGGTCGTTATACACCAAGAAATAAATTCAGCGACATTAATTTTGCCGTCTGCAGTAACTTTCGAATTCCGAGTTGGTGTCATTTACCGTCATGGTATATTATTGTCTGCATCGTGTTGTTACATGCTAAGTGACATTCTTGCAGATTATTGGGTTTTATGCTGCATTTTCCGCCTAGAAATTTAAATAGATATGACAATGCCGATATAAACGTCGAAACTAATTTACGAGTAAATGAAATGTCATCGAAAAATGATAAATTCATGAAATTTGGAAAGAATTTATTTTTGCTAGCCTGAGCTGGCTGACCATGGCCTAAATATACATATGTCGTTTAACCATAACCAAACAAAACAGTCTTGACTGAGCACTACAAAACCAAGCCATGGATTAATTGGCCAAGTTACATTGAGCATTGCGTGACAGGAAAGTGGAAAGTTTGGATTATAATTTACTATTAAAAAGCAGAATGCATCCCACTTATGACTAATTAATAAGGAAAATATCTTGCATGCTCTAATATTTTCTTCTTTTTGAATAAATGACCCAGGATCTGGGAAAATGTCCTCTAATGTATTTGAGAACAACCTGAATCCAGATCAGCCTGTGCATATGGACAGTCTTATCAGGATGCACATTGTTCTCTCATAGCTTTCTCATGACATGCAATAAGTGAAAATTAGAACCATTGATCTTCATAAGACTGTATTTGACCACAGGCTAAATTTGACTGATTTTGAAACTCTGTTTTAACCTGCTATATTAGGGCTCTTGTTCCAAATCCTGGCTCAACTATATTTCTAATAGAAGAGAAGCCATCGATTGTTCTTAGTGTTACTAAGCTCTGCGTGACAGAAATATGGAAATTCTGGATTATAAATCACTATTAAAATGAAGCACTCATCCCTGCTTTTAACTAATTTATAACTAAAAACATTGCATTCTCGAATATTTTCTTCTTTTAGAATATATTTCTACTAGAATTGTGAAGCCATCGATTGTTTGGCTATGTGTAACTAAGCTTTGCGTGACAGGAAGATGGCAATTTTGGATTATAATGTACCATTAAAAAGCAGCACTCATCCCTGCTTTTAAAATAACTAATTTATATAACTCAAGCATCGTGAGTCCCTGAAAGGAAAGTTAATATAATTTTATATACGAGGGCTGTTGATAAAGTATCCGGAAAGGTTTCATAACTTTTTATTTGTGCACTAACTGAGATGAGATTTTCCACACAAATACTTGGAAGAATTACGAGTTTGATCCTGCAACAAAAACTATACAGTTTGCATTAAGGCGCATTCTACAGTCGCTATGGAAATGTATGGTCATGTTGAGCGGGGCAACTTTGGATAACTGGTAAAAAGGTGACTTATCAGTCGCTTTTAAAGTGATCATATTTTGTATTTCCGACCTCAGAAAATTTCCAAAATGCTCGTGATGTGTGGGCGTGATTTTTTCTTGGCAAACAACGTCATCGGCTGACACATGCATTCAATTCTGTAAACAATCGAAGGTGAATACACTACCTTGCTGATATGGCAAAAACGGACCTTGAGAAGCGGCATTCAATAATGGTTTGCATGTTGATGCATACTCCCTTAAGAACAGAGCACATTATCTCTTCCTTGCATTATGATAGAATGGTGCTCTGTTCCCGCGGGGTCATTTCACGTCTAATCTCGGGGCCTTGGCGGGATTTCGGTATCAAATCGTTGGCTTTACACAACAAAACAATTTAAGAAACTGATACAAACTTTCATTGGCTGACGCTTCAAATTACCGGCTTCAGCCAAAAATAGAAGCGACGTAATATATACGTAATCAAACAAGATAAAACTGAATGATTTTGATACGATAATTCAAATGTTACCGGCTTCAACCAAAAATAGAAGCGACGTAATGTATACGTAATGATCATGCAAGATAAAACTGAATGATTTTCATTCGATAATTCAAATGATGTGCTATAATTAGATTATGGCGACCAAATAGGCTGTTTGTGTACCAAAAACGGCAGAGATCATATTTGACGGTATACAATAGACCTCGGCTTTGGAGAGTAAGTGATGCATAAATCAAGGCCAGAGACAATCTCTATGATATTTAACATATACGGCTAAAATCTATGAAAATAATAAAACGATTCGATACTTGATGCTGCTGACCTCAGAAGATTTGGACGACTCAACATGACGTCGACGAGAACGTTCGTGACTTTCCAATCGTTGCCCATGATACGATATATAAAATTTCCCTACTAGAGTTCAGAACCCGCTTGGTTTGGTGGATGCATACGTTGGATAAGAGTGTATCGTGCAGTGGCAAATATTTCGAAAATATGTAAATATAAGATTTCAAAACAGAATTTCCTGACGTTGTATCAGTATCAGTCCAAGAAGTAAGTTGCCCCGCTCAGCGTGACCCTACGTTGCCATAGCGACTGTAGAATGCGTCGTAAAGCAAACGACCTAGTTGTTGTTTCGGGATCAAAAGCACAATTCTCCAAAGTATAAGTGTTGAAAATGTCACTACAATTAGTTCATAAATAAAAAAGTTATAAAACCAATCCGGTTAATTTATTAAGGTCGCTCGTACATGTAATTTTATTCCAAAATCGTGTAACTCAAAGTGTACAATAGCTGTAGTCACGAGGTTTTCGAAGTGAAGGGACAGTAATTTCTATTACATGCTATAGCTTAAAATGAATAGAGCTCAACAAAACAATCCTTCGTAAATACCTAAAAACAAAACCAAGACCACCTGACGTTTATGCCCCCTTTTCACACGACCTTCACATAGGAATCCATTTTTGTCACCTATTGAATCAAGTCACTTCATATGTTCGTTCAACATGGTGGAAAATCTAAATTTTCCTTACTGGTACTTTTAAACAGAAGATCATTGGCCATAAAAAACAATTATTAATGATTGCATAATTGACCAATCAAAGCTTACTATCAACTTTGCATATAGCTTCGTACTTTCAATGGACAAAATCTTGACGGACCGGGGAAAATGCAATACTTCCGTCTAACCATGAATCGTCACTTTTTAACAAAAACCTCGTAACTGCAGCTTGCTTTAAGCTGCAGTTGCGAGGTTTTTGTTGAAAAGCAGCAAAATGATAAACTGGCATCGTTCCTAGATGGCATCTCTTGAGACAGCTTAACCCTTTCCCGAACAAGACCTGGTTTCGACGTCTCTTATAGAAAAGTCTTGAGAAAACATTGAGACAAAAGAAGAAACTGCTTGTAACCAGCAGTTTCTCCTTTTGTCTCAATATTTTCCATGCCATTTTTACACAAATCCTATCTTTTATAACTTCCATTTTGTCATTTGTGTCAGTTTTTGAAGTGGATCACCCTAAAATTATGTCGTTTGGGAAAGGGTTAATTTTCATCTCGTCATTTTTCTAGACTCATTTTCTCATATTTTATGTCGGGCTTACAATGAAAACGGCTCCCATAACCGTCGTATACAATGAATTATCAATTTGAAGTTATTTCGGTTATTTCTTGAGAAAACTTCCTCCTTTACGTGTCTTTTCAAACATTCAATTTAAAAAAAGACATTACGTGCGATTTTTTCCTGCATAACAAATAAAAATAAGTATGCATTTTTAACATAATCAAAAGCAGAAAATCATTATAGTTTATGATAGATATATTAAACTTTATCTAATCGTAATCAGACCAGGATCCACGTTGCTCACAAATGTGTGCTACAGGTCATGAAAAGACATTTGAGAACAACACGGATCTTGAATAGACTGTGCGTATGTACACATGTGAACCAGTATATAATGCTGCTTTTCAACAAAAACCTCGTATCTGCAGCTTGTTTAAAGCTGCAGATACGATGTTTTTGTTGAAAAGCGACGACATATTGTCCAAAAACCCTAAGCGGCTCATGTACAGATCCCGGCTTTAAAATATCAGATAGAGTGCTTTTCATAAATTCGTGTTTTTCACACAAAACCTTTGTCACGGGTACGGCACAATAAAGGTTAGGTGGAAGTATTGCATTTTCCCGGCCTCTGTCAGATTTTGTCCACTGGACGTCCGCACTATAAACAAGGATCAAGGTGAGTTCTGATTGGTCAATAATGTAATAATTTAGAATTAATTTTCTTTATTTATAAAATTTGATATTTTCGCAAACAATTGCAGTATTTCTTTTTTAAGAATTTAGAACATTTTGACACTTCAAGAGTTATTTCTAGACATGGGTATATATTTAGGAAAGGCCAGTCCAAATGATTGCCCGATGATGGTCATGCCAAAAAGGGGCCAAAAAGACTGGGATAAAAGGGATCATGCCATATCAAAATTGCTTGTTTTGGATGTATGAAGGATTGTTCTTGAATTTGAGGCAAGCCATTACATTTTTGCGGACTCATGAGCTGAGCTATAAGCCAAAAACGTTATAATGGTCGGCTATGGGAAACGTAATACTTCCATCTAACCTAAATCATCTAGTTAGTGGACACTTATTTGCGACAAGAACAAAGGACAAATTAGATACAGCAAAATGTACCCTACCCCCCAATAGGGCAAATATCAGAATATATTACAAGAAGATGGAGTACTTTATATAACTTCGTGTTTTCCACAAGGAACCTTTGTCACGGGTACGGCTACTCTCTTAAGAACAGAGCACATTATCTGTACATTCCATTTCGATAGAATGAGCTCTGTTCTCGCGGGGTGATTTCACGTCTAATCTCGGGGCCTTGGCGGGATTTCAGTATCCAATCGTTGGCTATACACAACAAAACAATTTAAAAAGCCGATACAAACTTTCATTGGCTGACGCTTCAAATTACCGGCTTCAGCCAAAAATAGAAGCGACGTAATGTATACGTAATCAAGCAAGATCAAACTGAATGATTTTGATTCGATAATTCAAATGTTACCGGCTTCACCCAAAAATAGAAGCGACGTTATGTATACGTAATGATCATGCAAGATAAAACTGAATGATTTTGATTCGATAATTCAAATGATGTGCTATAATTAGATTATGACGACCAAATAGGCTGTTGGCGTACCGAAAACTGCAGAGGTCATATTTGATGGTTTAATCAATAGACCTCGGCATGGAGAGTAGGTTACGGCACAATGAAGCATCTAGTTGGTGGACAATTATTCGTGACAAGAACAAAGAAGAAATAGATACAGCAAAATGTACTATACCCCCTATAGGGCAAATGTCAAGACAGATTAAAGGGCGTTCAAACTCGCCAACTAGCAGGTGTTGCTCGACAGGAGTCGGAAATTGAATTTTCTATCAACAAATGAATTTTCAGTAAACCAGCGACTGAGAAAATAAGATTTAAACCAGAAGGAACATCATACGCGGTGTAATTATGACGACTTTCTATGTAGAATTTGTTTGCTTTTTCTCGAATATTTAGGCCAGTAATTCACACACTTTAATAGTACATTCACGCATCGATTTTTGGCTTTTTTAAATATTGCACAGTATCACTCATCCTTGTAAAAAATGAAATTGTTTGTATATCGATGTAAAATGAGTCCCATTCAAAGATCCCAGGTTGAATTTTCGATATTGCACGAAAAATGAAAAACGTCTTCCATTTTTTTAATCAAAGTATTTTGCCGCACATCCTTGAACAAAAAATCTATTGAATAAATAGTGTACACATACAAGATAACAAACATTCACAAATATAAACACACATAACTTCATATAAAACCTTTATACCAAGTATGCAGACACATTTTTACAGCACATAACCATATGTAACGTTTGGTTTACCAGAAAATGTCAAGTTTCTGAACGTCTGTCACTTCTTGTTTCTTATACAGGAAATTCTGATATAATAATGTGTCGTTTCACAAAATATAGAATAGTAACGTTTCGTGTCATTTTTGCTTTATACTTCAAACAAGCTGCAAACAATTCCACAAAATAGAAGATAATATTGTTTTTGCCGTGGTGGACTGTGACAGGGATAATTTTGCGCCAGGCCATTGACCCATTTGCCTTTTTTTCTCGGAGATGGCCAATTAAATTTCAACCTCTAGACAAAGATGGCTCAGATTTATTCTAAAGTGCAGAAATAAATACGTCTTTCTACTTGGGAAGTATCTAGATCTAACTTTTCAGAAAATGATAATATAATTTTATTTAATATAGTATTAGATCTAAACCTCCTTGTGTCCTTGCTATTTCTAGAACAACTAAGTTATCGGTCTCTTATTTGGCATCGTTTGCAGAAATAATTTTACAGAAAATGTTAAAACTTAAGAGGAATTCTCTGTAAGGACCAGAAAATTTACATAGGGGTCCGGCACGGCATCTCATGGATTTTTCTTAAATTTTGCATGTGAACCCATTTCAACTCCATAATGCATAATTGATACTTAGTTTTTGAAAATTGTGCATGGTTGCCATGGAAACGAGGAAAATCCATTTTTTGCATATTTTTCTCATTTTTTGGGTAAAAATGACACATTTTTGAGCTTACAATACAACAAGTATAACCACAAGACCTTTATTTCAGTTTAAATGTATGAAACGTCTGTTATTCGAATTTAGTTCGCTGCATATCCGATATCTGTACATCTTTCATGTAACTCACATGCGTCATCAGAAAATGACCCCTTTTGCATAATTTGAACAAAGGTTAAAATTGGCAATTTTTAGAGAAATATTCCAAATGAGTCAACACTTTTTGCAGCTAATCCTCTACTAGAGTTGAAAGATGTATCTTAGTAGAATTGATACATGCAAAGATTTGAGTGGGCAAAAATATTTCATGTAATGAAAAATGTAGGGAACAATTGGCACCGTGCCAAAAATGACAAAAATCAAAATCCTCTCCCCCAGAGCATACATTTTAGCCTTTTTAATGAATTTCATTATCAAAGCACCTAAGAATTACTGCAAACACCCTAAGGAAACTTATATTTTATCTTTTTATCCTCAAAATAATCATTTGTTGGAAATATCCATAAGTTTTACCATGAAAAGTTGCATTTGTATGCATTTTCTACCGTTCAAATCAGTGTTTTCCAAATGATTTTTATCAAATACAACATAAACTTGTGGATATTTCTTACTAAATTCAAATGCAATACTAACATAAATTAGTTAAAGGCAAAACTTACATGGAGTTGTGGTGATTTTATTTGATGCAAGGCTAAAAAAGTGGGTGGGGTAAGTAAGCACAGAAAAAATGTACCTTTTCTCTTTTTCTTTTTTTCCTGTAGATTGATAAAATAGAGTATTTTATAGCATAAACTGTTAAAATATTGTAAAATTGAATGATAAATATGTTTATATTAGACAATTTATTGCAAAAAAAATAAAAGAAATGCCCCAAAATAGCTCAGGAAAGTACCAAATAGCTGATTACAGACATAAATGTTGAAAACAAATGTTGCCGGGTAATATAACATATTAAGGTATCAATGATGAAAATATGAGTCAGAAGACCTGTAAAACATGAAACACAGGCAGACAGACGCACACATACAAGTATGGACAGGCCCATGATGGACACACCGCCATGACAATAGCTCACTGGTCTGACAGTCAGTGGAGCTAACAAAACAAATCTCCTGGACACAGCTAATGGTTCCTTCTATATTGTTTAACTGTACATGTACATTTCTTTTTCAAAATAAGCCTTTGACAGCATTGGGGAAAAGAAGGCTACAAGCATTTTCTTCTTCTTTCTCAATGTTTCATATCATGATAAGCTTGGTATTTTTCTGAAACCCTTTCCCAAACATGATCTGGTATAGACATCCACTTATACATAAAACTAATGCTTGGAAAACAGGAAGAAATGATGATGACCATCATTTTCTCACTTTCTCGCAACATTTATGGTTTCAATGTACACAAGTTGCAGTCTTTTTAATCTTTTTACAGCAAAAACTCTCATAATTGATATATAATACAAGTCAAAATTTTGAATTTTGTTTGAGAAGGGAGTAAATAAACATAACAGCCATGTATTCATCATAGTTTTAGTTTTATAAATCATTATACTGTACATTGTTCTTGTTGATATTTAATAGAAGACACATAACACTAAACAAATGTTTTTGGCGGAGCAACTCTTAGTTGTTTAACTGAGCTTTTACTTCATTTTTGCTTATCTAGAATCATCCATTACAAGTTCATTTATTTGAGTATAATCAAAACTAAAGATAAAATTAATGTAAATTCACAATCAGCATATCAGTCATTCTTCAAACCATTGTCTGGTCATCTACATCTCTGAAAATGGACTGTGTTTTCTAAATTTCTGTGATAATGTTTATTCTTTTCCAGCCAAATCTGAAATGTAAGAACTAAAAACTTTAAGACAAGAGAATAGATGAAAAACAGAAAATATATAAGTTGAGAGAAATGAAGACATTTTATCATTTACTTTACATATAAAACTCCTCTAGCCTTTATAACCTTAATTGTGTTAAAGACTTTTTAAAGTTAGGCAAATGTAAAAGTTCTTAAACAGGTTTCCAAATCTTTAATTTGACATAAAAACTGCAGGTAAATTCCCTTATAATGTTTTAATCCTTTCCCAAACAACAGAAACTTTGACTTTTCCACTTTTAAAGCAGACACAGATGACAAAATACATGGTTTAAATGAGAAGGAAAATTTATGTCATTAAAGCATAGAAAAAATGATGCAAAGGGAGAAAATGCTGGTTATGAACATTTCTTCTTTTGCCTCAATGTTTTCTCAATATTTTTTCTAATTTTCCTTTACTAATCAAGACCCGATTTTGATGTTACTGATAATATCTACATAATAAAAAGTAGCTAGTATAAAGATCTATATTCATTTAAGACCTGAAAAACATACCAGTTCAAAGTTGGTTAACCCATGGTATACACATTGTACTATCTCCAATTATTGTATTTATATGCTGCCACCGTTCCCCTACAATCATCTGAAATTAAAACAGCAAACTTTCTGTTCAACCATGTACAGCAATTCAGTAATTTTTACTGCTTGCCTCTTTTCTACTTAAATTGAACACTAATCAATCCTTTTCCAAATGACAAATTCTAGATGGGTCTCAAGTAAAATGACCTTGAGACCACAGAGTGTATGTTAATAATTAATAGATCTAATAGAATTTGTGTTCAATATAGTAAAGAGAATATTGAGACAAAACCATTAAAGGCAGGTAATCACAATTTCTGTCACATCAGTCTTTTCAAGCTATCATTTCCTTCTTTTGCAACAATGTTTTCTCAGGCATGGGCCCTCAGTTTGTTGACCCTTTTGCAAACAGCAGAATTTTGGCCTGGACCAAATTCAAACAATTGTTGCAGACGACAAATGGATTTTAAGTGAATGCAATTCTACTTTTTTGGTCCTTCCTGGAAGAAAACATTGTTGGCAATGAAGAAATTTCTTATTACAACTTTACAAGCATTTTTTTTTCATTTTCCGCAATGTTTTCAAAGCCTACACTGAAGTGCTTTTGCGACAGCTTGTAAAATCACTTAATTTGCAATTATGCATAACACATCAAGTAGGTCATTGGTCAATATTTAGAATTTGTATCCTTGCAAGCTGGTATATTGTGTTTGTACAAACAAATTTACTTAACAGCATTTTTGAATACTTTTGTTCTTCTGTTGGATAATTTTTCTGATTTAACCCATTCCCAAACAACAAAATTTTGGACTGTTCCAATTTGAAAGCTGCTGCAGACGACAAAATTGTTGTTTTTCAAGAATAAAAATGTGTACAAAATACATCAGAAAATATTGAGGCAAAAGAAGAAAATGATGATTGTCAGTATTTTCTTCTTTTGCCTCAATGTTTTAACAAGCCTTTTTCAATAGGGATGTCAAAACCAGAGTCGCGTTCTTTAGAGAGAGATTTTTTAAGATTGCTTAAGATGTTTTTGATAAAGCGTTTTTAAGACCGAGACTTTGACCGAGCTGTTCCGAATGCTCCATATTTATACAAATGACGTCATCATGATGTCATTTGTATAAAGTACGGAGCATTCGGAACACCGCGGTTTATAAATCATTGAGCGTTCGGAACCGAGGGGTTCCGCACAAAGTATAGGGTAATGGCGCCTCCCATTGAGCGTCTTAAAAATTTTGTTCTAAAGAACGCTTTATCTTAGAACATCTTAAGAAATCTCAAGAAATCTTAAGAAATCTCGCTCTAAAGAACGCACCTCAGGTCTTGTTTGGGAAAGGGTTTACTTATCCCACCTTTAATGCAAAATCTTTGAAATATGCATGCAAAATTCATAGAAAGTCACTACTAAGGGGTTCTTTTGATGGTTAGGGCAAGGGGTACGGGTAAAAAAATTTGGGGGAAAATGCATCAAATGAGGTGTTTTAAGGGAAAGATTTTCCAGCAAGTAATGTTCTGAATACTGAAAATGCTTCTAAATATTTTAAAAACACAAAGAAAATAGATTTTAAAGCTATATTAATAAGATGATGAACTCAAGATCTTTGATTGTTAACATAAACACTCCCATGGGAGAACCTTGTAAATTCTGAAACATTGACTTATAAGGGGAATATTGCAATTTAGGGGAAAAATTCCCAGAGGGGAAGGGTGAAAGTTCATATCAATGATATCAATCATATACTTTAGTTTTTCCTGTATAGAATTTGAGCAACATGAAATAATTTAAACTTACCAGCCTTTTACATAACAGCAGTTTTCAACATTCCACCAGCATTACGTTTCGACCGAACGTATCAGTATGAAGATGATGATAACTGTTGATAATGATGATGATGACTTTTCTGATGGACCCTTATAGTAAGACAGATCACATTTCGTCGTTGTAAATGCAAAACATCGTATCTCGTTTTTGGAAAATTTTAAAGGGGAGTTGAAAAAGTGTAATAACTTTTCCCAAACTGAAACGTTTTACTTGAAATTTGGACATATTGTTCACAAGTAATGTGTCATCAATACTGATCAGTAAAAATATCTCAAAACCTGCAAGAATCGTCTTAGCTGGGTACACAAGTTTGGTCTTTGAAAATCACACCAATCGACATACGAGGTTTTGCATTTACACCGACGATTTATCTGCAGCTCAACTGAAATTTACAAGTTCATACTGTTATTGGAGAATCAATGACTTGATCAATTCATTTTCAATACTACAGTCATATTGTCTCAAAATCATTTTTAATTTACTTGAATTTCAAAATTATATGTACCAACAACATGGATACAAAATCAGTAAATTAGACAGAGCCAAATACCGAGGGATAGCTCTGTTGGTAAAATCAGAGACACAGCAAGGCCGGATCCAGGATGTTTTCAAAGGGAGGGGGGACCTAAGCCCAAATAATTACTTAAGATGGGTTGAATAAATATATATATGTAACATTATAATACTAACATTAAATAGTTAAAATTTCTTCTGGCCAACGCAACATTAGAGCAGACATCCGGACCCTCTCCCCTGCTAGATCCACCCATTACATAGTGCGGGTTTGGTTTCTTCGGGTTTTACACCTTTTTCTAAGGTCATGTCACGGTGGCTGGAGCACCTAACCATGGATTCCTGTTGTTTCTCATACCAGTACATGTACTACCAAAACACCCTTACTGAGCCTCCAGCTGCTCTCCAACATAGGTTCACGATATCAAACCATTAATGGGTAAAATTTTTGTCAGTAAGGATACTTGTGGAAGTTGTCGCGGCCAGGTCTCGAACCCGGGACCTCTCGAATGAGAGGCAATCTATGCGCTACCAACTGCCCCATGGCTGCGGCCCTTACAAAGTGTGTGGGTTTGGGTTGAAACCCCAGCTCAGCCAATAATTGTTGAATAAGAATAAAGTGGAAAAAGTGTTGAATATGGTATAAAATCCCACTCAATCAAAAAACAATTATGTTATTCTTTGGAACCATGTTGACCATTGTCATGTTGAATAAAAAGACGCAGGCATACTATGCATGTGATAAAGATTAAGTCCAGTCTGCAAACATTACAAGGCTGATCTAGTTCTATGCTGTCTGCCAAATAAATCAAAATTAACTGGAATTTGCATGACAAGTGAAAGATCTAGATCCAAAATTATGCTGGCCATTGTCATGCTATTAATGTTCACAAATTGTGAAATAAGCTATATGTTAAACCAGATAAGCAAACTTAAACCAACATATTTAGTTTATTTCACTCTTGCCCTGGTTTCAGAAGTTTTTCCAATAAAAATACAATGCAACAAACCTTTATCTAGTTGAATAATGTTTATTTTCTGGTTGTGTGGGCCTAAATCCATTCCATTTGTACTTAAATGAATATTTTCACCTTGAAAACATGACCCAAATTGACAGAGGCAGCCATGACAGTTGTTGTTGTTCAGCTGTAGGTTGGGTATAAAGCGATGAACGGATCGGATTTTTCAAAGGGGGGTAACAAAGGGAGGTAATTTGAAGGTCAAAATTGCACTTTTGCTTGATTTCAATCCCTCATCAGAAAAAAGTCACATGTTTGCCCACGAAGATTTTGCTTTATATGAATAACATTTTAAGTCATCTACTGAAAAATATCACATATTTTGTTAAAAGACTGTTGACTTCTCAGAATGATGAGTTTGAACAAGACCACTATTTTGCTCCCTTTTTTGTGTTTCAAACCCTGATGATTGACACACAATTCATAAATGTCTAACATTTAGTAAATTTAAGAATCTGTAACCATTAACCTTTCCAATAGTATACAACTTTTATTAAAACTTGTGATATTGTAGAAATGATATGTGATTGAAAGAGCAAGGGGTCAAATTTTGAAAATGCTAAATTTTTTACACATTTTATCGCGTTGCTATGGAAACAAAAGAGAATGATTCAAAACTAAGGTCATTTTTCCTCATCATTCATGATACTCTTTGACATATGGCAATATGAGAAAAATCCATGACTATGCGTGCCAAAGTTTTCTGGTCCTTACAGAGAATTCCTCTTAAAGCCCTCACAAATGTTAAGCCACTCGTTTCATGTCTGGTGCCATTTTTGTGGGTGATAATATTCGCAAGGGAACGTCGTATCGTGATCATTTCAGTTGAAAATATGGGCATCTTTGTAACGATGTACAGCTCTTTCTCATTATATCAAATTGAAAACAGTTGCAGTTTCTACATGTATATATACATGTAGATGTGTAATCATTGTCTAATAACCAGGCAATGTTTTCACCGGCAATTCGAAGTGGATATTCTTATTTCAAATATATCATTGCTTTTCAACAAAAACCTCAATAAGATTCTTTTTCTTTTAACGATTGCCCTTTTTATAAGAAAAATGCTTTGATATTCCAGAAGGACATCTCGAATAATTTCCATCTCCAAAAAGGCATTTACTGCATTAAGCCATGCATTTAAAAATTAATTTGCGTAACCATTTGAATGCACGTGACTGAAAGATAGAGAGCTGCCGCATGAAACCTGTGTGTCAAAAGAGTCCTTATAAAGTGATATTTGTAGTTTTGTCGTAGGTCGCACAATACGGGAGAGATATTGCAACTCTTTCTATTCTAACAAACAAATGCGTCGAAAGCAGGTTTGCACTTTCTATTCTAACAAATAAATGAGTCGAAAACAGCAATCAAGGTGCCAGTCTACGGTTTTGCTAGAATATTCGCATTGGCCATGGTCAAAAAATGAAATGTTAGGAAAATGTTGATTTTAAATGCCGTTTTGAAGGTACGAAAAGCTACTTTTTCTTCAAATGGCCCCAAATTGTGAAAAAGAGACCCTTTTTCAAATTCGCCACACAGTATGCTAGCTCTCACAGATTATCATCAGTTTTCGTGTGCCCAGAATTGCAAAGTGGTGGAATTGCTGACTTTTGTCGCTAACGCAGGGTATTTTTGAAAGGTAGGAATATTGGCCAAGATAGTGGAAAAACTTCCTGGATACATGTTATTTTTGATTGCATTTGCTGATTTAATATAGTTTTTACTGTACAGAAAGCAAATTGTTAGGGGCTATCATTTCCAATTTGGCCTGTGCATCAACTCTCGACTTGCACAAAATCGGCCAATTTCGCCCTGATTTGGCGATCATGCCGCACATACATAAAGCGTCACATGTGTCACTTCTACAGGATACCAGTATGATTTGTAGTATTTTTTAGATAGTTTTACATCCTACTCCTACAAATAACATGTTTTTTCTATTGCAGAATAGTGTTTTGATAGAATAAGTCTCTGACAACATTAGACGACAGCCGACAACACAGTGCGGAGGGGAAAAACCGTGGACTGAGACCTCAAAGGCTACAAGACCAGTAAGCGGACAGAACCCGCGTTTGTCAGAGAACTAAAACAACTACGCGATTCTCGCTAGGTGCAAGTGAATATATACTGAACAAAAGTGAAAACTTTACACCGCAAGATTTCCTGTTTCTGGAAAAGTATCGAACTAAAAGCCTGAACTGTATTTTGACGTTCTTTTCCTGGCATTCAGCAATCGTTTTGCAAAGGAAATTGAAATCGCTATTGCATGGACATCCGGGAACAATCCTAGTCGAAAAAAAAGGTTCAAAAAGTCCATGTAAGGCCTGCATGATGTAAAAAAAAACAATCGAAAACCGTGATAGATTTGTGAATAACAAACATGTTAAATTCACTATTTGTTTATTTCAAAGGGAGAAAATTCACAAAATTGACAGATTAGACCTTTATTTTAGAGCTTGCTACAAGTGATAAGAGAGATTTTTTGTGTATTTTTGGCAACCCGGATATGATCAATTCCGAAAAAAATAAACAATCGTTTCCTGCGCATGCGCATATGTTAAATTAGATGAAATTAGCTCTAAACGAGATAAGGGCCGCAACTCTGACATTAAAGGAGACAAAGCAATGAAATTTAGACAAAACGATTGCTGAATGCCTGGAAAATAACGTCGAAATATATGTTAGGCTTTTATTTCGATACTTTTCCAGAAACAAGAAATCTTGCAGAGTAAAGTTTTCACTTTTGTTAAGTATACTTTTAGAACTGGAAAATGCGGGTAGGTAAAGGTAAAATACAGACTTGCTTTTAAAATGACATTTCACATTTATTTCATTTTTTAAAAGTATGTCTTGATGCAAAGATTGTTTATTCTAATGAGTAGAAATACTATCAGTTTTTTGAAGTTGCTATTTATAAGCGAAAAATGTGCCTTTAAAGTTGAGACAGAAATGACAAATTCTATATAAATTGAACTGTTGTCCACAACAATTTGTCTAATTTTAGCACAAAAATATATATTTCTCGTAAACGGTACAATATTTTGACTTGAAATTTTCAGAATTACCATAATAAAAGATGCTCTTTCAGATAGAATAAAGTAAAATTTATGTAAAAATAATTGCGAAATGTCACTTTAAGGACTAAATGAAATTGATTCCATCCTCATACTTTAGTTGTCAAAGCAAGACATTGTCTGGGTAAAGGTTAACTAAAGGAAAGAGCGATGGAAATATTCAGCCGATTCGTTTGTTTCAACAAAACTGCATAAACCATTAAAATTCAGAAAGCGTAATTACAGGTTTTGCCCAAAATCGTGCACATTATTATTACACTAAGCCAGGGAAGTTATAATCATATTGCTTTTTATTCCGATATAGCTACTTTTTGTACTTTTTACAGGAACACAATGGAGTTCTAGAGTAAACAAAATGTGACGAAAAAGAACGTATCAATGCTATTCAACATGAACGTCGTGACTGCAGCTTGTTCTAAGCTGCGGTACTTTGGTGTCGGCAGAGCTCCAGATAGGATGCGTATTTGCGTAAAATACGCATTGATTTGGTCTGAATACGCATTAACTTTTATAAAAATGCGTACAAATACGCATTCAAAATAATGAAAACGCATTTGATAATTGCCAGTTAGCGTATCAAGATCAGAAAATGTCGAGAAAAAACATACACTAGGAAATTCCAACAATTAACACAAATTTTTTGTCTGTAAAAAATAGGTTACGGCAGTCAGCTATCCTATATCTATTACGACTTTAATCAGTCAATCACAGTCTTGAATAATTGGGGAATACCAATTACGTCACCACTGTGACCAGCCGAGCGACAATCGGCTATTCCGTAGATCTACCGAATGATGCCGAGTGTTGCATTTGTTTGAATTTCAATCAATCGGTTATCTCCGTGAAAGCAAATCGTTATTGTTAAATCGAAGTGACCGTGCGCTGTGAATATTTATAAACAAACGTAATCGTCTGCAATATTGATAATAATGAGCGCAAGTTTACTTCGGTTAAACAATACCCGATTTAACAGACCATTGCATCAATCCGTAAACCGGAAATGACAACTCGAAGGTGTTTGTTTTCTTTTCAAACCGGCAAACGAGTAAATCAACCGCTGAGCAGATCGTAACTTTAGGCGATTTTTGCCGGTATTCTTTCTGAAGTGGCCCTACAGGCAACGATAGCACACGATGGTAATCTTGTTCAGAATTTTTTTATAAAAAAACTCGATGGTTGGAAACATACCGCGGTTAGATGTTCTCGAACCCGAAAATGAAAGTGGGTCGTTCCGGTTGGGTGTTCCTGTTTATTTTAGTCCTTTCCCGAACAAGAAGGTAAATACGCCCTGCATCAAAAACTTATCTGGAAATACGCATTGGAAAAAATTCTGAGGGGTAAATACCCCTTGCCTCAAAAAATTATCTGGAGCTCTGTGTCGGGCTCTGTATATTTATGTTATGTCTCATAAAAAATCAAAGCACGCAAGTTCCATGAACAACCTGCACAGTTATAGTAAATTGTCTTTCCTTGGTCTGTATATAAGAAAATCAGCGACTTGTAATTTCATTTAATGTCATTGTTTGACTTCTAAAACTCTCTATCAGAGTGTCACAAGTCTAAAGCTGCGGTTGCGAGGTTTTTTTTAAAGCAACGATATTTCGTAGTCCTCACCTAAGTCAATTCCTGTATAATCACGTAAAAGGTGGTGATAGGCGACCAAGCAAACAATCGTGTATTGCAAGTCATCCCATGTACTAAACTGGTGATGAAGGACAAGTTAAAATATTGAGTTTATACGGCGATTTGGTCAGACAACGCTTAAAAGATGACAGTTTTTTTACAAATTTGTATTCAATGACATGTTGCTTATATATGTGAGAATACAAATAAGTCCTGGTAATTCCACAAGACATCAAACTAGACTCGTTGACTTTCTTAACAAGGTTTCCAAATTAATGTGTTAACGCGATGGAATCCCCCGGGCCACCACGGTCATTTTTCCTCCAATGCCAGTCTTTTCACTTTTTGATGGTACATGTTTACCACTTTTGGTACAGAATCAATTATCATATGTTCTTGGGTGGCAGTCATTGTGCATCTAGGGTTGAAATCAAGGGATGAAGAGAATACAATTGGGCGATTCTAATTGAAGAGAATTTGTGTTGCTAGAAAATAGTAGATCTAGCCAAAAAGAAAGGCAGTGTTTATATATTATATAATATCAATGAATTTTGTTCTGATAATTTTGTTCAAAACAAATTTTGTTCTTTGACACGGTCTATACCTCTTATGTGTTGATAAACCGTCGGTGATGTTACACAATCTCGTAACTACGGCTTGATTCAAGCCGTAGTCACGAGATTTTATAACAACACGCACGAAATACTATTTGTTTGTCCGAACTTTCGACATGATTTACTAGATGAAATTGTTCCTTATTGTATGGTTGCCTTTTTGTGATCACCAGGATTAATTTTAAAAGACTGACCCTAAATAATGGTTATCTGATTTCGTCGGATACATGTTTTAGTTGTTTTCTTACCGCTCATGATTAATCAAGTAAGTAGACTTGATAGAGTTTCACGTTTTGATGTGCTCCTATCCTAAGTTGTTTTATCGTGACAGTCATACAAGTTTAATGAAATTAGACCAGCCTTTATTGTGTTAGAGACGCCTCTAGTACATTCCGCACCTTTTATGTATATAAGAAAGTGGGCCATTAAGTGTGCATAATCAATTAGTACTTAAACCGTGATAGACAAACAGAAAATAACACAAACGACGCCAAAGAGATCTCATATTCCAGAGCGTAGGAACTGAAAAAATAAAATAAATAAAAATTGCTTATAATAGCATTTGATTTCACATCATTAACAGTTTATTACATCGCATTGATCTCGGTCGTCAATCCATGTAATCGTTTGATAAGGAATCTTAGCCGCTGTCTTGAGCGTAAAGTGTTTTTGAATACTTCTTTGAATTACACAACACCTTGATGTAGAATGTATAGATGTTTATTTGATATGGCGGTATTGGTCCGTTAGAATTGTGAAGAAACAATTTAAGAACAAGATTTTAATGTTTTTTCTATAAAGTATTTTGGGTTTACTACAATTTGGTAAATTCTGAATGAAAAAAGCCACACAGCTGTTAACATAATTATTGCATGTCTATGGCAATTTTTTGAGTGATTATACTCGCATTTTTTATTTAGCAGGAAACATTAGCACACCCACGCTTATTATCTCAAACTTGAGACTGCTCTTAAACATTCACCTCTTGGTAAAATGACATGTGTCCAATATACGTATTTTTCGCTTGATTATAGCTGACGAGGTTCGAAATGACAGCACTGAGCTAACGGTAAGGTCATCAGAATTTAGTCCAGTGGAAACCCCCATGAGTTGCCGAACGCTTCCCAACCTAAACTTTATACAGGCACGTGTTTTTTCGGACAGTATCCTTATAGTAGAACACACACACAATTACATTATTCTACCGTATTCTAGGAATAATTTACGTAAACTTATAAGGAAGTTTCCAAATTTATTTACCAGTAATCATACAATATTTGAACAGTGCCAAATGTTTAAGAACTCGTGTATTCATCAAATCGACTGTAAATGAGTCGAGAATAGAAAGTTCCCTTGTGAAAAGAAAGTGTCAAAATAACACTTTATAAAGTGTTGTTGTGTCTTGTTCTGTCGCCGAACATGACGTGCATATGACACTTAGAGAGACATAAAGTGTAGCACTTTCTATTTGTACAAACACACGTGTCTAAAACAGTAATCAAGAGTTACGACATCAGTTTACCGGGCGTTCACGTTCTTTGTAGAATTGTGAAGTATTTTCCTACTTTCTTTAAGCTTCTTCCCAAGTAATATGTAGTACTGTTACAGAGAATATGGAATAAGGTGAAAAATATAAGAGGGATTAGCAACGCGGAGCTTTAAAAAGATGTTCAGGTTACAATATTTAGAATAAAGGTTCCACGGAGGTCGTATAATAATAAAACAATTCGACAGTACCATTGTCATACACAAGGTTTTAGCATGAGGCTGTGAAAAGATGTTGTAGTACTAGTGAGGGCAATACCAGAAATTTGAGCAGTATTGCATTATAACCGTCAACTTTAAATCAAAACATTTTACTCAGATGACAAAAGTAATAAAAAGGATATCTGGAATTCATGTCTTCACGTAGATAAATTACGCCATTATCGTTGCTTTATACATTTTTCTGAAATGTTACTGTAAATAATTGCGTAAATTTCGAGGAAAAAAGTAATGACACGCATGATTCAAAATGGCATTTTTGACAGAATAATTTTCGGGACGTGAATTTGTCTAGGGCAAATAAGGAACCTGCTATGTTAAAAGGTTTTTCACGTAATCTATTTTGGGCAATAATTTAAAGTAATTACTCTTTAGAGAGTTTAGAGGAGTTTCCAGTCTATGGAATAAATAGGAAAAATTGTGGTATATTATTTTGACTATTTGCCAGACGGAAACATTTTAGAAAATTCCACAATCGAAAGAAATACACGATAAATGCACCGAACAAAAACTATATTATAAATTGTAAGACGAATTTAACAACAACGTGAAAATATCTGTAGCAACCAAAATATTTTTGTAACAGAAAAAGCAAAGGTTTACACGATTGACTTTTGCTAGACAATTCCAATTAGTACCACAATGTAAGATTTGATAAACAATAATTAACCCTTTCCCAAACAAGAACTGTTTTGACGTTACTAATAAATATGGCTAGGGAAAACATTGAGACAAAAGAAGAATCTGCTGATAATCAGCAGTTTCTCCTTTTGTATCAATATTTTCTGTACCATATTTTACACCAATCATATCTTTAATAACATCCATTTTGTCATTTATGGCAGTTTTTGAAGTGGATCACCCTAAAATTTTGTCGTTTGGGAAAGGGTTAATACGTTGCATTTTACATTATACACCCCTATCTGTATCTCTGGCTTTATTGTTGTTTCTTGGTTTATACGTTCGGTACTCACGTGTTTTAATGACACATAATTATCTTTCTAAAGGGTCGTTATATCGAACATGTTCATATATACCGTACTTACTGCTTCAAAGCCAAACAACTGTCGTGATCTGTACCGCTTACATTGTTCACGTGATAAATGAACAAGATTATTTGCTAAATAGATAAACACGGGTCTCAGTCACTTTCATATTAGCCTGGTAGATGTGCAAGTACATACAAAATATTTTAAAAAAGGTCTACACTTTTATCAAACCTTGTCTGAAAATGATAAGATATCTACATCTAAAACTTAGAAAATACAATTCATGGTAATACAGGTTTATTTGACTATATGTATAGGAATTGTTAAAGTGCTCCATGTTAGCACCATTTGTCTTACCTACGATAACGAATTATTACCATCTTAATATTCGGTAATTTGGCCATGGATTTGTGAAGATCCATGCTGTTCTGATGTATTTAGCACGAGCGACGTAATTTCTGAGGTTTTAAATTGAACTATCAGCTTACTAGAAGAAACTTACAAAGAGAAGTAACGATTAGCATTTACATTGTAAAGATGAAAATTGTTTTCGACGTTTATTCCCCCGAGTAAAGAAGTCGTGTCTTGAACGAACAACAAATTAGGCAGCTCACAAAATAAAGTTAACATACAAGTTCTCTGACAAATATACAAGACGAGTCATAGTGAAACAAGTGTATAGCACAATTAGAAAGTATCTTTCAAAGACTTAATTACAGTATTTAAAGACTACAATATATATCAAATAATACTTTTTCTTTGGTTTGTCTGCTGAAGGTCTACACACCATTCCTTAGTATTAAATTAGAAAAGGAGCGTAATGACATTTTAAACCAATACGAAGCCATACACACAATACAGTGAAGAATCACGACATTCGTGTTTGTGACCTTTCGAACCTTTGAAAGGGCATGAGCCTTGATTCGACTGCACTTTGGCACAACTTGTTTTGCGTTCATGATTGTCTACAGTAAGATACAATCTCTTTTTACAGATCCTGGTCCAATGCACTGTACAATCTGTTATTATTGTCGACAGTAAATTAAACCGTTCACTACTGGTTGTAAGCTAACGTAAATTGCCACTGCTCTAACATAATATTATATCCTACAGGAAGTCATCATTGACATTCATTGGCCGTCGTCAGTTGGTCTGTCCGTTCATTATTTGATGTTAAGACCATAGGTCTTGAATCAATCATACGTTTTGGAATTCTACTATTAAGAAGACGTTCATCGAGATTTAGTTAAAATCATTGGCGAGCGGAAAAAACATATTTAGAGTGATAATATACGCCTATCGACATGTTAACGGACTGTACTTATCGTAAATACGGCATAATTCCTGTATACGTTACGGGAGGTCAGCTAACCCAATGTAGGTGACAAAGTTAATTATATAGTGGACACAAACTACCACGGTCCCCTGAGTAGTCAAACAACACATTGACCTATCTACGATGGACCAATGTCACGGAATGTACATCAGTATCTTTTAAGTATCAAACAGTATAACGTACATTTTGGTTAGTCTTTCGAAATTCATCCAAATGCTTCAAACGATGACAAAATAGATCTATATCAAATTTATGTTAAAAATATGTTGTGATCTTTATTGTACAGGGTGTCCCAAAAGTAACGTAACACTTATAAATGGTTCCAGCTCTGCTATTTCTTAGCCGATTTCTTTTGGAAAACTATCAATATCTGCAGAATTCATTGGAATTTTGTTCACCATAATTATACTTCAATGATATGCACATATCAAAACGGCGTCATTTTTGACGTCATCTGTACCACTATAAAATGACGTCACGACCTACCTTCTCAAAACGTATGTATGCGGTAAAGCATATCATTTATCTAAATGTCCAATATATGTGCAAATAAAATCTAAGTTTTAATTAAAAACAAAAGATTCACCATGGGAATACCCATCTACTCAATTAAAGAAATATTTAAACGACCTTGTTCAGATTTTGATGAACATGGAAGCAAAAGCCTGAAAACATCCCTTAGCACAGAAAGCATCTAAGCTTTGAATAAGACTGCATATGGAAGTCCAGGGAAGTCAATGAGAAGATTTTCGTCCGATCAAGATTCATTGAAATCATTAGTACAGTGTATTTAGAATTTTTAAATGAAATGTTCCCATACCATATTTAAATTATGACTTTGGAAGATCGAGTTGAATGCTAAGAATGTTGTCGGTGGACACATGCCGGATTTAAATTCACTGGGCTATTTTTTTGTGGAGACACGTGTTGTCTAAAGTGTAATTCCCACAGCAAGAACATATTAAATTAAACATGTTCAATGTTGCTATAAAACATTCAAGGAGAATGAAGGAACCTTTCTATGTACACATATGAGGCAGTTATTAGCCTAAAACTTTAAGCAAAAGAATAAACCAAGGAAAGTTACAGAAGGGACGTAATGTAGAGAACGTCATTTACTATCAAAATGACGCCATTGATAAAATAGGGTGTGTTTGGTTTATTATATATAAAATATACAAATTGTATGATAATTTGATGAAATTTCTTTTATTCTTTTTTACATATAACCTTCTGTATTTGTCAGCGATATAAGGAACATATAAGTGATATATTGGCCGAGATATATTAGATTTTAAGTGTTACCTTACTTTTGGGACACCCTGTACATTTGGTCCTCTATCGTTGTGTAATGTATTTTGTTTTTTGAAATAATAATCTGTAGATAGGATGAACTATCATTTACGAAAGACGTATCTTTGTATTTCTACGTAGCATGGGTTTCGTCTGGACCTTACAACATGCATGGAGTCACACAGAATCGATTGTAATATAATCCATTCTCTAAGGCAACCACAAACATCTGCTAGACAATAGTGAAACTGAGGTACAAAATACGAACGCCAAATCTAATGGTCAAGTTTCTTTGGTATACAATGATGATACAATACAAAATATTTTATTTTATGTATAATATACAATTTGCATGTGGTTTTTTGATAATACATGTACATGTATAGATTAAAAATATTTTCAAAGAATAGAGAACAGAATTCAGCAGACTCGTTAATCATAATTTACAGCTATATTCTCGTTGATGCAAAAAGTAATTTTAATGTTAGAAGTATTAAAATATGCACTGGACTAAATTAATTAATTGTTTGTTCCGTCGATATTTTGATTGAATTCGTGAATTCTTCAACTTATTTAGACACACCATATACCAGCATGTTAAGTAGTATCAACAATGTAATTAGAAATACATTTGAGCCAGGATCTGGAAAAACGTCCCTTAAGGCTTTTGAGCCCAACATAGATCCCTATAAGCCTGTGCATACGCACAGCCTGATCAGGATCCACGTTGTTCTCTAATAGCTTCATCGTGACCTGTTGTAACTTAAAGAGAGCAGCACGGATGCATATTGAACTGCATTTGACAACAGGCTGATCTTCAAACTCAATTTCTAAAAGTGCTATAAGGGACGTTTTTTCCAGATCCTGGCTCATTTGTATTTTTATCCTATGAAAGTAAATCAGTATGCTAATCAACATGTACATGTATCATATTATCAACCTTATTACAGCTTTCGAGATATTTATTTCATTCACACCACCCTTTAAAAATCGACTAATATTTTATACATGACCGGTATATCCAATATAAATGAAAACATTACGGGGAGTATACAAATTATAGTGCATTACATTTTCTTTTCATCATTTTCCCAGTAAATGTATATTTCTTTCTGCAAATTGGGACCTGTTTCTGTCATTGCATATTCCAGAATATCCATTATAATGTAAAACAGACAGTTTAACTTGTCGTAATAACATTAGCTACACATTTATTTGATAGAGTGTGTTCACATGCGGCACTATATCTCTGTCAGAATCCTACCGCAGTTTACATATTTACTACAATCACTGTTCTCTGAACTAACATTTGACTCACTTTAGTCCAGTACACAAACAGTGACGCATTTTTATACATCTAGTAGAAAATCCTTGGGCAAATATTGGAGTAAACGAAGAAATTATTGATAACCAGCATTTTTTAATTTTAACAATATCAATTATTTAATCAATAATTTCTAATAAGTGATAAACATGTGTTCTTTTTTATATATCAATTGTTTTATCGCATGTAACTCCCTTCCAATTCGACAGGTCCAAACTTATTCCGTCTGGTAAAAGGGATAAGGAAGAACCAAGCTGAATAAAGGCAAGTTAAAGAAAAGTTTTAGTAAAAAAGAAATGTGCACTCGTAGATGGGTCTACCAAACTCGATGATCAATTGAATATATAGATCTGCAGGAATGAGGTACATTGTGTGAACGATACAAGTGTTACAGGCACGGTTTAGCCACATCACCGTATGTCAGCTCCACTTCCTATCAGAAAACACATTTTCTAACAGTTTCTAATAGACAAATGATTGAATTCCCAAGAGACAAATATTCCATCTCTGCGGTTTATTACATATTGTTTTGTAATAGTGACCAACAATTAAAAGTACATGGTTGCTATTCATAATTCAATGGCAGCCCATGACTCATAAGACTACAAAGCCTGGAATATAAAAGTAACTTGACGATAATCCAAGACTGCAAGACAATGGTCAGTTGGGGTTAATTCAGACAAGTTCCAAATTAAAAACAACAACAAACAAACATTAACTGTCGGACGGCAAAATAAGTGTTACTTCAAATATACTTTGTATACTGAGTATATGAGAACAAAGAAACTTCTGTGAAAACGGGGAAATATTTTACCTTAACCTTTTTCATAGTTTTGTTTTTCAGAAACTAAATTTATTGGACGTAAATGTGTGGTCAAATGTGTCAAGGGGACCCCTAAGTGTTACACTGACACGAACTGTTTTGTTTTAGCGATTTACAAGCACAGGAAGGTATTGCTTCTCTTTAGTATTTGAATCGATGTTTTTATTGCAATATTACCAAAAACTCCCACTCAAAACTACAATTTAACTTGGCATATCTGACAGGATAATTTCCAAGACAGAAATACGTCTGGGACAAAATTACGCGATACATTGAAATGTTTTATACATATTCTATTGAGTGAACTTATTCCAAATTACTGTTCATATGGTACGGTGGAAGAACCTTTTGCACTTCACCAATCAATCAGACCGTTAAAAATGAAAATTGCTGTAATGGTTACAACATATTAAATTTGTCGTTGTATCAATTATTTACTTACATGTCATACTTGGAATTCTTAATGCATATAATAAAGATCAACAGAGATAAAAAGTAAAACTGGCGGCCACCACTATTATTATTTCGTCCATCGATATATTTGGAGATTGTCTGGAGTGGATCCAAATATGAAGTAATATGGAACTATTTAAAAGACATCTATGTACTCTAACGTATACAATTTAACTCAACGACTTAGGATGTTTCTGCAAGTATTCTATCTATTTGTGTTGCACATTGAGACTTACATGACAAGTCTTTTTTAACCCTATCTAATTAACGCAAGTAAATCAATGTTAATCAATGTTAATCCAAATCAATGTTGATTCAAATGCTACAGGGGCTCTTTCTAAGAATCCTAAGAATCCGTTTCAATGGTAAAAACAACGAGGTATTAGACCGAGTCTGATAACTTAAGTAATGTTCAAAAGCATGTTCCCATTCAAACATTCTGCACAAATGTCTTTCAGTGGTAAATAAATACTTATCTAGCGACATATTTATCTATATCTATGGTATAACTGTTTCCAAAAGTTGACATTCTTTCCCAATTTTGAAGCGTTCAACAAGTTTTCAATACCTATTATTTCATTTTAGAACTATTGATAACCTAACAATATATTTCTGACATTGCTTTGCTATAATCATTTTGAAAAAATAATACGATAAATGAAATGTAAAGCAGTGTCCAAAAGGATTTAAATTCCAATTACTGCTTCAGATTTACTTTCATACCCATTGTACATTAAGATGTTGGGTAGGGAACAACAGACAAACATTAAGCAAATTACAGAATAAAGGAACCATGTAACATTACATTGCTAAGAGTTTTTCTAACTGATGCAGACCACAATGGTGTTACAACAAAATATATTTATTCTTTAGCAAAAGTCTGTCATACGTTTACTTATGAATGCGGTCGTTTTTTACGAGAGGCATTATTTCTTGGGTTTTGAATTGAACTATCAGTTTACGCGAAGAAACAAACGCACACGAGTAACGATTACCAGTTACATTGTAAAGATGAAAATTGTTTCCGACGTTTATTCCCTCGAGTAAAGAAGTCGTGTCTTGAACGAACAACAAATTAGGCAGCTCACAAAATAAAGTTAACATACAACTTCCCTGACAAACATACATAACCAGGCATAATAAAACAAGAAGAACTAAATTTATCGAAAAAGTTCAAGCTGTCAGGAATAGTTATATTTCAAATATGAACACATCTAGATTGGTCCAGTTTACAAATAGGGTCTTCTGCTCTATCAAAAGACATTTTTTGTAAAGTCAAAAGAATAAACCTCAAAATGACTTTTCATTGAAACGAATATTAATGATTGAATGTACCAATTCTCGGAGGGATGGACGATAATGTTTACGTCTTGAGCGTATTCGAACCCTACATATTGTCCCATGTCGAAACCTTTCAATCTAAGACCATTTTCAGATTTTAGACTGTTAACTTCCTAACCCTTTTGCTCATTTTCATTTCTGACGAACCGACAGAAAGACAAAACGGTCAACATTAATTTTCCTTTTGTCTTTCAATACAGTCATAAAACCCATTCTGTTGACTTTCCATTTTTGTGGCTAGCTGAAGGCACAATGCGGGATGTGGAAGAAATTTTGATATTGGTGATTAAAGTGTGAAAACAGGAAATATTTACTTCAAATGTCATATTTGCCTTTCCTTTCAGATCATGGCTCAAGTGAAAATTTCTGATGTTTTGTAATATATCTTTTGTAAATGAAGAGTTATTTATATGGAAGTATAACACGCCGTGCTAATTCCACAAGAGATCGAATAAGACTCGTTGACTTTCTTTACAAGGTTACCCAATTATTGCGCTAACGCGATGGAATCCCTCGGGCCAACACATTTATACAATATTGAAATACAGGGTCAGTTCCCCTAACATATAATTCTATTTTTGTGTCTGTATTTTCCACGGTTCAATAACGTAGGTCTTAAGAATTTATATCGACAAATATATCTTATCCCATTACCAAACGGCAAAATTATGGGCTGTTCCAATTTGAAAGGTGTTGCAGAGGACAATTTCAGGTTGATGAAATTTTTAAAAAAACTTTCAATTTTGGGCTAGAAAACATTGTGGAAAATGAAGAATTGCTTGTCACAAGCAATTTCTTCATTTTCCACGATATTTTCCAAAGCTATTGTCTTGTGGGGAGTAAAAAAGAGTCACTGTGTGGTAATGGGTTAAAGCTTGCCTAATGATATACCATATTCAAGACCAACTTTATAATCAGTTTGTAGCAAAACGTCATTAGATACTACACATGTACATTCACTGACATTGGAAAAGAAAGAAATCGGAAAGCGTGTTAATCTTGAGCAATCCTGAGTATTTTTGCAATATAGGTCATAATTTTTGTGCCAATATGCTTGAATGATTAAACACCAAATGCTGATCATACTAATATTGTAATAATATAATGTAACTCTTCCTTGATATACATTTGGTCGTCATTTTTGAAAGACTAGACTACCCAAAAATGAAAGAAGCATTGTCTAATACTTAACGGATTCCGAAGCACTTTCCGTGACAGTGATCCATCATGATTGACCATGGTGTTGTTAGGAGCGGAGGTGGTGCAGTGGTAACGCGCTGGACTTATAACACAGGGGTCGCTGGTTCGATCCCCCGCTTCTCCGGTCTTTCGGATGAGACTTAAAACCGAGGTCCCGTCTCCATATGACCTTAGCTGTTGAGTGGGACGTAAAACCCCATACAATCCAATCCAACCATGGTGTTGTTTGACTTCCCACTGGTCTGCGGTAGTTTTAGTCCAAAACAATTTAATTTGTCACCTGCGCAAGGTTAGCGTACCTCACCCAAAGAAGACGAAATTTCTTTACTCTGACCTTGGTCAAGGTGTCATTTGACTGCCGAGGGGATGCTGTTCGTATAATTAGGTTTGCCACCAATTGATGCAATGCTATCCCACCGTACGGTATAATACACTAAGTATGTAGTATAAGAAATAAATAGCGTCCGTTAATGTGCCTGCAAAAAGAGTGCGCATCATATTTTAGACAATCATTGATCTATATCAGGTTGTGTGTCGGAGTGAAGTCAAACATAGCCTATATTGTCCCTTTATGTTTTTAAATGTAGCGACAATATGCGAAAATGGCACGACACTTGATTCAACTGCGTGTATGGGTCCCTTTTGGCCAGAAAATACCATAAAGGTCTTTTTTTCTCCGGGACAAGATATTCAAAGAATGACGTATAAAACGCGAGGCATACTATTTTGTTGGGACAATTTAAGTTTTGCCTCTTTTCAGTTTGTCGAATCTTGTATATTTTACAATAGAACTTGTATGTTAACTTTATTTTGTAAGCTCCCTCATTTGTTGTTCGTTCAAGGCATGACTTCTTTACCCGGGGGAATAAACGCCGGAAACAATTTTCATCTTAACAGTATAAATGCTAATCGTTTCTTCTCTTTGTAAGTTTCTTCAAGTAAGCTGATAGTTCAATTTAAACTCCTAGAAACTATGTCGCTCGTGCTAAATACATCAGGGCGTCTTCCGGAATCATTGAACAAACTTCCGAACATTAATATGGCGAAAATTCAGCGTTATATGAAAACATAGCTAAATATAAAGGGGGATAGTGGCCTTTTGAATCGCAAAGTATCTTCGAAGTTTAATGAACCCCCAAATAATCAGGAATTTTATTTTTATCTTCATCGGTAATTAGATTTGCAAGACGAGACTTCTGAAAACTGTGTAACAAGCTATGTAAAACGCCTTTTCCGTGTGAATTCCAATGACAATAAACATAACTAGTCACAAAAAATACTAAAAATATTAACAAAAGAAATAATGAGAAAGGCATAGGATTTGATATGTAACACAATGTTTGGTAACTTATGGACACATAATTTTTTTATATATATAATGATTATTTTAGAACTACTTATATGAAAATATATACAAATAAGGATAGGTCGCTATCGCGTATAAAATCTCAAGTTGATAACTATTTCAAAAATATAATCATGGTGTATAATCACGTGACTTAGAATTTCCGATAATCTTCAATAACTTTGTTAATACTTAATCAATGGAATTCGATTTGAAGCAGAGTATGTAGACAGATGTCAGAAATAAGCTGGGCGTAGTTAATTTTTGAAAAATCAACCGATAAAAAAGTTATTGAAGATAGATCAAAGTTTTGGTTTATCTTTAATAACTTTTTTATCAGTTGATTTTTCAAAAATCCAACACGTCCATCTAATGCGTGAAGTCTGTCCACCTTCTCTGCTTCAAACCGAATTCAAATCGGTCAAGTATTAAAAAAATATAGAATATTTTCTGAAATCGTTGCATCACGTAATTATCCAACGTGATAATGGCCACGCGTTATTTAAAACAACTACACTAGGAACATTCCTTTAGTCTCGATTAGTCCATTACAAGACGGCAATTAAAAGCCGTTGCAGGCGACAAAATTAAGGGAGTGCAAATTATTTTTGGCAGAAAACGTTATGGAAATTTCTTGTGACGAGTATTTTTTTTCATGTTCACAATGTTTTCCAGAGCCTTTATCCTTTGAAGCGTCAAAAAGCGTCAATGTGTGGGAATGGGTTATGCAGTTTTATAGTAGAAATAAAGTGTGTGCCTTTCGTCCAATGCATTTACTGTATAATCTGGAATTTTTCCGTTTGAACTTTTCTAAAATGTCAGGGAGTACATCTGGCAAATAGTCAAAATAACATACTGCAACCTTCCTATTTCTCCATAGACTGGAAACTCCTCTAAACTCTCTACGGAGTAATTACTTTAAATTATTGTCCAAAATAGATTACGTGAAAAACCTTTTAACATAGCAAGTTCCTTATTTGCCCTAGACAAATTCTGGTCCCGAAAATTATTCTGTCAGAAATGCCAGTTTAAATTGTGCGTGTCATTTCTTTTTTCCCTAAAATATACGCAATTGTTACCGGTAACATTTCAAAAAATGTATAAAGCAAACCAAACAGTCGTCAATTTATGTTTGTAAAAACATGAATGTCAAAGATCCTTTTATTTGTTTTGTCATCTGAGGAAAATATTTAAGTTTAATAGTACCAAATAAAAGATATTGTGGTCATGAAGCATTACAGCCGCTCTATGAATTTCTGGTTTCTGGCATTTCTTTAGCAAGTTATATCACAACATATTTCCAAAGCCCTAAAATGTACTTTAATTGTTTAAGGTAATAGCATTGTCGCATCACATAGAATTCATAGATCCTTACTTAGGATTATTCACATCTAAGCATCATTTCACACCTTCATGCTGCTAACCCATCTTAAGCTTTATATTAACGCGAACATCGGAAAAGATAATTGCTGCGCTCACTACAGTGGCTATGTACACTGCTCAAAATAATAAAAGGAACACGTAAATTCAAATGCTCATAGTTATTGTATCTTTTGGATTTGAGGAATACAGTTATGAGCCACAATACGTATCGCCTTACAAAGATTTGAATAACTACTAAACTTGATATGTTTGCATGCTTAAAAGCCATTTTCTGCAATTCATTTCTTTAAACATGTAGTTTCTTTCCTTAAATCATCATAAAAACCGTAAACGTGAAAAGTCATTGATAAAAGATCCAAGACCAACGCTCATTGAAACCCACGCGGCTTTACGAATATGGGGCCTTGGGGGAAAAGCCCATACGCATTCTGCATAAATGTAACACTGGTAATTAATTTTCATTTGAATCAATTAGATGCCAATACGCGATTCGATAAGAACTAATAAAATTTTATCTTGTACGGACACAAATATCGTGCAATCGAAAACCGGGTTTGTGTTCCTTCAATCATTTTAGCAGTGTATTTATAAGGAAGAATCTTGACGGAAGTGACTCAATGATTTACCTTTATACAAAAAAGAATGTGAACGACCAGTTAACTAATGTCATAACTTCTTATTACTGTTTTGGACACGTTTGTTGGTACAAATAGAAAGTGTTACACTTTGTGTCTATCTAAGTGTCATTTGCATTCCACGTTCGTCGATAAAACTAGACAAACACTTAATAATGTGGCGTTTTGACACGTTCTGTCCACGCGGGCCCTTTCCATTCCGAGTTCTTACTTATTTGACTCTGGTGGTATAATAATAGGTATATATCATAGGTACATAAATAAGTGTAATAAATTATTGATATAAAATTGGAAACCTCTTCATTACAAGTTAATGTAACTTATTCCAAGTATACCTTAATAGAATAAATTTCGTATGTTCTAATTTCAGGACTTTGTTTGTAAGAAACGCATGTCTGCGTAAAGAGTTAACTTTGATGTTACCGTATCCAATTTCGATGAATAAGAGGACCAACTTCTTTTCATTTACCGACTCTAAAGGCAAGCCCGATCGAATCATTGTCCTAGCATATATCATATTCCATAATACACACATGGAAATGTTGATCCTGTCCTTTTAATTGACTTAATAATACAGGAAAGAAAATACGAATGATGAAAATAGTGTCATCATAGAAAAAAAAGACTACTTTGATATATTAGTTATTTTAGTAAATTTTGATCTATACTACGGCAATTATACGCTGGTTTTTCAAGCCCTTGTGACATCCAAAAATATTGAGAAAATACGAAGTACCCCGGGTAGCGCAACTTGGGTTACTATGGAGACAACTTTTATGCATTATAAGAGGAAATACGAGGGTTGTTCGGAAATTATTGAGACAACGCTTATAGGACTTAAATTATAACAAGCAAGGGATTAAAAAATATACCAAAACAAAGACAATTTATATTTCTCTACATATGTAACTTTTTTCGAAATTTGCTGTTACAATAAACAAACTGGAGTCAATAAACCATTCCTATCTGGAAGGTACCGGAGCACCGCGACGTCATTCCCATGACGTCAAAATAACTGACGTCCATAATAGCGCGTCCAGTCGACCTGCTGACCCTAGCTTTTCACGGAGGAGCCGATCCATTCACTGCCTAGACACTTGATTGTTGTTAAGTTTCTGGATTGTAGAAAAACATTCATGTTTCATCGCATGTGATTATACGGTCGAGAAAACTTTCACCATCTGCTCGCCACCGATTTAAGAAGATTTTCGATGCCGCAACTCGCTGTTGTTGGTCACTTTCTGATATTAGGCTGGGTACCGAATGGACGCACACACGTTCCATGTTGAGATGTTCAGCCAGTATCTTATACGCCGCGGCTACACCAATGTCAGATGCTAGCAATGTCCCGAACTGCCAAACGAGCGTCTTCGCCAAGTGTGTAAGCAACGTCAGACGTCAAAACATCAAATTTTCCGTGATGATCATCGGCCGGCCCGCTCTTTTTGAGTTGTATAGAGTTGATGTCATTTCAAAAAATCGTCTGGGCCATCTATACTCCAGCGCCCGAGCCACACCGCTACCACTCTGTGCCATTTCCATCAATTTCTTTGTTTCCACGAGAGTCTTTCCTAATTCCACGCAAATTTTATGTAAGATCGCTGCTCCGCCTTTACGTCACAGTTAATTTTGACGTCGATGTTGCGATAGTAGCGACTGCCGCAAAATCACGATAACCTGCGTATTAACGACTCCAATGTTTTGAAATTTTAACTGAATCACGTCACAGATGGACGTTACGCGCAACGTAAATTTAGTACGTTAATTCCCGCGTTTTCATTGTGAATTTAGTTGTTTATGTTGTACGATGTAAATAGAATTAGAAATAACTACGAGGTGCTCCGGGTCGGGATACCATGCATGTAAAATATGCGAATTTAACCAAAAGAATGCAATAAAATCATGTTTTTTATCTACCTACAATTTAAATAGAGGTTGTTTCGAACATATCTGTTATATCAACTTGATCCGATATTTTCTAATGAAAATAAATGAAGTGTCTCAATAATTTCCGAACAACCCTCGTATTTATAAATGTACGATTTTTCACACAAGGATATAAATTATCATAGTTTAGTATGTTGACATTTAATAATAGACAAGATGAGAAATAGAAATACAGGAGGAAATGTCTACGAATATAACAAACAACCCTTGTAAGTAGAGAAAACATGTCATTGAATAAATACAGGAATGCCTAAGAGTCGTCATGAGTTTGAAATATGATGAATATTTAGTATCATGGATGCTTATATTTCCTCGAAAATAAACAAACTGTTACAGTCCCTTGTGAGTGTTTTCATTCACAAAATGGCCGAAAGACACGCAGCAGGTATGTTAACAGTAGTGAAGGTTATATCTGACGACTGCAGACGCTGCCAAAAAGTAGGAATAAATAAAACTGAGATATTTTAAGACAGTTCAAAGTAAAACTAGTGCTTCATAGAACAGACCAATACTCAACACGTTAGGCTTTAGATGGGCTCCTTATTTAACGAGAACAAATTGACCAATGCAATTTAATAAAAGGCAAACGGCCTCTTTCGGTTTTAAATTTTCATTTTTTGTTTCCTTCCTATGGAATACAGGACCTCTTTATAGTGTATCTTAGTGTGGCATAGGTATAAAGATTTTCTGTTTGTCTATCACGGTTCAAGTACTAATTGATTATGCACACTTAATGGCCCACTTTCTTATATACATAAAAGGTTCGGAATGTACTAGAGGCGTCTCTAACACAATAAAGGCTGGTCTAATTTCATTAAACTTGTATGACTGTCCCTATAAAACAACTTAGGATAGGAGCAGATCAAAACGTGAATCTCTATCAAGTATACTTACCTAATCAATCATGATTGAAAAGAAAACAAGTGATACAAGAAGTACACCGTTGGTGGCATGTCAAAACCTCGTAATTGCACTTTGAAACGAATAAAGTTACGAGTTTTGATCCCTCATCGATGATATCAGATAACATTGATTTAGGATAAATCTTTAAAGAGAACAACTGGTGATCAAAAGGCTGGAATAAGCAATGTAACAGAATCATTGTTCCTTTTTAGATAATCTCGTTGCCCCTTGATGCAAAATACCATTCATCCGAAAACATTAAACGGCTAATCCGATACTTGCATTCGGGTGCACACACCAATTTGTGAACGGATGGACAACAGATAATGATTGACCACAGTACCTTACTTTAAACCACACCAACCGATACAGAAAATGCTGCTGAGTATAAACTATAGTAACTACTTACGTACAATCATTTCACCGTTGGCTGTATACAAAGTAAACAAAAGGACATTTTGCCCAAATGTCCTACGTCTAAACATAATGTATTTAACCTTGAAAAAATAGCTAAAAATATTTATATGCTAGGACAACTGACCTCTATTTCAATATTGTATAAATGTGTTAGCCCGGGGGATTCCATCGTGTTAGCACAATAATTGGATAACCTTGTTAAGAAAGTCAACGAGTCTTATTTGATCTCTTGTGGAATTACCAGGACTTATTTATATTCTCACACGCAATACGTCATTCAAGATATAATAAAAACAATAATATTTAGAGCACTCTGTCCAATGTCGCTTTTCCTTGGTTCCGATCAAGTTCCCATATTTCAATTTGCCCGTCAATGCGAGTGTGGTATGAGAATTGAAATGCAGTTTAGGGTCGCTTGCTCGAGACCTTTGCTCGAGATTTTTATATACTGAACAAAAGTGAAAACGCTACACTGCAAGATTTCTTATTTCTGGAAAAGTAACGAACCAATAGCATGAAATATATTTTGACGTTATTTCCCAGGCTTTCAGCAATCATTTTGTCGAAATTCCTTTGCTTTGTCTCCTTAAATGTCAGAGTTATAGCCCGTTATGCGTTTAGAGCTAATTTCATCTAATGCCGCAAATGCGCATGCGCAGAAACCACTTCATTATTTTTATGGAATTGGTCATATCCGGGTTGTCAAAAAAACACTTAAAATCTCACTTATCTCTTTTAGCAAGCTCTAAAATCAAGGTCGAATCTGTCAGTTTTGCGAATTACCTCCCTTTTACATAAACAAAAAGGGAATTTAAAATGTTTCGTATTCACAAATTTATCACGGTTTTGATTGGTCTTTTTTGCAACATCATTCAGGCCTTACAGGGGATTTTTGAACACTTTCTTCGACTAGGAATGTTCCCAGATGTCCATGCAATAGCGATTTCAATTTCCTATGGAGATTGCATTGTAAAATTTTCAAGCTTTGGAACATTCTGCATTTCAAACATCATTTTCTAAACAGTGAAATAATGTTATGCAAGCTTCTTTACATTTCCTGACTGGAATCTTATCAGACTACCATTCCGTACAGTTCAGCATGCTTGGCATTCTTCTGCTTGGATTTCTGAAGGTTTAAATTGTGTAAAATTTCCGTTCAAATTGTACACGTGAAAAACGGACCCCTGTCACATTAAAAGCGTCCGTTTTTCATCTCCGTAACCAAGATCCACAAAACGTTTAGTGCTTGGCACAACCCAGTCATTGAACAATGTGAAACACTTTCATTTGATTTTCTTACTTATTGTATTTAGAAAAAAAATGACAAGCAAAGTAGGTGTAGCGTTTTCACTTTTGTTCAGTATATATGAGCAGAATCTGGAAACGGTCTCTTAAAGCAGTTGAGCACAACATTTTTTTTTCTGACCAGCCTTCGTATACACACAGTCTGATCAAGAACCATGTTGTTCTCCAATAACTTTGTCATGACCTGTAGCAAACGAAAGAAACAACATATGGCCCAGTCCGACTGCACTTATGCACACAGACTGGCCTTTAAACAATTTGGTCTCAAATGCTACAAGGAACTTTACCAGATCTCGATTCACATGAATGTATTAACCTCGGTATTGATCCAAATATACATTCTTCGTCTTACTGTTTTGTTTACTCTAGAACTCCATTTTGTTCCTCTTAAAGGTACAAAACCTTGCTACATAGGAATGAAAATCAAAATAATTACAATATCCCTGGCTTAGTTTGATAATAATGTGCACGACTTTGGACAAAACATGTAATTACACTTTCTGAAGTTTAATGGTTTACGCGGTTAAGTTAAAACAAACTCTTTTTCCTTTAGTTAACATTTTCCCCAGACTTGATTCGACGACTCTACCGATAAATATCTTTATTTATTAAGACAAAAAGTATATGTAACTAATTAATAAGTAATGTCTTCGTTTTCGCCAGTGTTTTCTATGGTACAATAACTAATTATCGACTTTTAATATCAAGACAGACACTCTGCAATCCCTACTTTGCGACCGTTTCTGAATTCTATCTAGCATTAAGTCACATTTGAAAAGGGTTAATAGGAGTTATATAAATGGCAATTTTTATTACACCTTTATTGCGTCACAGTATCACTTACAAAACCATTAACAGAGGTGGGAAATGTCATTTCGTACTGGGGCAATGAAATACAATCTATCTTAAGGGTTATTATTAAGGGTCCTTTTTGTGTTAATTTCCGGGGAACGGTAAACTATTGTAAGTGTAGCAACTGTGTTAAAAATGGTTCTGAAAAGAGTTTCACCTATTGATAAACCGGAAAGTGAACGACCGGGTAACTGATGTCGTAACTCTTCATTACTGTTTTAGACACGTTTGTTTGTACAAATAGAAATGTGTTTCACATTCTGCCTCTCAAAGTGACATCTGCATTTCAACTGTGAGGACAAGACGAGACACAACATTTTATTGGGTAGCTTTTTGACACGTTCTTTACACGCGAGAGCTTTATATCCTGAGGCATTGTCAGTCGAACTGGCAAAGCAAATGAGTTCTTAAACAGATGTCTCTGTTAGTGACAACAGATAAATCAAGTTAGAAACTTCTTAGATGTTGCCATTAATTGTTCTATGACTATATTCAAACTATCGTGTACATGTTCTATTTGAAAGATATTGTTTCAACAGCATGAACAGAAATATGACTGCGTGAAGTTTAAAAGTAACACATATGCAAGCCGTTAAGGCCTGGTCACATACAATGCCGTGTCCAAATCACGTTCACGTCGCGCCCGAAAAATATGTTGTACGCCTAGCCATATTTGGACGTGCTTCAGTCGTGATGTGGTTGCGTATATCTGAGTGTGATCTCGGCTTTATATTGTAAAAACAGGTTCAGTAAGGTTGATATTAATTACTTGCGTTCATTTGGTATTTTTAAAAAAGATATATTCGTAGACAGATGGGATTACTGTCCTTGCATATACCTTACTGGAAATATTTGTATAAGGTATAAAAATTAGATAGAAAACGGCGTAGAGAGAGAAAGTTATCACAGAAATATCATATAAATTAAAGTGAAAGTAAATAATCAAACTGACAAAAAGATCAAAAGAAATAATACGAACAATATGAATTAAAGAAAATGACATTATGTATAAGAGCCGTCTCGAGTTAGAGATAATGAGAAGAGTATATTGGTTCATATTTTCTGCTGAAATGAACAAAATGCAACGGTCCCTTGAGAGTATGATCATTCGCAAAAGATGGCATAAACATGCGACTTATATGTTAACATTTTCGAAGGTTATTACTTTTTTGTTGAGACGTCTTTCTGCAGACGATGCAAACTGTAGAAAACATGATTATAGGACCGATTGCTCAAACTTGTTCTAGAAATAGATCTATGACAGAGCGGACTAATACTCCTCCGCCAATCTCTTATTACATGAATTACAAAATGACTCCACTTGATGTTTGAAGCAATAATCTACATATATTACTAGCTGCATTTTAGCTGAACACATTTAGAAATAAAGCAGTATATATTTTCTTCTATAAGAAACTAGAAGTGACAGACGTACAAAAACTTGACATTATCCAGTAAACTAAATGTTCCATATGTTTACTAGCTGAACAAATTTGTCTGGAGATTTAGTATTATGACTTTATATGAACACGTTTATATCGGTGAATGTTTTTTGTTTAATTGGTGTTTTTTGGTTTGGTATTTATAAAGACATGTAACATACTATGGTATCTATCATCTGAATTCTATAATGGGGTGGTGATTTCGGTGTTCATGAAAATTTGAAATACCACAAAACCCGTGTGTGTAAAAGTAGAAAAACCATAAGCGAGAGTTGTAAGTGGTATCAATAACAGTTAAGAGTTACAAAAGTATATTTGCATTAATGAAGATATGGGATCAAATATTTTAGGCGAAAGCACCTGCCTTTTATTTGCATGTAGTTACTCTACAAGGCTAATCGTATGGTTTCCTTGACGACCCGTATATCCCTTCTGGTGTAGTGACTCGTAATAACGAACCGAACGATATTCTTGCAATTTCTAATATCTTTTCTAACTGTGATATATTCCGCGAGTTTCTGATTTGTTGTTAGACAATTTAATTTCCGACTCATGTCGTGTGACACCTGCTAGTAGGCCAATGTTAACACCGTTCTTGTCATTCATCTTGTCATATCGTTGCTTTTCATCGAAAACCGCGAAACTGCAGCTTGTTTTAAGCTGCAGTTACGCAGTTTTCATTGAAAAGCCACGATATAACTTCTGGGTCTTAATCGTTTGTAGGCATGACATATGATATCGTTGCAGAAATGTCGTAGGCCTACCTAAGGATTTGAAATGAAAGATAATTATAACACTTTCGAACGTAATTGATTAAATAGAAATTAGCGTCTGGATACTGAGACGCGTTTCATAGAGCGAGAGTGTTTAAGATTTCTATAATCTTTAGAGATCCAGATTCTGACCATGGCGTTTTCAATGCCTGATATGTTATACAAATGAGTCATGGATCATTCGCAACACCACGTTTGAAAAATTATGAGTTTTCGGAACAACTTGGTCAATTCTCTCTCATGTTGTGTCTACAGAATTGACCGTGTCGCGTAAGAAGTGTAGCGCATTGGCGTTTCCCTTGAGTTGCTTAAAAGATGTGCACTAAAGAACGCTTTATTTAAAAATATTTTTAGTATTTTTGAAAATTATCGCTCTATAGAACGCGCCTCATGATCGAGAAGCAAGTTTCTATTTCTTTTTAAACAATTGGCTCTAAAGCATGCACGTTTGTTTTTTTTTTTTTTCTCAGGGTACATGACGATTTCTTTCAGGTTGAAAAAAATGATGTGCCCTCCTCTCACTGCTTGAACAGGAAGTCATATGAAAATATTAAAATATACTGCAAAGTCTTAACATAATTTCCTGCCATTTGTTAGCCGGTCATGTAAGGCTTGCAAACTTATAGATTTTGTTCAGCACTTATAATACATATTTGTAACTCTTGGTACCTCTAGGACTTGCAAATGGATAATGGTTTCTCAGAATAAAGTCTTGCAAGGTACGACGCATATAAGGACTTATCTAGAGCAGTAACGTTATAATGTCTACTAATTCCAAACACTTAAAAACAATGTTTCCTATTTGGAAGGGAATGGAATCCAATTAAATTCATTTGATTGCTAGTTTTGCAGTTTTAGGACAAATAAGTTGCAAAGTTAAATTCCTTTTATATCTGTTTTTGTTTTTGTGTAATTATACTAATTGTCTTTCATCCTTGCCAATGTGAAGCATTACAAAATACCTTTGCTTTCGAATCATATGAATTAAAGTCTATCAGCAGAGCATTATATGTGATTTGCCAATTTCTGTCCTCAGATAAGATTGTACTACACTCTATTCGCTAATATATTTTGTCAGATTTATTTTCTGTCATTTGACATTTTCTGGTTTAAATTGAGTACTTTCAGCCCCATGTTGACCATGTATAAGTAATAAGTCATTTTCCCCAATTATAGCCGAGATATACAATTGGAAAAAAACGCGAGGTTTGATGTGCGGTAAGTTAGAACTGCGAATGGTAATTTTAAACGCGCGTACGGACCGAACTGTACGGTGCACTTTATTTTGTTAGAATCCGTTTATTATTAGCTTAGAAATAAGAAAAAATGCCATGACGTGGGCGAGTTTTAAGGTGTGTCATTTTCAGAAAATCACGTGGTTAGGCCACAGTGTTTGAGGTCGATCAATACAAAAGGAAAATCAACTGTCAACCATGTCGGAAATTTCCCTTTGTTTCTAAAAAAAGGCACTAGAAAGATGAAAGCCCCAGGCTACATCACGTGTATCAACAATTTCCAAGTGTGATTGGATTAATTGAACTTGTTCAATCAATTTGTTGAAAACACAATCACGTGCAATAAAATTAGAAAAGAATCATTTTCCTTCCCAATCTTAAATCAATTTGGAAGAAACTAAAATATCATGTTCTCTCATTCGATATAAAATGCTTTAAAGAGTTTGATGCTTTCCCACATAAAGTTCGTCTAGAAGCCCTTATGGTTCACACCACAGTACTTATAGGAATCGTCAAGAGAAGAGAGAGAGATAGAGTATTTTGGATATCTTCATTTCAATTTGTTCATAGACGAAAAATATTTAGGTAATTATATCAAAATGTTTTGTACAAAAAATTATATCAAGTTTGATAGTTATTATAATAGGGTAAATAGTAGTTATTTTACAGCATTTTCTAACTGCACTGCCTATTACGATACTTTAAAAACTTCAAAAACCTGAATTGTTGCATGTAATTGGTTAAAGTGTCCGATGATTGGAAAAATTAAAGTCTTGTGCCGAAAGAACACCTTACTATTAACGAAATATCAAAGTTTCTACAATTTTCAAACATTAGAAGTGTTTTTATTTCGTCTTTTAAATTGGATATTTTTGTCTTTTCCGATCTTTGCCGAAGAAAATACGCTAAACTTCCGACTTGAAATTATGACGTCATACTGGCCACTGAATGACGTCATGGCGGGAAAAACGGGCAGTCATGGGTCATTTCCCGGAAAGTCTGAAATTTCTGAAAAAGTTAAATGTCCGACTTTTCTGTCATAAAGCGACTTCCCCAATGGATAATCAAAACACGGAATTCGTCCTCAGTAAATGTTAGAAAACCATGTTAAAACAGTCAAAGAATAGGTCGTAAGTGAATTAAGGAATGTGTCAAAGAACGGTTTAAGTTTGTCTGTATTACTCTTACGATCGAGAAATGGATAAAATCTGAGACTTCGCTATATGACAGAAAAGTCGAACACATTATCTTTGTCAGACACCTCATGCTCTAGATTGGGGGCGGAGTCAAGCCATTGATGACGTCAATCCGTGGCAATTTTACGGAAATTGCCGAACTTTATTTTCTCGAAAATCAGTTTTTCAACGATGTAAAGAAAAGCAAATAAAACTTTTAAAACAACCGAGTTTGGCGGATCTTTTATAAAACACGTTAATTTAATGATTTTCTTCCAATATACGGTGCAATAAACTGCCAAGCTTGGTAGCCTTTAACACTACTAATTGTAGACGTCAAAACAATGGATTTTTAGGATGGATTGTTTTAGGATGGTTATTTAATGTACAACTGGCACAGTTGTATCCAATCGGGTTCAATCATTTTCCGGTTTGCGTAATTGACCTAATAACATTACAACAGACTTCTTTTCGATTTTAATGAACGTATATTTGAAACATTACATGCTTTATTGCATTGTTTCCTTTTTGCAGACATTGCAACATTGCACCCAAATTGCTGTAAATCAATAGTTTTCTCAACTTTTTCTTCATCTCGCGATGGTATTAGTAAGATATGGACTAGTTAGTAGATTTGAGACTATGAACCATCATTTTACGTTTTATTTCAGCATGGCAATCCCGTTTCATCGTCATTAGCAGCATATATACATTCAAATTGGGTAAGTACATAATTTAGTTGCCTTGAAAAGAGTTAATGTGGGTTACATCAGTGACCTAGTGGTAAAGAAAGCAGGGTTCGTTGTAGTTCGTCTTCACCACTCTAATTACCGTATCTCCACCCTGACCGTCTACAGCGTGACAATCATCAAATATCGTCTAATTTGTGGTTTGCAGTGCATCCTTTACATTAAGAATCTTGTAATTTGTTCAAAATTTGATAAACAATTTAAATATTTGATATGTGGCATACGGTTAATGTGGTTTACATCAATGACATAGTAGATCTAGTAAAGAAAGCAGGATTTGTTTTAGTTCGTCTTCACCAGTCTAATTACCGTATCTCCACACTGACTGTCTACAGCGTGACAGTCATCAAATATCGTCTAATTTGTGGTTTCTAGTGCATCCTTACAGTGAGAATCTTGCCATTTACAGAAAATAATGATCTTTGATTTAAAACATTTGTTTCTGTTCAACACGATTTGAGAAAAGGACCGAAAGAAACCGAAAAAATAACAATGATAATTGGGTAAATGAGGTTTGCATCAATGACCTAGTAGTAAGAAACTGGAATGGGTTCTGTCAAGTTCGAATTCACAATTTCGATAAACCGTTTCCCAAAGAAGAGCTTATTTTAAAGACTAGATTCATATCGTGGAAAAGACTTAGGAAAATATTGATACAAAAGAAAAAAATGCTGATAACCAGCATTTTCGTCTTTTGTCTCAATATTTTCTAAGCTACATTTTACACGTTTCTTACCTTCATCAACACCCATTTTGTATTCTGTGGCAGGTTTCAAGTTTGGCCAATCTTATTTTTGTCGCTTGGTAATGGGTTAATGTGGTTTACATCAATGACCTAGTGGTAGAGAAAGCAGGGTTCGTTTTAGTTCGTCTTCACCACTCTAATTACCGTATCTCCACACTGACTGTCTACAACTTGACAATCATCAAATATCGTCTAATTTGCGGTTTCTAGTGCTTCCTTTATAGAAAATAAGGTCATATTTGATATGTGGTATAGGGCTAATGTGGTTACATCAATGACCTAGTGATAAAGAAAGCATAATTCGTTTTAGTTCGTCTTCACCACTCTAATTACCGTATCTCCACCCTGACTGTCTACAGCGTGACAATCATCAAATATCCTCTAATTTGCGGTTTCTGGTGCATCCTTTACAGTAAGAATCTTGCCAATTGTTAATGTGGTTTATATCAATGCCCTAGTAGTAAAGAAAGCAGATTTCGTTTTAGTTCGTCTTCACCACTCTAATTACCGCATCTCCACCCTGACTGTCTGCAGCGTGACAATCATCAAATATCGTCTAATTTGCGCTTTCTAATGTATTCTTTACAGTAAGAATCTCACCATTTGTTCAAAACATTATGAACTCCGAGATTGCATAAAACTGTTCAAAAAAAGATTTTAATCTCCACGTACCCTTTTGTTGTAGGTAACCAATGAAATAATATTCTCGGGATGATCCAAATCAGTACATTAAGCACATGGTTTAGATCAGAATGATCACACTTATCACTTCTTATCTGTTATCTTAGAATTACACCCCTTTTGAGTGTAAACAAAAATACAATCAATTAAACTATTCTTTAATCTTCACGCATTCAAAGCATTTTTTGGAAGTAAAGTGTTGAAAACATTTCCCGAACCATTCCAGGTTTGACGCAGCTAATGTAGAATGCTTTCGAATGCGATTAAGGAAAAGAAGAAAATGCTAATGAGCGAGGTGTTTAATGATGTTTTACTTACCCTCGGACGACATCTCTGTACTGGCTTGTCCATCAAAAAAGAAATAAACGCACTTAAAAGAAACCAGGACTCATCAAAAGTCTGCAACTCGATAAGAAGATACCTAAGTAACTGTCAAAGTTTCGACAGGACGCGAATTATCCAAACCTAGTGTTGACAAAGCTGTGATTTATTGCACCTCGTAAAGTCTTCAAGCGTCATGGTGTTTAGTCTAAAATGGGAGGTTTCCAGTCAACGATAATGGTCCGCCACAGCGGGTTCGCAGAAAATTAGTTTGAATGGAGGCAATCTCGATTTCTTTACAGCTAAAATATCTCCTGGTGTAATTGTGGTAAGATTTTCGTGCTTGTATGTAGTCAAGTGTTTAGACGAAATTTGAATGCTGATCCAGACCTAATTGACAGCAATCTAGTACGGTCAGAAGAGTTGATATTTAACAAAATGTTTGAGATTGCTTTTACATAAGCTCATTAAATTGCTCATTGGTATATAAAACTATCTTACACGTTTGGAGAAATTGGGATGTTCTCCAATTTCAAATTAACATATCCACTTCGGAAATTTCGAAGATAAGAATAAGTCATGTTCTTTAAAAAAAAGTCCCTTTATCATTCACGCTCATTGCATTGCCAGAGTACATTGTGACCATGTACCCATGGAACCCATGATCTTTTTGTACAGTTGCTTCATGAAACCTTATTTTGATCGTACAATGAAACATTTGACTCGTATAAGTTTGGAACGACTTGGTATAAAACATTCATACCTTCATTCTGCACTAAATTGTCGAAAGTTGCTGAATCCAGCGGCGCGTATCATACGGCATAAGATATTCGATAGTCTTTTTTTATCCGCATCTTTGATATTGAACATGAGCACATAAAGCGATGATGTGTGTTTGAAATTTGTGGTTGTTAGAAAGTAAATAAGTTGGCTTATTTCTTACATAAATAAGCTTTATTCTTTGAGCAGTCTTCGCCTTAAAACAAGAAAGGTAGCTCATTGTGCAAATATCATTGGCTCATATCAGTTACCTTCCTGGATTCTAATAGTATATTCTGAGTGTGATCTCCTTCATTCAAACAAATACTAAAATTTTATAAAATTCAAATGCAGATGGTTCTAAACTTTCCAGTCCAATCAGACATCTGAGATCTTATCGTCAGCAACATCGTGTCGAAGTATTGTCTCCATCGGTCAATATTTGACTTTGTTGGAGTGAAAACAACATCGAAAATGGTAATTTTATCAAATTTAGGGGTAGATAACATCAGGTCTTATTGTCAGAAAGAGTACTTTAGAGTTTGGTGTTGATTGCTTAAAGTTATATTTTTTAGCTCGACTTTTCGAAGAAAATGAGAGCTTATACTTTCACCCGGGCGTCGGCGTCGGCGTTGGCGTTGGCGTTGCAACCAAGGTTAAAGTTTTTTTAAACATCAATAACTTCCATACTATTAAAGGGATTCAACCCAAACTTGGAATACTTATTCACCATCACACCCTCTACCTTACTATCAGGGCCCATGACCCTGGGACCACTTTATTTGGAGTTATGCCCCCCTTTATACTAAGCAACTTAGAAAGTCGAGCGCGCTGTCTTCGGACAGCTCTTGTTCATTTAAATTAAAGTCGAAAACGGCAATTTAGGTAATTTCAAGAGAACATAATTCAAGAAAAAATTCATATCTAGCTAAAAATTGCACTCTCGCAAGATCTTATAGTCAATAAGATTCTTTCTAAGTTTTTTTCTTGATTGGTCGATATTTGTAGTTGCTAGAGTGAAATAAAGTGAAACCGGCCATTTTAACATTCAAGGTCAGATAACTCCAGACCTTATATTCCAATCAGAATTGTTCGAAGGATTCTAATTGAAGTTCACTCAAAGATCATATATTTGAAGTATGATTGAAAACCATTTGGTAGTTTCTGAGGAGATGGTTTTTGAAGAAAAAGTTGGCTACCGGACGGACGGACGCTCGCACGGACGCACGCACGCACGACGGACACGCCGCGATGACAATTGCCCCTTGGCCTGAAAGGCCAGTGGAGCTAAAAAGTGCGACATCAGTTATCTTCTACTTTAATATCGTCGATTTAAAAGAACCACGTTAACTGCAGCTGAGAGCAAACTACAGTTTAAACGAATTCGACAAAAAGCGACCATAATCGTAATGTTAGCTGATTAAAATAAATGTAAGGATTAAAGATAAGGACCAGTTGTCAATTAATCGATAATGAATGAACTACTGCCATGCGAATAATTAATTAGTTCTTGTACTTTTATGTGGTTGGTGTTCCTGTGTTACGAAAGGTCTATGTCATGCTGATTGCACTCTGTCTGCTCTGGCGGTTATTATGTCTTTTCTTTACATTTTACCGTGTAACTTCGGATGAAGATAAACAGTCCAAATATCTCTGTTGTGGGAAAGGGTTAGTCGACAATGAATTAATCCCTACATGTAGAAAATTAAAAACCACTTGCTGTCGCCTGTGGTCTTGTTTTCCTATGTAACAAAAGGTTCATGACTTTATGCTGTCTGTTCTTACGGTTAAGTTCTTCGCCTAGATTATGTATGTGGGTTCCTTTTGCTTAAAGTGACATTTCACATTTATTTCATTTTTTCAAAAGTATGTCTTGATGCAATGATTGTTTATTCTAATGCGTAGAAATGCTATCAGTTTTTTGAAGTTGTTATTTATTCTTCAAAGTTTAGACAGAAATGACAAATTCTATATAAATCTGAACTGTTGTCCACAACAATTTGTTTGATTTTAGCACAAAAAATATATATTTCTCGTAAACGGTTCAATATTTTGGATTGAAATTTTCAGAATTCTCATAAGAAAACATGATCTTTCAGATTGAATAAAGGTGAAATTTATGTAAAAATGATCGTGAAATGTCACTGTAAGGGCCCATTTGCTGGTCTAATTTCATTAAACTTGTATGATTGTCACTATAAAACAACTTAGGATAGGAGCAGATCAAAACGTGAATCTCTATCAAGTCTACTTACCTTATCAATAATGATTGAAAAGAAAACAACTGATACAAGAAGTATACTGTTGGTGGGATGTCAAAACCTCGTAATTGGACTGTGAAACGAATAGAGTAACGAGGTTTCTATCTCTCATCGACGGAATCAGATAACCTTGATTTAGGATCCATTTTTTTAGAGAACCACTGGTGATCAAAAGGCAACCCCGGAATAAACACCGTAACAGAATCATTGATCTTTCCTTTTTAGATAATCTCGTCGCCTCTAAATGGAACATACCATTCATCCGAAAACATAAATCGGCTAATAAGATGCTAGCCCTCGGGTGTACACATCAACTTGTGAAAGGTTTGACAACAGAGAATGATTGACCATAGTACCTTACTGGTGCTGTTTGAAACCACACCAACCGATACAGAACATACTGCTGAGTAAACAACTAATAGGCCCTACTTACAATCTTTTCACCGTTGGATGTATACAAAGTAAACATACAAAATGACATTTTGCCCAAACACCAAACGAAGATGACGAGTTACATCACGACGTAATGTATTGAACTGTGAACCAATAGACAGAAAAAGATGATTTATATGTTAGGAGAGCTGACCCTCTATTTTAATATTGTTTAAACGTAATGTCCCGTGGGATTCCAACGTGTAAGCACACTAATTTAGGAACCTTGTTACGAAAGTCAACGAGTCTTATTTGATCTCTTGTTGAATTAGCAGGACTTATCTTTATTCTCACACACTTTCACAATACGCCATTTAAGATATCATAATAACTATAATATTTAGTTCACTCTGTCCAATGTCACTTTTCCTTGGTTCCGATCAAGTTCCCATATTTCAACTTGTCCGTCGATGCGAGTGTGGTATGGAAATTGACATGCAGTTAAGGGTAACTTGCTCGAGACCTTTGCTCGAGATTTTTGTATATGAGCCAGGATCTGGAAACGGTCCCTTAAAGCAGTTTAGCCCAAAATGGTTTCTGATCAGCCGTCGAATACACGCATTCTTATCAAGAACCATGTTGTTCTCCAATAACTTTGTCATGACCTGTAGCAAACGAAAGAAACAACATGTGTCCCAGTCTGACTGCACTTATGCACACAGACAGGCCTTTAAAGAATGCTGTCTCAAATGCTATAAAGAACTTTTCCAGATCTCGACTTAACCTCGGTAAGGATTAAAAAAACATTATACGTCGTATTGTTGTGTTTACTCTAGAACCCCATTTTGTTCCTGTGAAAGTACAAAACGTAGCTACACGACAATGAAAATCAAAATAATTATAGACTCCCTGGCTTAGCTTAATAATAATGTGCACGATTTTGGACAAAACATGTAATTACACGTTCTGAAGTTTAATGGTTTACGCGGTTAGGTTAAAACAAACTCATTTTCCTTTAGTTAACCTTTTCTTCAGACCTGATTCGACGACTACCGATAAATAGCTATATTAAGACAAAAAGTACATGCTACTGATTAATGAGTTATGTCTTCGTTTTCGCCAGTGTTTTCTATGGTACAAAAACTTATTATTGACCTTTGATATCAAGACAGACACTCTGCAATCCCTACTTTGCGACCGTTTCCGAATTCTATCTAGCATTGAGTCACATTTGAAAAGGGTTATTAGGAGTTATATAAATGGTGGTTTTTATTACACCTTTATTGCGTCATAGTTTCACTTACACAGATATTAACAGGGGTGGGAAATGTCATTTCGTACTGGAGCAATGATATACAAACAATCTGAAGGGTTATGTTTGGGCATCGATTTTCTGTTGTACCTTTTGTGTTAATTTCTGGGGACCGTTAAACTATTGTAAGTGTAGCAACTGTGTTAAAACAGGTCTCAAAAGAGTTTGACCTTTCGATGAAAAGGAACTAGAACGGCCGGGTAACTGATGTCGTAACTCGTCATTACTGTTTTAGATACGTTTGTTTGTTCAAATAGAAAAGTGTTTCACATTCTGCCTCCTAAAGTGTCATCTGCATTTCAAATGCGACGACAAGACAAGACACAACATTTTATTGGGTAGCTTTTTTGACACGTTCTTCAAACGCGAGAGATTTTGAATCCTTGAGGCATTGTCAGCCGAATTGGCAAACAATTGAGTTCTTCGATATATGTCTCTGATAACTAAATAAAGTTAGAAACTTCATTATTAGATGTTGCCATCAATTGTTCTAAGAATGCTTTTAAATAATTGAATTCTAACCTATCGTGCGCATGTTCTATTGAAAGACATTGGTTTAACACCATAAAAAGAAATATGACTGCGTAAAGTTTAAAGGTAACACATATGCTAGCCGTTAAGGCCTGGTCACATACAATTCCGTGTCCAAATCACGATCACGTCGCGCTCGAAAATATGTTTTGTTCCTAGCCATATTTCGACGTGCTTCAGTCGTGACGTGGTTGCGAATTTCTAACTGTGATCTTGCCTTTATATTGTAAAATCAGGTTCAGTAAGATTGATATTAAATGCCTGCGTTCACTTGGTATTTTTATGAAAAATATGCAGGCAAGGTGATTGATTCGTAGACATATGATATTACCGTCCTTGTATATTCCTTACTTGAAATATCTGTTCGAGTGTATCACGTATCTAAAGTACAATTATGAAAATTAGGAAGAAAAAAAGCGTAGAGAGAGAATGATATCACAGAAATATCATAGAAATAAACTGACAGTTAATAACCCACCTGACAGGAAGACAAAAATATTTTTTACAAACAATATGAATAAAGAAAGTGTGATATTTAAACAAGAGAGAGGGATGTATAAGAGTCGTCTCGAGTAAAAGGTAATAAGAAGAGCATCCCTTACAGAAATGAAAACTTTGCTGCAAATTTGCAGCAAATTCGCCGCGAATTTGCTGCAAACAAATTAGTTCGCTAGAAGGGTTTGCCGGAACTTCGCCGATGTTTGCCGCTAGCTGCAACCTTCCTGCAATCTTCTGGCAAACACGTTTCAGTTTGCGACAAGTTTGCCAGAAATAAGAAAGTTTGTCGGAACTTCGCAGGAAAGTCATCCATCAAATATTTTACATGTAGTTTGCAGGAACTTTGCAAGAAGCCTATCTTGAACATTATTGAATATCATGCAGTTTGCAAGAAATTTGCAGGAAATTAAACTTGTCCAGTGCTCATTCAAGGAGCTTTAAATACCTGTAAAATTCTTGCATATCGTCGATGTAAATGCAAAACCTCGTGCGTCGATTCTTGCGATTTTCCAAGTACAAACTCGTGTGTCCATTTAGACAATTCTCGCAGGTTTTGAGATAATTTTACCGATCAGTATCAATGATACTTTAATTACGAACAATATGTCCAAATTTCAAGTAAAACATTTCAGTTTGGGAAAAGTTATTACACATTTTCCCTCCCCTTTAAAATTTTCCAAAAATGAGGTACGAGGTTTTGCATTTACTATGACGATATACATATTGAAACATGGATAGACTCAAAATTCTGAACCAATACATAAAGACTGACTTCATTTTGTTTTCAGTGTATATAAATTATCTTCATTTAGTCCGGGGTATGTGTACACTGCCAAATATAAGTGTAGAATGTCCATGCTTAAATTTCACGTTGACAAGTTTGTTATTTAGAATGGATGATAATCTAACAAATTCATGATACGACAGAGCAAACTAGATAATTAAGGTACTAAGAGTTCGGTTTCCAATTTGCCGAGCCCTAATAGCTCAGTCGGTTACGTCGTAGTCTGTCAACTCAGGTGTCGCGAGTTCGAACTCCGGCTCGGCCAGTATCCATTCTGACATTTGACCAAAGTCATTTGTCTCTCACCAATGGGTGTGGATCATTTATGTGAGAGAGCAGCTGGAGGCTCGGTTTGGATATTGTGGTTGTACTGGTGCGAGAAATACCGGGAACCCACGGTTAGGTGCTCCAGCCGCCGCGATATGACCATAGAAGTTGAAAACGGCGTAAAACCCCAATAAATCAAATCGGTTTCCAATTTCTGAATTTATCCAATAATTATTTTAGTTGCCAAATAACTCATCTACAGAGTCATATAAGCTCAGTCATTTAACTGTTTTTTAAAGTGACATTTCAGAATTTTTTCTCATAAATTTCACTTTCATTTTTATTATAAAGAGCATATTTTCTTACGAAAATTCTGAAAATTTCAATCCAAAATATTGCGCCGTTTACGAGAAATATATATATGTTTGTGTTAAAATTAAACAAATTGTTGTCCACAACAGTTCAGATGTATATAGAATTTGTCGTTTCTGTCTCAACTTTGAAGGCGTGTTTATCGCCTATCATCAACAACTTCAAAAAACTGATACCATTTATACCCATTAGAAAAATCAATCTTGGCATCAAGACATACTTTAAAAAATCAAAATGAGGATGAAATGTCCCTTTAATCAGTGTACATCATAATGTGCACACATGTACATGTTACATGTACATGTGTGCACATTTTTTACACAAACATGCATGCATATATTTGTGCAAAGCCTTTGTACCCTTCCCAAATGGCATAATGTTACACAGGCCCCGGGCCCGTAGGAAGCAATTTAATATTGGGTGGTGGGCTAAAGCCCAAGTGTCTGAATATTCGTAGGCGGGCTGATTTGGATTTTCCCTGAATTTTCAGTGTGAAATAAGGAAAATTCGGCATTTTTGGCCAACATTGGGGGCTTAGCCCCCCCCCCCCCTGTTCCTACGGGCCTGTCAAGTCCATAGGAAGCGATTTTCATAAGGAAGGAGAATCTGGCCCCTGTCAGAGCCAGTGACTAGATATCGGAGGGGTAAAATTAGATTTATCCTAAATTTTCAGTGTATTTAAAAAGAAATTTTCGGCATTTTTGGGCAACTTTGGGGAGGGGCTTAGCCCATTCTAGCCGCCCCCCACCGTCGTTTCTACTGCTAGTGCAGGGGAGAAATAGAATATTAATAAGAATATGTTTTTTGTATGCCATGTCACAGAAAATAATTACTTTGTTAAGGTCAGATGATAATGTTGTTTATCAGCATTTCACTCTTAAATATATATACCCTATGTCAATATTGGGTCTTGTTTGAATAAACTGAATATCCCCATTTTTTTTTTTTATTAGTATTTTTTTTGGGGGGGGGAGGGAGGTATATATTCATTTATTTGTAATATCTGTTTTTATGGTATTGTTTTGTGAAATAAAAATAGAATCATGCCCTTTTCATGCCTTAATTGTAAGCTTCGCGTCATGCTTACACTACAAATCGTTTTTCTCCCAGACTGTGGGGCTGTGCATCTAGTCTACTAAATGAATAAATCCAGTCTAAACTGAGCATGCGCAAACGAATATTTTCAAACAGATTTCAACGAACGATTTTAACTAGAAGATCGAAAAGTCAGTTTAATTCATCAAATAACGTGTTATTTTCAACAGCTTGGTCGAGAATCGAGGTATAAAACATTGTTGTTTATGCATATTTAGTCTGACAGCATGACATTTGGTATAGGCGAAGATATTCGCAGTTGAATCGAGACCACGCTGGTACACAAAGGGGGAAGTTTCTAGTTAGCCGGTCCCCAAACTAAATGGTCGTCAGTAAAGTGACAAAATAGAGTATTTTTTCATCAATAAAGAAGAAATAAGTGGGGGTGTGGGGGGCAGCAGCCCCCTTAATTAATTTCAAAATAAAATAAAGCGGGGGTGTGGGGGCGGCAGCCCCCAAAAACACTTCCTAGAAAATAGGGGTTCCCTGTTCTGTCCAACTCAAGCCGAATGGAATGCTCACGGAACAGAACACGTGGGGGATTGTCTAAAACGCAGACAAAACTCTGCAGGCCGATCTAAAAATAAACCTTGACCACCTGCTGTTTGTCGTTTATTTGTCATTTATGGTCTCTTAAAATTGATATTTTTCTTATTTTTGCTGAAATAATTTGATTTTTCTTACATGGTTTGATTAGAAACATTAATTTATTTCAACACGGCGCAGTTGAAATCGAAAGTAACCATGCTGGTGATGTCACTGTTCTGCTTGCACCACCTTTTCTCCGTGAACAAGCAGAACATGTTCCGGACATTGTTCTGTGTCATTCCATTGAGTACCGGACTGTTCGGCACACTCTGAACAGCCAATGGAACGCACCCAAAGAGAATTATTCTGTTTGTAAACGACAACGTAACAAATAACTCTGTTGATGTCATATAATGTACAACAATGCCTGTATAAGTATATTGCGCACTTTGATCATAGGCGACAGCCTAATTTACAAAAGATTCCGCAGATTTGTTGTTCAAGTTTAACGTACATGTAGTGCAAGAGTTTTCTCCCTTGCCAAAGCACATGGCAATCAAGCATCTACGTCTTTTATAAATATTCTAGTCATGTAATTGTTATGCCCCCTTTCGAAGAAAAAGGGGGTATATTGTTTTGCAAGTGTCGGTAGGTCGGTCAGTCAGTCGGTCGGTCTGTCCGTAGACTAGTCCTGTCAGGTTACTCTTATTCTGTGTAGCAAATCTTAAATTCTTCTAAGTCCCTATTCATGGTAAACTGAGGCATAAACAATGAAAAATAACTACATTATGTTTATAACTACCTTAAAATTACAAAAATACTGATGTGTCAATCAAATTATGACTGTGAAACGTGTTTTTACTACAATTGGCAAGCCTGTCGGCCATCTTGCCTTTGTATAGGGTTGTTGTATATTTGGTTGGATTTTTCTTAAAACAGGGTAATTTTTTATTTCAAAATTATACTGAAGTGAAAAACAATTGATTTATCTTTCAATTCATACCATTTTTAGATCGAAATTTTGATTTCAAATGTAGTAGTTTGAGGGCTAAACCTCCGAAGTTTTCCGCACGGCGGAAGTGCTATAGACAAAATGGCGGAAATGATAAGACCTGGTATCACTTCAAAGATAAAATATGCCAGGGCTTATAGATAGGACTATCCGTAGACCAAACCTTGTCTGGAGCATAACTCGAAAAGTATGCAAGGTAGAATCATCATACCTGTCAACTTTCACGAAAAAATCGTGACTAACACGATTTCAAGTGCAGGAGTTCATCACACGCACGAATGGTCTAACATCGCTAAAAAACACGATTTTCCAGCAATCACACGCTTGCAATTTCCGTCTGCCATTATTGTTTATCATTGTGAAATTGCACCCTTACTCAATTAGCTCAATTAGCGATTATCTTGTATATTGTCATCACCTTCCTTGATTGACAATCAAAACGCGCGGATGCGTTAACTCGACGATCGCGGAAATCGACTTATTACAAATGAGGCAAGTGTAAGGCGTGGCTAATATAGACAAATCAACCAATCAAAATGTGCGATATGTTATCCAGGGGGCAGTTTTCTGATAATCTGTAGATGACAATTAGTGCATGCCCATTCAGTTGTAAACAAACTTTGATTATCAAGTTTATCTTCGCAATTCTATCATTTAACAAGATTTAATGGATGATGATCAACTAGTATAACAGCCTTCACCTAGAATATCAGATCGATTGTGGGCCACCGATTCGATAAGATTCTGTACATTCCAGAAAATCGGTATTTCGCACTCGTAGGTTGTTTCGCCCCATTATGTTTCGCGGTTTATTCATCTATATTGCACTTCTATTGGTTTTCTGATATGCAAAATAACCGCGATATGGTCGCACAGGCATTATTTCGCATCATTTACCAGACCAAAAGAAAATTTAAAAAAGGGAAGGAACTTGGCAATTGCCAAACTGTGAACAGGCTACAGAAGAATTAACCAAAAAAAAAAAAAAAAAAACGATAACAGAAAGTTAGAGATAAAGTTTGAACAAATTGGTTGGTGAGAATTGTTTGGAACAAAGGATGTCTAGTTTCCCACAATAATTATCGTTTATGAACTTTGCTATTTAATTATTCTAAAATGATAAATATAAGACCAAGAGAACAAGCTAGGCCTACTGTCATTGTTTAAAGACTCAAGTTGAAGAAACACTGCAAAAAAATCTCACTCCTAAAAATTGAGGTTAAATCACCCCGCGCGAAAAATACCCGCAAAAACTCCTCATTTAAATGTCGTCTCGCGCAATCTCACTCTTTGAAATTTCCAAAAGTTGACAGGTATGAGAATCATGAAACTTTACAGGTGGATAGATCTCATTATGGAGAGGTGCAGTGCACAAGAACTGTAACTCTGCCGATCAAATTTTTGAGTTATTGCCCTTTGTTGATTTTATAACTTGATTCTTGTCTAGAGCACAACTCAAAAAGTATGTAAGGTAGAATCATGAAACTTTACAGGTGGATAGATTTAATTATGGAGAGGTGCAGTGCACAAGAATCATAACCTTGCCGATCAAATTCTTGGAGTTATTGCCCTTTGTTGATTTTTACACTTAATTCTTAACCTTGCCTATATCTCATGTCTTTTTACACATACAGCCTTGATATCTCACACATAGATACATCTTATCAACATCGTTCACATTTGACCATGACCTTGGACCTTGTGACCTTGACCTTGGAGTTTGACCTATTTTAAAAAAATTAAACTGGGCTTATATCTCATGACCTATTACACATACAGCCTTGATATTTCACACATGGACACCTCCTACCAAGACCTTTCACAATTAACCATGACCTTGGACTTTGACCTTGGTGTTTGACCTACTTTTTAAAAACTTTAACCTTGCCGATGTATCATGTCCTTTTACACATACAGCCTTGATGTTTGACACATGGAAACCTCCGACCAAGACCTATCACATATGACTATGACATTGGACCTTGTGACCCTGACCTTGGAGTTTGACCTACTTTTAAAAGAATAAACTGGGCCTATATCTCATGTGCTATTACACATACAGCCTTGATATATCACTGATGGACACATCCTACCAAGACCTTTCACATTTGACCATAACCTTGTGACCTTGACCTTGGACTTTGACCTATTTAAAAAAAAAACTTTAACCTAGCAGATATATATATCATGTCCTTTTACACATACAGCCTTGATATTTGACACATGGACACCTACAACGAAGACCTTTCACATTTAACCATGACCTTGGACCTTGTGACCTTGACCTTGGTGTTTGACCTACTTTTATAATACATTAACCTGGCCTATATTTCATGTCCTTTTACACATACAGCCTTGATATTTCACACAAGGTCACTTCCAGCCAAGACATTTCACTTTTGACCATGACCTTTGACCTTGGAGTTTGACCTACTTTTAAAAAAAAAAAACTTGGCCTATATCTCATGTGCTATTACACATACAGCTTTGATATTTCACTCATGGACACATCCTACCAAGATCTTTCACATTTGACCATGACCATGGACCTTGACCTTGGAGTTTGACCTACTTTAAAAAAAATAAACTTGGCCTATATTTTTCATGTCCTTTTACACATACAGCCTTGATATTTTACACATGGACACTTACGACCAAGACCTTTCACATTTGACCATGACCTTGAACCTTGTGACCTTGACCTTGGTGTTTGACCTACTTTTACAATACATTAACCTGGCCTATATTTCATGTCATTTTACACATACAGCCTTGATATTTCACACATCGTCATTTCCATTCAAGACATTTCACTTTTGACCATGACCTTGACCTTGGAGTTTGTCTTACTTTTAAAAAACTTAAACTAGACATATTTCTCATGTCCTGTTACCTATACAGTCTCGATGTTTTACACATGGACACCTCCTACCAAGACATTTCACATTTGACCATGACCTTGGCCTGTGTGACCTTGACCTTTGATTATTACATACTTTTAGAAATCTTTAACCTAGCCTTTATCTTATGTCCTATTACATCTACATCCTTTATATTTCACACATAGCTACCTCCTACCAAGACCTACCACATTCGACCATGACCTTGAATATTGCAACCTTGACCTTGGACTTTGACCTACTTTTAAAAAGACTGAAACCAGGCATATATATCATGTCCTTTTACACCTACAGCCTTGGTATTTCACACATGGACACCTCCAACCAAGACCTTTCACATTTGACCATAAACTTGACCTTGGCATTTGGGCTACTTTTAAAAACTTTAACCTGGCCTATGTTTCATTTTACTTTTACATATACAGCCTTGATATTTCACACATAGACACCTCCTACCAAGACCTTTCATATTTGACCATGACCTTGGACCTTGTTAACTTGACCTTGGACTTTGACCTACATCAAATGTAGGCCCTTGAGGGGGCATATATGTTTTACAAACATCTCTTGTTTTTTTTTTCAAATTCAAATCCTATGTTGTGGGTACTCATTTGAATCGTCTCGACGAGACGATACAAATGAGTACCTACAACATAGGGTTTGATGATCACTGACAGCATTATTGCAGTTTGCAAAGTCACCACCCCCTCTTATCTGGAGCCCTGTACAATGTTTGGCACCATAATGTAGATTTCGGATGAGTTAGATTTTCACAACCTATTGACCATAAGTTCTTTTTCAGTCTAAAAGTAATAAAAATTAATTGAATTGAACAAAAGTGTTGCTCATATCATTTAGGTTCAGGTGAGCGATATAGGACCAGCATGGTCCTCTTGTTTAAATCAATGTTTACAAATGCCCCACATTATGAGAAAAATGTTTTTGTTCACAATTTAAACCTTACAAGTCTGTTTTTGTTTATTTCCAGGGTAAACAGAACCTTACAATGCTGGAGATATGAAGACTGTTGGCTACTACGTACAGCAACAGAGAAGTCCAATTTTGACATGAAAGATCAGAAAAACGTCGTTGAAATTTAAACAACTTTGACAAGTAACTGTCCGTCAGCTCTTCTAAAATACTTAAAGTTAAACTGAAGTGTTGAACATCAATGTACATCTAAAGTATGGACAGTCTGGACTAATATTTACCTTTAATCATATGTACATGTACAGACAAGTTTTGTAAGAAGTTACAAAAAAATTTAGCTTCATCTACTTCTAATGGTCAATCAAATGCTTGTTACTAAAACTTTGCTATTGGGGACATCATAATGGTGATTGATTTAAATGTACGACCTGAACAAGCGGAAAATTGGTTGGATCATGTAGACCTAGCACAGATAAGAAACTTACATGGGGACCGAGATCTATATATACCAATCAACAAAACTCTGAAGAGACCAGTTGACCGCCTGTGTCCACTTGTGAAACAGCTTTGTGTAAATATGGGCTGTAGTAATGCCCTATAAGTGTAAAGTGTAACAGGGCAGCAATGTATTGCCGGAGTGTTTTAGTGAATGTGCTATATTATTGCCCAATAGAATGAATATCAAAGTGTTAGAAAAATCTACAGTGTAAATAAGAGATACAGAATTCGGAGAAGAAGGACCTGCACAATATAAACTACGAAAGATTCTTGGACAACAGACTGCGAATTCGTTTCTACAAATCGATTGAAGATTTGATACACAGAATTAACAACATGCCGCATCGAAAATCAAATAAACAGACTTGATGAACACAAAATATTGTCAGCCTAATAGACTTGATGCATCAACAACCGATATTGATTTAAGGTAGAATACCCGTAATGTGGCCATTTTGGGATTCACAAAACATCAGGGTTTTTTTGACGGCATTATTACGTATCCGAAGCTATTCAGGCTCGGTTGTGAACATTCGGCGATGGAAAGTTTCATGGCCAAATGTTTTCGACATAGCCCAAATAATGCAGATGTCTCGCTTATCTCATTAGGGGTGGACTACCTTAAAAGTGTTTATTGAGAATCTTGTTCTTCCTGGTGAGGAATGTTATTTGTTTTGCTTGTGAAAATGAGCTGAGAAAGATAACTTTTATCCGAGAAATATGCCTTCTTTAAAAACTGTTATCTACATTAACTTCTGTTAATTTAAGAAATTAAAAGTTTCGGATAAGATTGTAATGAATTGGTATTTAATTAATTAGAAAGTTGCGGCATACAACAAAATAGAAAAAGAAAGGATTTGTGTATATAGCTTAGAAAATACTGAGGCAAAAGGAGAAAATGCTATCAGTACTATTTACTTCTTTTGTCTCAATGTTTTCCCCAGCCTTATTTAGTAGGGACGTCAAAACCAGGTCTTGTTTGGGATAGGGTAAAGCAAGGTTTCTTAAGAAAATGTGAAACTGATCACTATCACCAAATGTAATCAAAAGCTTTCCAAGGCCTTACTTTCATTTAAAGCCTCTTCCGGTTTTAGTGAGATCGAAGTATTTGGTTGAATGAAAGGTGACCTATTTTACATAGTTCACATAGTAGTTCACATAGTCGTCGAGGCCTGAATACAGCTGGCTATCAGCTGCATAAGTGTAGTTCACTTCTATATGGCCCTTTAGGTATCGTTTTCCCTCTTCTTCCAGATTGTCATAATTTGTTGTTTTGATGATTTTCTTTAATTTTTTCCCGACTTACTTTTTTACGCGACTTCCGGTTCTGTCTTGGTGTCTTTTTCCATTCAGGCTGATCCCATACTTATATTTTCCCTTCCCATTACCCAGTACATGTATTTAAAATTATCCTAACTTATTTGACATCATTTATTGATACTTTTATAATTTGACCATAATATAGATTTATTACTAGATCTATAATTTGAATTTAAAATCCATATAGTTATACTATAAATACACCTTGGAAACATCTTTACTTTTTTACATTACTTGCTTAATACTTGTCTAATTTTTCCTTATTTTAATTTATTTATTAATATAATCAGAATTTTAAATTCTATATAGTTACACTTTGGATACTGAATTGATTTTTCAATTACCTTACACTGATTTTTCATTGCTGAAAATATACAAGTACACTTATCACATTCTACTGATATGCTACGTAACAACTTGGGTTAAATTTACACTCAGTAGACCATAACTTGTTTAATCTTCTTTTAAAAGAATTTAATGAAGGTGCTTCCACTACTGAACTTGGCAAAGCATTCCATTCATTTATAATTCTGTTTGAGAAACAAAATCTGTATTTGTTAGTTTTGGTTCTCTTTTTACACAGCTTTCTACTGTGCCCCCGGGTGCCTGTTCTACCCTGTATTATAAACAGATCCCTAGGCATCTTGTCTATTCCTTGACAAATTCGATATACTTGTATCAAATCACTTCTTATGCGCCTATACTCTAGACTTGGCAACCCCAAAGTTTTTAACCTGTCTTTATAACCATTTGTTTTGTTTTTTAGACTTTTTAAGATTCTGGTTGCCCGCCTTTGTACATTTTCAATTTGTATTTTCAATGATTTCAAATTTGGATTCCATATTACGGATCCATATTCTAAATGGGGCCTTACAAGTGTCTTATAAAGGTTCAAAAACATGGTCTTATCAAGAAAATTGAATTTTCTGTAGATGATGCCTAAGTTTCTGTTTGCAATATTGACTTTGAGCCTGATATGCTCATCAAATTTTAACTTGTCATCAAAAGTGACTCCCAGATCTTTTTCTTGATTTACCAATGTTAACTTGTGCATGGTATTTGTGCTATCTTTCATAAAAAGTTCACTGGGTTCAGTTTGACCTATGTGCATTGTTTTGCATTTTTTTATGTTGTAAGTCATTTGCCATTTATTGGCCCATTCACATGCTTGCAGAATACCACTTTGGAGATTTTCCTCATCTCCTGGACTTGTTATTTTATTGTAAAGTTTTGTGTCGTCTGCAAACATCTTTATAGGAATTTCAATTTTGTCAGGAAGATCATTAATGAATATAATAAATAGAACAGGTCCGAGAACACTCCCCTGGGGGACCCCGCTCGTTACTTCCCTCCACTGTGAATATGTGTTGTCAATAACTACTCTTTGATATCTGTCAGTCAAAAAGTTCCGGATCCAATTTAATACTTTCCCTTTGATTCCGAGGCTTTCTACCTTTCTAAGGAGTCTTTCATGCGGAACTTTATCAAAGGCGGCCTTGAAGTCAAGGTACACAATGTCGATTTCCCCGTCATCATCCAGAGCTTCACACCATTCCTCCATGCACTCAAGTAACTGCGTTATACAAGATTTACCTTGTCTAAAACCGTGTTGACATGCAGAAATCAAATCGTTCGCCTCAAGGTATTTCATAATTTCCCTTTTAATTAGTTTTTCAAGAATTCTACATATAATAGATGTGACGCTGATTGGTCTATAGTTCTCTGCTGAAGTTTTGGGTCCGCTTTTGAATATTGGAGTGACATTCGCATATTTCCATTCATTTGGTAATGTTCCTTTTTCAAGACTCTGACTATACAGCCTTTGAAGAATTTTACTGATAGGTTCTTTACATTCTTTAATTAGCCTTGGATTGATTTCGTCGGGTCCCTGGGATTTATTAGGATTTAGTTCGTCAATGCATTTGATTATTTCCCCGTTTGTAATTTCTATGTCATCTAAAGTTGTGTTAGTTATAGTCTCTGGATCTGGAATAGGTTGTTCTTCAACGGTGAAAACTGAACAGAAATGTTCGTTTAGTCGTTCTGCTATCCTCTTACTATCCTTTACCAATTCCCCGTTGATTTCTAACGTTGTTATTCCACTTCTGTTTTTTGTTTTTTCATTGACGTACTTCCAGAATTTTTTAGGATTGTCCTTGATTTCTTCTGCTATCAATGATTCTTTTTTATATTTACTTTTCCTGACTTCAAGAGTAGCTTTGTTACGTGCTGACTTGTAATCTTCGTATGTGATAAGGTTTTTGTTATTGAGGTAATTGTTCCATTTCCTATGTTTTTCTTTAATAGATGTAACTGCTTCTTTGCTGACAGTGGACTTCATATGACCTGCGGTAATTGTTGTTTTTGGTATATGTTTATCTTTAATTTTGGAAATCAGGTCTCTAAACAATACCCAGTTGTCATGAATTCCATTATCGTCAAAGTTGCCCATACTCTCTGAGAAATCTCTTAACTCCGAGTTAATTTCCTGGTAATTACCTTTGTTGTATGCAAGACGAGTACTAGTCTTTTGGACTTTTTTCTCCACTCTGGAAACTTCAAAAATCAAGACTACATGGTCGCTTTTGCCAATGGATGATCTGTACTGAAGATTTTCTACGGTGTTCTCTTCTTTACTTAAAATCAGGTCTAGAAGTGAGGGGTTGTTATTTTCCCTGAATCTGGTTGCTTCCCCTACATGTTGATATAAGAAGTGGTCTTTGATACCTTCAACAAACACATATTCTGGGTGATTCTCATGTTTTTTGGAACTGTAGCTTGTCCAATCAATTTCCTTGAAGTTAAAATCTCCCATTATAAGTATATCTGCTGGGTTATGGCTTTCTATTTTTCCAATGTCACTCAAAATTTGATTAGTTTCCATTATACCACTGCTGGGGCTTCTATAGACACATCCAAGGTATAAGTCATCATTGTTTACCATTTTGATTTTTATCCAAAGCGAGTCCTTGTGCTTTACGTCTTGACATTCAACTTGGTCTACTAATAGGTTGTACTTGGTATAAATGGCCACGCCTCTTCCTCCTGTTTCATTTATATGCAAGTTGTATCCATCTATTTTATAAATTATTTCTGGATTTTGATCATATAAGTTGTTCTTTGGATATATTTCAGTTATTGAGAGAATGTCAATGTCATCAATATGTGCAATTGTACTGATCTCTTGCAATTTATCCTTGCTTAGACAGTCTGCATTTGTATATAGAACTTTCATGTTATTATTCTGGTTACAGTTTGTAATGGAATTTATTTTTACATTAAAATTTTGAACAGTAGAAGAGTTAATTTGATAAAAGGTTCCCTTATTATTAGGGTTAAAACACTTATTATTCTCGCGGTACTAGTGGTACCGCTTTGGGTTGCTGCGATAAACCGCCAATGACTGTCTTATCCTCTATTGCACTGACATCTGGATGAGCTAGATTTGATGCGCTCTTCTCTCCTACTGAAGTTGTCTCCATGACCTCGATCACTTCCTCATGTAGTAATTGTGTCTTGTCTATGATTGTGTCATTATCAAACGGATTGTCAACACTGTGCTCATGGTTAGTAGTCAATGGAGCTATCGTAGTTTCTTGAGACTTTGTTTTATTTACACCATTTTCTGCAGTGTTTTCCCCTAATTGGAGTCTTTTTATTTTCCTTTCTGCTCTCTGATCTGGTGTTCTGTCTTTGGCGATGACTACAGCGCTAAGATCTCCGTCTAGCTTTGATTTTATGTTCTTGGAATTCTCTAGTAGTATTTTTCTTTCTGTTTTGTCCTTAAGTATTAACTTTAACACCCGTTCTTTGCTGTTTGGCGTTTTTCTACCTAGTCTATAACTTGTCTCAATCTGTAACTCAGGAATATCAAAAGTTCTTGCAATGTACTTCATTCTTTCTTCATCGAATCTTTTATTCTCAAGCCCTTCTTTAAACTGACCTTCCTTTAGATTAAAGATAACTATATTCAATTCTCTTCTTTTTCTGTCCATAAACTCTTTGTTTCGTTCGTCTATCAAACCATTAATTCTGCTATCGATCTTGCTCATCACACTTTCCTCTATTTTCTCAATACTCTCCTCGATCTTTTTACTGTTACCATTTTCTATGTTGGTCACTCGGTTTTCAAGTTGTGATACTCTCTCGTTAAACTGATCCTCTATTCTTTCTAATCTCTTGTCTATATTGGAAAGGTAAGGCCGGGTCTTTTTGCAGGATTTGCATAAAAATTCGTAGTCTGGTATTTCATTTGCCAGAATTAAGTCTAATACTTTCATTCTCAGGTTTGCACAGATGTAACAGAAGGTTAGCTTACAATTTTCACATTTAATGGAATACTTTGTCAATTCATCGTCGCATTTACTACACTGTGTTGCGTTTATTTTTGGACTGGACTTCAGTTTCCTTTTTTTTGAGTCCCATTCTATACCTTCTGCTCCAATGGTAATTTTTTTGGGCGTACTATGTTTTGGAGTCTCTTTGTCTTTAACCTTTTGGGTGAAGTCAATGTAAGGCTCTGCATCCAATCAAATAGCTTTCTTGTTTGCAGGAAGATTGGAAGAAATATAAACAAACCAGTTTGCTGGAAAGTTGCAGCAACGGTTTGCTGCAACTTTGCGGCAAATAGTTTGCGAGAAAACTAATTTGCATACGAAAAACGAAGTGGCCGCAACTTTGCGGCAAATAGTTGCGGGAAGTTCGCGAGAAGAATTTGGACGAGTTTGCAGCAACTTTGCAGCAACAGTTCGCTGCAACTTTGCAGCAACAGTTTGCAGCAACTTTGCGGCAAATAGTTTGCGAGAAAGCTAATTTGCATACGAAAAACGAAGTGGCCGCAACTTTGCGGCAAATAGTTGCGGGAAGTTTGCAAGAAGAATTTGGACCAGTTTGCGGCAACTTTGCAGCAACAGTTCGCTGCAACTTTGCAGCAACAGTTTGCAGCAACTTAGCGGCAAATAGTTTGCGAGAAAGCTAATTTGCATACGAAAAACGAAGTGGCCGCAAATTTGCGGCAAATATTTGTAGCGAATTCGCCGCAAATTTGCAGCGAAGTTGCCGCAACTGTTTGCGGCAGGGCTAATATTTTGGTAAGATTATTGGTTCATATTTTCTGCTGAAATGAACAAAATGCAACGGTCCCTTGCGAGTATGATCACTCGCAAAAATGGCCATAGACATGCGACTTATATGTTAACATTTCCGAAGGTTATTACTTTCTTGTTGAGACGTCTTTCTGCAGACGATGCAAACTGCAGAAAACATGATTATAGGACCGATTGCTCAAACTTGTTCTAGAAATAGATCTATGACAGAGCGGACTAATACCCCTCCACCAGTCTCTTGTTACATGCGATACAAAATGACTCCATTTGATGTTTGAAGCAATAATCTACATCTATTACAAGCTACATTTGAGCTGAACTCATTTAGAAAAAAAGCAGTATATATTTTCTTTTATAAGAAATTAGAAATGACAGACTTGACATTTTCCAGTAAACTAAATGTTACATATGATTACTAGCTGAACAAATTTGTCTGGAGAGTTGGTATTATGACTTTATATGAACACGTGTATATCTGTGAATGTTGTTTGTTTGTTTTGTATATGTAAACACATGAAGCAAACTATAACATATAATATCGAATTGGTGTTGATTATGATTTTAAATATTACAAAAATTGTGTGTTTAAAAGTACACAAACCATGAGCGAGAGTTGTGAGTGGTTTCAATAATAGTGAAGAGTTAGAAAAATTACTTTTGTATTAATGAAGATATGCGATCAAATATTCGGGCGAAAACAACTTCCTTTGATTGGCATGTAGTAACTCTACATGGTTAATCGTATGGTTTTCTTAACAATTCCTATATCATGTCTGATGTAGTAACTCGTTATGACAAAACGTAGGGTATTGTTTCCACTTCCAACATCATTTCTAACTGTGAAAAAAAAATCCGCGAGTTTCTGATTTGTTGTTAGAAAATTCAATTTCCGACTCATATCGTGTGACACCTGCCGGTTGGCCAAGGTTAACACCGTTCTTGTAATTCATTTTGTCATATCGTCGCTTTTCAACGACAACCTCGTAAATGCAGCATGTTTTAAGCTGCGATTACGAGGTTTTCGTTCAAAAACGACAATTTACCTTCTGGGTCTTATTTGCTTGTAGGCATGGCCTATTATAGGATTGGTTACTTGCAAAAATGTAGTACCTAAAGCTTTGACATGAAAGATGATTATAACGTTTTCGAACGCAATTGAAATAGAAATTGATTTCTAGATACTGAGGAGCATTCCATAGAGCGAGAGTGTTTAAGATATTGTTTTTAAATCGTTAGAGATCCACATTGTGACCATGGTGTTTTCAATGCCTAATACGTTATACAAATGAGTCATGGAGTATTCGGAACACTACGTTTGAAAAAAAATGGAGCTTTCGGAACAACTAGGCTAATTCTCTCTGATAATTATTGTGTCTACAGATTTGATCGAGTTCCGTAAAAAGTACAGCGTAATTGCGTTCCGCTTAGGTGTCTTAAAATCTCACACTAAAGAATCTTTTTTCTTTAGATATCATAAGAAATCTTAATACCTATCGATGTATAGAACACGTCTCAGAATCCAGGAATTAATGCCCATATACTTTAAAAAGCACGCTCTAAAGAACGCACCTCTGTTTTTGTTCGGCAGGGTACAGGGCGATTACTTCCAGGTTTAAAAATGATGTTACCCTCCTCCAGCTGCTTGAAACTACAAATCTTATCAAGTTGTCTTGCAGGAAAGTCAACCGTATGAAAATATTGAAATAAACATGTGCTGCAAAGCTTTAACACAATTTCCCGCCATTTGCTAGCTGGCTATTTAAGGCTTGCAAAGCTGTTACATTTGGTTTAACACTAATTTGTTATTTTGGGTACCTCTAAATGGTTCACAGAATTAAGTCTTGCTGGTATGACCCATATATCTTTTCTACGCCAGTAATTTTATAATGTCTACAAATTCCAAACATCTAGAAACAATGTTTCCAAATTGGGAGGAAATAAAATCCAATTAAATGCATTTGATTGTTAGTTTTGCAGTTTTAGGTAAAATAAGTTACGAAGTTAAATTCCTTTTATTGCTGTTTGTGTTTGGGTTTTGCGTAATTATACTAATTGTCTTTCATCCTTACCATTATGAAGCTCTACAAAAGTATCACTGGTTGCAAATTATAAGGATTATCGTTAGTTGGAGGTCAAAACGACGTAAGAAGAGCTCGAAATGCTCGATTTACGAGGTTTTGACCGCCCACCGACGTTATATACGAGTAGCCATATCCGCATAAAAGCTTATGTAATTATCGAATTCAGATAAGGCTATCTTACACTAGCTGTTCTCAGGAATAATATATTTGTTAAAACTTATCTTCAGTCTGATAAAAATCTTTGCAGTTTGGCATTTTAGGCTCTAAAAGTGTATTTCAATCCATTTGCACATGTATAAGAAATCTACTTTTTTATAGCTGATGCTATATATATTTGGCGACATCTTCGACACTTTCTAACAGATAGATTTTAAAGTCATAGCTTTCGTTTCTTCGAAGAGAACCTTAGAAGTGTACACGTATGAAATCGTCGTTTCATTGAATATGAATTTTTCATTGGAACAACAACGTAAAAACGCCTTTGTAAATATTTATCTATAAATTTGATGGCGGCGCAGACTTTGTTTAAACAGATACTCCTTTTGTAGGTTAACTGTACGTAGATTCTAAGTTGAATGATCGTTTTCATAGTTTTGTTTATAGTTGAAACATCAAAAACATGTTTTTCATTACAACAGAACTGATTTCATCCCTTTCTATGGAGAACATATGGCTTAAAGTTTGATCAATATAAAAAGAAAACCAACTTTTAACAATGTGGGAAAGTTTCTGTTTGTGTGATAAAAGACACTCGAAACAAGAAAGCCCTAGGCTACATCACGTGTATCAACAATTTGCATGTGTCACTGGATTAATTGAACTTCAATTAGTTTGCGAAAAAACACAATCGCGTGCGATAAAATTGAACAAGAATTATTTTTCCTTCTCAATTTTAAATCATATTTCGAAAAGACAAAAATATCATATTCTATCAATTCGAGATAATATTGTTTAGAGAACTTGGCGCCTTCCCAAAAAGATGTCAAATATCTTTCTTTGACTCGCCAACAGAAAATAAATCACATCATTTTCTCTTTTTGTCTCAAAACTTGCATTGTCGTCATGTTATGAACTGTTACAGATAATTTATTGTCGACAGCGATTTAGAGTTTCGATTTTCGGTTGCCTAGAAAAGGGTTTTAAAATCCATTACACTTTTCAGGATATTAAGATAGATTAGAGTTTTTTTATTCGAAAACTCTTATATCCAGATAAGTCATTTTCATTATTTTTTGAGAAAAACGAACTTTTGCAGCTTTGTACACAAAAATGCTGAAAGTTCAAGCACTGTTTTCGCTAAGAAATCATCATTTTCTTACAGATCGAGCATTCTGTGTAGTTGGGGACTCCTTCGAGATTTGGTAGGTTGTGTCTAGAATCTGGTATTAGGTTAGCTCTTTCCCAAACAAGACCTGATTTTCACGTAAATATAACAAAACGGATTTAGAAAACCTTGAGGCAAAAGAAGAAAATGCTGATAATCAGAATTTCCTCATTAACAGCATTTTTTTCCTTTGCCTAAATACTTTTTTAGCTATATTGTATTGGTAAAAAACGGGATTGGTCCTTCTAAGTTCGCATTCAAAATTTCAATAAAACTTCGTAAACAAGAATAAATTATATATACTCCTTCCGATCGAAAGGACATTGGAAAGTATTCAGGTAAAAGAAAACATGGTGATAATCTGCATAAAAGAACAAAATGCTGATAAACTGCAATTTCTATGCTAATTCGTACGCACTTCTTATCTTTTTTAACATCCATTTTTGTCATATGAACCAGCTTTCCAGTCGGACCAATCCAAATAGTTCCTGTTTTGAAAAAGGTTAATGTGGTTACATCAATGACCTAATGATAAAGAAAGCAGGGTTCGTTTTAGTTCGTCTTCACCACTCTAATTACCGTATCTCCACCCCGACTGTCTGCAGCGTGACAATCATCAAATATCGTCTAATTTGTGGTTTCTGGTGCATCCTTTACAGTGAGAATCTTGTAATTTGTTCAAAATTTGATGAACTCCGAGATTGCATAAAACTAAGCAACATATAATTTTAATCTCCACCTAACCTTGTGGTGTTGGTAACCAATGATATAATCTTCTCGGGATGATCCAAATCAGTACATTAAACAAATGGTTTAGATCAGAATGATCACACTTTAAAATGTCTTTATCACTTCGTATCTGTTATCTTAGAATTACACACCTTTTGAGTGTAAACAAAAATACAATCAATTAAACTATTCTTTAATCTTCACGCATTCAAAGCATTTTTTGCAAGTAAATTTTTCAAAACATTTCCCGAACCATTCCAGGTTTGACGCAGCTAATGTAGAATGCTTTCGAATGTGATTCAGGAAAAGGAGAAAATGCTAATGAGCGAGGTGTTTAATGATGTTTTACTTGCCCTCGGACATCTCTGTACTGGCTTGTCCATCAAAAAAGAAATAAACGCACTTAAAAGAAACCAGGACTCATCAAAAGTCTGCAACTCGATAAGAAGATACCTAAGTAACTGTCAAAGTTTCGACAGGACACAAATTATCCCAACCGAGTGTTGACAAAGCGGTGATTTACTGCATCTCGTAAAGTCTTCAAGCGTCATGGTGTTTAGTCTAAAATGGGAGGTTTTCAGTCAACAATAATGGCCCCACACAGCGGGGTCGCTGAAAATTAGTTTGAACGGAGGAAATCTCGATTTCTTAAAGAGGCTTAACTATCTCCTGAAATAATTACGGTAAGACTGTCGTGCTTGTATGTATTCATGTTTTTAGACGAGATTTGAATGCTACTCCAGACCTAATTGGTATATGAGCAATCTAATACGGTCGGATGTTTGCGATTGCTTTTACAAAAGCACAATAAATTGCTCGTTGGTATATCACACTATCGTACACGTTTGGGGGTAGTGGGATGTTCCCCAATTTAAAGATAAAATATCCACTCCGGAAATTTTGAAGATAAGAACTATAATTCATGTTCTTTAAAAACGACCCCTTTATCATTCACGCTCATTGTATTTCCTGAGTACATTGTATCCGTGTACAGTCTGATCGGAACCCATGATCTCTTTAGCGAGCCGGGACTTTATGTCCGGGGAGCTAATGTCACAGCCCTAGTGTCGGCGTCGCGTCGCGTCCCGTCCCGTCTTCACTTGAAAAACTTTAACCTGGCCTATATCTCAGGCACTATTAGAGATACAGCCTTGATATTTCATACATAAATACATCTCGACAAGACCTTTCATTTGAGACCATGACCTTTGACCTAGTGACCTTGACCTTGGAGTGTGACCTACTTTTGAAAAAAACTTTAACCTGGCCTATATCTCATGCACTATTGATGATAGAGCTTTGATATTTCACACATGGATACCTCGTACAATGACCTTGACCTTGAGAATATAACCTTTGACCAAGTGACCTTGACCTTTGACCTTTGACTTTTCTGTTTGTGACAAGCTCTTGTATACGCGAGCTATGTTGTCCGCAGACAACTCTTGTTATATAATTGCTTAGTGTGGAACCAGTAGGTATAAAACATTGACATTCTGCACTAAATTGTCAAAAGTAGCTGAATCCAGTGGGGCAAGTTTAAAAAAATGTGACCATTCACTTTTTACATGCCATGGCTTTTAAAGAGAAACATATTCAACCCAATCAAAGCTAAAAAGATGTGTTATTGTGTCTATATACTGGGTACCAAGTTTAAAGAAAATCGCTTCACAAATAAAAAAGATATGTTATTAAAACCTGTCAAAAATGTCAGGAGTGAAACGTTTTTGTGTGACACTTAACAGTTTTACCAAGTTTCTAAGCTATGGTAAATAAAAGACAGTGACAGGATACTACAATAAGCACTTGTAATTCATAAAACAACATGTGCATCATCATCTTAAAATTACTTTTTCATCTCATCTTCATTGGTTTATGATGTGGAGCCTGTTTTATACAATACCCCTCTGAATTTTATGTCAGGAGTGAAGCACTTTTATTTTTCAAAATGTGTTCTCATTTTTGTCTATTCAGCCAGAAATCTACTACTCAAATTTTTTTAGGAAGCCATCAACCTTGTGGGCATTCTGCACTCTACTGTTTAGTGATTTATGGGTCACAATTTCTCATATTGTGCAATATATATGCTGTCAGGAGTGAAACGCTTTTTTGTAGTCATTTTGCAAGATTGTGCGCACAATTTTACCTAAAAAGTAGTGAACATGAATTTAAAATATAATTTGGGCACTGCTTAACCATTTAGAATAGTTTTTAGCCACCCTAATTAAGAAATCTGGATGATATTCTGTAAAATTAGCTGTTATTCTTAACATTTAAATGTCACACTTCGGTCACATTTTTTTTTAAACCTGCCCAGTGGCATGTATCATACGGCATAAGATTTTCGATAGTCTTAAAGTTGTTTTTCTCAGAATCTTTGATATTGAACATGAGCACATTAAGCGATGATGTGTGTTTGACAGGACGTCTATTAAGCTATTTCATTATTTCTGGCCAGATAGACGTACATGGTATTTAAACGTTGGTCGGCCACGGTAATTATCTCCTGGACTTATTTTAGTAACACAATTTCTGACAATATAGTGGAAACACTCCCCAGAAACAACACTTATACCTAAACGAGACTCTTTCGAATATCAAATAAACGAAATGTCTATTTGTACGGCACCGGACCCATAGTCTATACGCATCCGAGTGCTTTAGTCTGGTATCGCCACTGACTTTCTAATTTCAGCTTATATCTGATTGCGAGAAACCGATTTCTTAGGGAAAGAAATCGAGAAGAGATATTTTTCCGTGGACATTTCACAAGATAAATAAAAAAAGGGTACGATATCAGTTGTACTTTGACATCGTCAACTTAGAAGCACAACATTAACCGCAGCTTGGAACAAACTGAAGTCGCAAAGAATTCGACGAAGAGCGACGATAATCTCAATATTACTAATTAAAATATATGTAAGGATTAAAGATAAGGACCAATTGTCAATTAATCGACAATGAATGCACTCCTGTCATGTGAAGAATTAATTAGTGCTGGTACTATTATGTGGTTGTGTTTTCCAATGTTACAAAAGGTCCATGTCATGCTGATTGCACGCTGTCTGTTCTGACGATACTTTCGCCTAAATTACGTATTAAATATTGTTGGTCCTTTAAAAAAATTTACCTACATTATCAATTCTTGTGATCATAAAAACCAGTAAGAATTCAGGACCATTGATCCATAAATCGAAAAAAATGCATTCCTGTCAGTTGAAGAATTAATACGTATTGCCATTATAAGTTTTTGGTTGTTTATGTTACAAAACATTCATATTACAAATGTATGACCCTGTGCGTTTTCTGTACTTGTGGGTATTTCATCAATCTAAATTTCAGCATAATTGTCACTGAAGCTGATAGTAAAATTACTTAAAGGATTAATGTTAAGGACTAATACTCCATTACTCTACAGTAAATGGATCCTTGCCACGTGAAGAATTAATTAGTACTGGTACTTTTATGTGGTCTTGTGTTCCTACATCACAAAGGGTGTATGACATGCGGGTTGCACGCTGTCTGTTGGGGCGGTTGGTTGGTCTGAATTATGTATTTTTGCTCCTCGTGGTTAAGCATTTTTCACCAAGAGTTTTTAGACTGGTTCAAATGGAAAGCTTTATATCTTCCTACGGAATACATCTTTGGGACAATTACAATATGAAATGTACATTTCTTGCAAAAGCTTGGTTATTTGTATCAATTTGGTTATTTTTTACCAATTTTATGACCTCGTGAAACATAAGACGCATTTGCCTGTCGATCTAAGATCGATGTCTGTTATCATATCGGATGGAAGTTCGACTTCTTGGAGCGTTGTGCATTCTTGTTTCCTCATTTGGTATTTTAGACACAAATTTGTTTCTTTATGAACATCATTTGTGTCATATCAAGCAGTTTACGGAATGTACCAAGAAATTTAAGAGACAAAAAAGTACGTATACATTTATCGGAAATTGTGTTGGTCTTGCTACGGTGTCAGCTAGAAAATCGGATTTAACGACCCCTGTACGCTTTTGTATTTTCCCTTTCTGTGGAATATTTTACACAATCTGTATCTTTATCAACACCATTTTGTCCTCTCAAGCAGATTTCGAATTTGGCCATGAAACTAATGGCACAAGAAAAGTACATGTATACCTTTATTAGAAGCTTTATTCGTCGATCTGCAAGAGATAGTTTATTAAATTGCTATGGTATCTGATGGAATATCTGGGTTTTTTCTCCTCCTTGTCTACGGTATATTAAGGCCGCGGCCTTAGCACAGTTGGTAGCGCATCTGCATCTCATTCGAGAGGTCCCGGGTCGATACCCGGCCGCGGCTAATACCCTTTCTGACAAAATTGTCACCAGCCAATAGGTTTGAAATCGTTAACCTATATGGACGAGCAGCTGTAGGCTCAGTTAGGGTGTTGTGGTAGTACTGCTTTAAGAAACAACAGGAATCCATGGCTAGGTGCAACAGCCGCCGCGATATGACCCTGGCAGTTGAAAACGGCGTAAAAGCCCAATAAACTCAAACTCTACGGTAAATTATGCACAATTTGTTTCTTTCTTAACGTCATTCTGTAATCTCACCCAGCTTCCGAATTAGCCAATGATATATAAAAGAAAAACAATATTTACATTGAAAGCTGAATTTGACGATTTAAGAGGCACTTCTTTTCATAGTTTCGGCTAGAATATCGACTTTAAGGAGCTTTGTACATGTTTGTCTTTTCTCTGATGTAAATCGCACACTTAATTTCTTTATCAAATTATATTTTGAAATTATCCAGTGAAATCTAAGACACAGTAAAAGTGTACCTTATTGGAAATTTAGATCGTCGATCTTACACAACTCTTGCTATAATCAGCTATAATATCGGCTTAAAGTGGTCGTGTACAATTATAATTTCTCCTTTTCGTCGTATGATTGTACAAATTTTCATTCTTTATCAACATCATTTTGTTCTCTCAAGCAGATTTGGGGTGAACCCATGAAACTTGAAATACAGGAAAACTAAGCCTTTATCGGAAGTTTTATTCATGGATCTAAGAGGCAGATCTTGTATTGGTATCAACTAGAATATCGGCTTTGAGGAGCAGGATACAATTTCGATTTTCCGTTAAGCTGTACCAAAACTAATCTTAATGGAAAGCAGGATTAAATTGGAATCTATTAGTGCTGATTACAATGTGTTTCTTGGATAATTCGGTCTCAAATTGTGTCAATGTCGACAACACTGTCGTCAAAACCAGGTCTTGTTTGGGAAAGGGTTAAGAAGCCGTGTACAGTTTTATTTTCCTTTTCTTCGGATGATTGTTCAAAATTTGATTCTTTATCAACATCATTTTGTTCTCTCAAGCAGAATCGTAGTGGGACCATGAAACTTAATCAATCACCACACAATGACACTTTTTGATTCCCCACAAAATTATGACCATGGAAAACATCGTGGAAAATGAAGAAATTGCTTGTGACAAGCAATTTCTTCATTTCCCACAATATTTTCATCCTAAAAAGAGCCAAAAAGTTAAAAAATCATACAATTGAAGTCGTCGCCTGCAAGATCTTTCAATTTGGACCACCCAACAAAACCCTACCTTTTGATAAGCATTTTTTTTCATTTCTCACAATATTTGCCACCTTAAAAGACCCAAAAGTAAAAATTGCATACACTTGAAATTGTCGTCTGCAAGATCTTTCAATTTGGACCACCCTAAAATTTTGTCGGTTTAGTAATAGGTTAAGACACGGAAAAACTAAACCTCTATTGGAAGTTTTATTCGTGGATCTAAGAGGCAGATCTTGTATTGGTATCAACTAGAATATCGGCTTTAAGGAGCACGATACAATTTCGGTTTTCCGTTAAGCTATACCAAAAACTAATCTTAATGGAAAGCAGGATTAAATTGGAATCTATTAGTGCTGATTACAATGTGTTTCTTGGATAATTCGGTCTCAAATTGTGTCAATGTCGACAACACTGTCGTCAAAACCAGGTCTTGTTTGCGAAAGGGTTAAGAAGCCGTGTACAATTTTATATTCCTTTTCTTTGGATAATTGTACAGAATTGATTCTTTATTAACACCATTTTGTTCTCTCAAGCAGATTCCGAGTGGGACCATGCAACTTAACCCATTACCATACAATGACTCTTCTTGACTGCCCACAAAATAACGACCAAGGAAAACATCGTGGAAAATGAATAAATCGCTTGTGACAAGCAATTCCTTCATTTCCCACAATATTTTCCACCCAAAAAGACCCAAATAGTAAAAAACTCATACAATTGAAATCGTCGTCTGCAAGATCTTTCAATTTGGACCACCCAACAAAACCCTACCTTTTATAAGCATTTTTTTTTTTTCATTTCCAACAATATTTGCCACCTCAAAAGACCAGAAAAATAAAAATTGCATACACTTGAAACTGTCGTCTGCAAGATCTTTCAATTTGGACCACCCTTAAATTTTGTCGTTTTGTAATGGGTTAAGACACGGGAAAACTAAACCTCTATTGGAAGTTTTATTCGTGGATCTAAGAGGCAGATCTTGTATTGGTATCAACTAGAATATCGGCACAATTTATTTCTTTATCAAATTTAATATTTGGAGTAAGTCCTTGAAACCCACGATAAAAGTTATTGGAAGTTGTATTCGTCGATCTCAGAGGCAGATCTTGTATTGGTATCAACTAGAATATCGGCTTTAAGGAGCACGATACAATTTCGGTTTCCGCTAAGCTGTACGAAAACTAATCTTAATGGAAAGTAGGATTAAATTGGAATCTATTAGTGCTGATTACAATGTGTTTCTTGGATAATTCGATCTCAAATTGTGTCAATGTCGACAACACTTAGACTTAAGAATATATCATCTATTTATCGGAATGTATAGTATGTATCAACATAATACAGAAATGTATGCAATAATAACTATATTTAAACAGGGACTGAAAATTAAAAACAAGAATGTCGAACAATTCAACTGCATATATCATTGATATGCTTAAATATATAACATGGATGTACCGTGTACGGGAATATAGAATCTCGTGTATTTATACATTGGATGAAAGTTAAAAATATAAGCTTACTTCCCTTTTACACTTTACTGTTTTCGGAAAACGCAACTTTAATACCGTTTTTACATTCTTAAAGTCTACCTCAAAATACCCAATTTTCAAAAACCCTTTTTGTCCCTGTGATATATTTATACACTTAAGACACGGATTCGTTACTTTTAAGTTTAATTTTCTTGTTGTGACTTTGTATTAAGATTAATACTTTCTAGTTGAAGTAGTGCTACATTTAACATACAATCATGTGCAATAACTTCCCAAGACTTTGCAGATTTAACAAAATTGAGATTGCGAACATTCCTTTTTGACTGAAACAATCTGTAAATATATATAGACATTGTGGATTTATATCAATTGAGTATAGTTATACACTTAATGTTCCAATCAATCTCTTTTTATATAAATATAGTAAATACAATGTGGATTTTACTAAAACTTGGCAGAAGACTGGATATGTTACGGAATACAGTTTGGATTTTACTGGCACTGCTACAATCACTCAACGTTTCTCCGACCTCGGGTAAGTTTATTCTTTCCATTACCAAACGAGAAAATTTTAGGGCGGTCCGAATTGAAAGATCCTACAGAGGACAATTTCAAGTGAATGAAATTTTGATTTTTCTCGTCTTTTTGTGTAGAAAATATTGTAAAAATTGAAGAAATTGCTTGTCACAAGCAATTTCTTCATTTTCCACAATGTTTTCCAAAGCCTTTTCTTGTGAGTGAGTCAAAGGTTTCACTGTGCAGTAATGGGTTAAAACAGACATACCCTCCTCGGATACGTCAGGGTCTGCTTGTTCACCGCCCTCGGATACCCAGGGTCTCCTAATTCGATACACTACGTTATTAAGCGTAGCGAATAAAGAGGGCACGGGGTTTCCGAGGATGAAGGGGATACATCCCGGGAATACACTTAGTATAATTGATAGTATTGTGTTTACAGATTGACATGATTGAGCGTTACCTGTATTAGCAAGGTAAAACTCAATCATGTCAATCTGCAAACATAATAAAAAGAAATAACTGATTACCAATATCATCTAGTATTCTAAATGTAGAAGTAACTACTGTTTCCATGTTCCTTTACTTATATGTGGAAATGTTAAGTATTTGTCATAAAACACAATCTTGGGATAATCTCATTTGAAAGGAGTTATCGACGATAGAATAGAAGTTAAAGAACACATTTTCGTACAAAAAAGCGCAGAAAGTATTGAATAAAAGAGAAAATGCTGCTTAAAAGCATTTACTTCTTTTGCCTCGAAGCTACCTTAATTGAGACGCCAAAACCATGTTATTTTGGGGTTGTGTCAATAATGGGTTGATCATTTATCATGGACTTATAAAAAATGGTTTATCGGATGACGTTTATACGGCCGTCCTTTCCTAGTAAACCAACAAAATGGTAGTTTCTCTCACTATGTAAATTTGGGGATATGTTTATCGTCCTATAATTGGCTATCTTTTGTCTTCTGGGAAATTACCCTTTTCTTAAATAATGACCCGTTCAAAGCGACCCCGACAAAACAGCTGTTAATGAAGTAGAAATGGATGCATAATAACACAGAAAATATTGATAGCAACAGGAACAAATGCTGAGCATTTTCTTTTTTGTCTCAATGTTTTCGGAAGGATTTTCTTTTAAAGTCGTCAATGATAGACAAATGTTTAACCATTTATCATGGACCTAATAAAATGATTTATCAGATGACGTTTATACGTTCTTTATTTCCTAGTAAACCCACAAAATGGTAAATACTCTCACTTTAATAGATTTTGACGCCTGTTTATTGTTCTATAATTGGTCATTTTTCGTCTTTTGGGAAATTACTCGTTTCTTAAATTATTACCTGTTCAAAATGAACCCGACAAAATAAATGTTGATAAAGTACACAATATCACAGAAAATATTGAATACAACAGGAGTAAATGTTGATTATTCTGTCTCTATGATTTCATAAGCCATGTATCTTATAAGAAGTAAAAAAGAGTCGTTTAGTGGGAATAGGTTAACCATAGATCATAGACTTATAAAAATGATTTATCTGCTGAGGATTTTTATGTTTTTGCTTCCGTGTAAACTCACAAAATGGTAAATACTCTCACTTTAATAGATTTGGACGCCTGTTTATTGTTCTATAATTGGTCATTTTTCGTCTTTTGGGAAACTACTCGTTTCTTAAATTATTACCTGTTCAAAATGAACCCGACAAAATAAATGTTGATAAAGTACACAATATCACAGAAAATATTGAATACAACAGGAGTAAATGTTGATTATTCTGTCTCTATGACATAAGCCATGTATCTTATAAGAAGTAAAAAAGAGTCGTTTAATGGGAATAGGTTAACCATAGATCATAGACTTATAAAAATGATTTATCTGCTGAGGATTTTTATGTTTTTGCTTCCGTGTAAACTCACAAAATGGTGATTACTCTCAGTTTAGTCGATTAGGACGCCTGTTTATTGTTCTATAAATTGGTCATTTTTTGTCTTTTGAGAAATAACTCTTTTCTTAAATTATGACCAATTCAAAATGACCCCGACATAAATAAGTATCGATAAATTATTAGCATTCTTTTTTTCTTTTTCCTCAGTGCTTTCTGGAATATTATCTTTTGAAGTCGTCAAAAAGGCGTCAATGATCGAGAAAGGGTCAACCATAGATCGTGAACTTACAAAAAATACTTATCAGATGACATTTTTACGATTGTCATTACATAGTAAACCAACAAAATGGTAAATACTCTCAGCTTAGTAAATTTGGACGTCTCTTTATTGTCCTAGAATTGACGATTTTTTGTCTTTTGGGAAATTACTGTTTTCTTAAATTATGACACGTTCACAATGACACTGACAATATAGAATATAGATATTGATGAAGGTCACATTTGGGTATAAAATCGCACAGAAAATATTGAAGGCAAAACGGGAAAATACCGATTATCAACATTTTTTATTTGACTTTGCGTTTAAAGTCGTTACAAATTGAAAACAATGTTTAACCATTTATCATGGACAAATAATAATGAATTATCAGATGACGTATTTACGTTTTGAGCTTCTTAGTTAACCCACAAAATTACTCTCAGTTTAGAACTTAGACTTGTGTGTTCTGTTTATCGACCTATGATTGGTTATTTTCTACCTTTTGGGCAATTACTCTTCTCTTAAGGTATACAACCCATCATTATCACCAAAGAGCCAGAGGAGAAATTTGAAAAGTGCCAGTAAATACTAAACTGTGTTATACTTCCATTCCAAATACAGACATAAGCATTTTGAACGGTTTAGACTTTTGAATTAATGTATAATCTTAGAAATATTTGACACAAGTGTTATGAATTACCTCCCTTGCATATGAATTCAATATAGAGTAAAAAGATATTTGTAAATTATTTTCTTCTTGATGCATAATCTTGAAATCCGGCACGGTGAATCAACTTATTTGAAGTGAATTTACAGGTGTGGGTAAGGTGATGAATGTCACATAGCTAGAAAGTGGTGTTTTTATTGATGGGTCATATACCTTAAACTATGGCCCGTTTAAAATGACCTCGACAAAAAAGTTGTTGATTATGAAATAATAACAAGTTTAGCGGTCTTTATTGTCAATAAACCCCCATGTGTGACGGACTACATGTGTAGGTAAAAACCGAGGCGCACAGCGCCGAGGTATTTGCCTTAACATGTAGTCCAGAGCACAGAGGTATTTATTGGCAATACAGACCGCTAAAGTTGTTATCCCCCGCCGAAAAAATTTTTCGGGGGGGATATTGTTTTTGCCATGTCCGTCCGTCCTTCCGTCCGTCCTTCCGTCCGTCCGTCCGTCCGTCCGTCCGTCCGACATTCGTTTCCGCGCTATTTCTTGGAAACTATAGACCGGATTTCGATGAAACTTGGCACACAGCTTCACTACAAAGAGGACATGCGCATATCGTCGGGGTTACCCGGTTCGACCATTGAATTTAGAGTTACTGCCCCTGACTGTTTAAGCCATATACATACAGAGTGATATTCGTTTCCGCGCTATTTCTTGAAAACTGTTGACCGGATTTCGATGAAACTTGGCACACAGCTTCGCTACAAAGTGGACATGCGCATATCGTCGGGGTTACCCGGTTCGACCGCCGAATTTAGAGTTACTGCCCCTGACTGTTTTAGCCATATACATACAGAGTGATATTCGTTTCCGCGCTATTTCTTGAAAACTGTTGACCGGATTTCGATGAAACTTGGCACACAGCTTCGCTACAAAGTGGACATGCGCATATCGTCGGGGTTATCCGGTTCGACCGCCAAATTTAGAGTTACTGCCCCTGACTGTTTTAGCCATATACATACAGTGATATTCGTTTCCGCGCTATTTCTTGGAAACTATAGACCGGATTTCGATGAAACTTGGCACACAGCTTGACTACAATGAGGACATGCGCATATCGTCGGGGTTACCCGGTTCGGCCGTCGAATTCAGAGTTACTGCTCCTGACTGTTTAAGCCATATACATACAGAGTGATATTCGTTTCCGCGCTATTTCTTGAAAACTGTAGACCGGATTTCGATGAAATTTGGCACACAGCTTTACTACAAAGTGGACATGCGCATATCGTCGGGGTTACTCGGTTCCACCGCCGAATTTAGAGTTACTGCCCCTGACTGTTTTAGCCATATACATACAGAGTGATATTCGTTTCCGCGCTATTTCTTGAAAACTATAAACCGGATTTCAATGAAACTTGGCACACAGCTTTACTACAATGAGGACATGCGCATATCGTCGGGGTTACCCGGTTCGACCGTCGAATTTAGAGTTACTGCCCCTGACTGTTTTAGCCATATACATACAGAGTGATATTCGTTTCCGCGCTATTTCTTGAAAACTATAGACCGGATTTCAATGAAACTTGGCACACAGCTTAACTACAATGAGGACATGCGCATATCGTCAGGGTTACCCGGTTCGACCGCCGAATTTAGAGTTACTGCCCCTGACTGTTTAAGCCATATACATACAGTGATATTCGATTCCGCGCTATTTCTTGAAAATTATACACCGGATTTGAGTTACTGCCCCTGACTGTTTTAGCCATATACATACAGAGTGATATTCGTTTCCGCGCTATTTCTTGAAAACTGTTGACCGGATTTCGATGAAACTTGGCACACAGCTTCGCTACAAAGTGGACATGCGCATATCGTCGGGGTTATCCGGTTCGACCGCCAAATTTAGAGTTACTGCCCCTGACTGTTTTAGCCATATACATACAGTGATATTCGTTTCCGCGCTATTTCTTGGAAACTATAGACCGGATTTCGATGAAACTTGGCACACAGCTTGACTACAATGAGGACATGCGCATATCGTCGGGGTTACCCGGTTCGGCCGTCGAATTCAGAGTTACTGCTCCTGACTGTTTAAGCCATATACATACAGAGTGATATTCGTTTCCGCGCTATTTCTTGAAAACTGTAGACCGGATTTCGATGAAATTTGGCACACAGCTTTACTACAAAGTGGACATGCGCATATCGTCGGGGTTACTCGGTTCCACCGCCGAATTTAGAGTTACTGCCCCTGACTGTTTTAGCCATATACATACAGAGTGATATTCGTTTCCGCGCTATTTCTTGAAAACTATAAACCGGATTTCAATGAAACTTGGCACACAGCTTTACTACAATGAGGACATGCGCATATCGTCGGGGTTACCCGGTTCGACCGCCGAATTTAGAGTTACTGCCCCTGACTGTTTAAGCCATATACATACAGAGTGATATTCGTTTCCGCGCTATTTCTTGAAAACTATAGATCGGATTTCAATGAAACTTGGCTCACAGCTTCACTACAAAGTGGACATGAGCATATCGTCGGGGTTACCCGGTTCGACCGTCGAATTTAGAGTTACTGCCCCTGACTGTTTTAGCCATATACATACAGAGTGATATTCGTTTCCGCGCTATTTCTTGAAAACTATAGACCGGATTTCAATGAAACTTGGCACACAGCTTAACTACAATGAGGACATGCGCATATCGTCGGGGTTACCCGGTTCGACCGCCGAATTTAGAGTTACTGCCCCTGACTGTTTAAGCCATATACATACAGTGATATTCGATTCCGCGCTATTTCTTGAAAATTATACACCGGATTTCAATGAAACTTGGCACACAGCTTTACTACAATGAGGACATGCGCATATCGTCGGGGTTACCCGGTTCGGCCGTTGTAATTAGTGTTACTGCCCCTGACTATTTTAGCCATATACATACAGAGTGATATTCGTTCTGTTGAAGCCATATACATACAGAGTGATATTCGTTCTGTTGAAGCCATATACATACAGATTTATATTCGTTTCCGCGCTACTTTATTGACAATGAAAATATATTCGGCGGGGGATATCAATTCAACGAATTTGCTTGTTATTATCTCCATTATAACACTCTAAATAACAAAAACGCACATTAGAAATGTGTTATTTTGTGAAAATTCTGCCATGAACTAGTTTTCGTCGTAGGAAACGCATTGTCGGTTAAGTGACGTCATTCGACGTTACCTTGACGTCACGTGACGTTTTGGCGCATACACAAAGCATAATTACATAGGGTCTTTATTGCAAATAAAACCCGATGCAGTTCTTCTTTCGCTATATATGGATTTTACGGAAATGTGTTTTAATAAAGAACAAAGGATGAGTGTCAATAAGGCCCTTTCCGTGACCCAACCCGATTTTCTTCATTTTCGCCACACATGACCACTATCATATTGACCTTATGTAGGCAAAGTATCAACTTGAACTGACCCTTGGTTTGGAAGATATATTAAATCAAAGTGGATGGGGTAAGTTACCCAATATGTCATTAGATGGTAATCAATTTCTTATACAGTTTTACTAACAATCCATACCTTGAAAATTGCTGATGTAATGAAATATATGTGTATTGCACTTTAAATACATGTTGTTGTTTATTCAATCGGATGCCATGTACAGGAGAAAAAGGGCATTAAACATGTTTATGATTTTTTAGGATTTTTGGATGGGCTAACTTTACGAAAAACCACAACAGGCTTTTATTTCTCATTTTATTTGATTTATCCTTTTGGTGGTGAATGAAGATATATTACCGTAATTTGTAATATGAAAATTTTTAAAATGCCTATTGTATTTTCTGGATTACTTGCCCTTGGCTTCTTGATAAAAATGCCAAAAATTATATGAAGTACTATTTCGTTTCTAAACCAAATATTTCTGTATAAATCACCATAAAATACCAATATGAGGATGATATGAGCCTTGTGTACTCAAAAACATCAGATAAAGAGGTTGTAATTGTTATCTTTATAGGGTGGGTTGGGTCATATACTCCAAAATTACGCATGAAACAGACAGGAATTTTTCATAGTCAGAATTGATTGTATGGCATTCTAAATGTGTGGTAACGTTGTTATTAGCTCATCTGAGCACAAAATGTTCAAATTGAGCTGTTTTAATCGCTTTTTGTTTGTTGTCTGTCTGTCTATCTGCCCATCTGTCTGTCTTTAATTTGGTCTTTACACTCTAGCATCCGCATATATATACGCCAATCTTGACCAAACTTTTTCAAAACAAGTATAGTCATAAGTTCTCTTAGGAGTTCGAATATGGGCCGGATCAAATAAAAGGTGCAGAGTTGTCTGCCTTTGCAGGTCAAAAATGGCTAGTTTCGACATTGTTTCTATTAAAGCCTCTACATTTATTGTCCAATCAAGATGAAAATTAGTTGTAATATTGGGTACCATATGTGCTCGAATGACATCGATTTTCAGTCTGATCGAATCAGAAATTTACCATTTTCGACTTTGTTTTCACTCTAATTTTGACTAATACAAGGGCGGATAACTTAGCAAGTCTTACCCTAATTGTGTTGAAATTCACACTTCTCCAAGTTTTTATAGTCACAAACACTGTGTCAAAATTTCAATTTGATTGGTCTATATTTGTGGTTTTTAAGGATAAAACAAGGTCGAAAACGGCAATTTTGTCAGATTCAAGGGCAGGCAACTCCGCAAATTGTCGCCCGAGTGTGCTGAAATTTGAACTCATTCAAGGACTTATAGTGACTAACATTCTGTCGAATGTTTGTCTTCATTGGTCCGTATTTGTGTTTGTTAGAGTAAAAAAGTTGAAAACAGCATTTTTTTCAAATTCAAGGGCACATAACTCGCGATTTTCAGATTCGATCAGACAGAAATTCAAAATTCATGATAGCTTATATAGTAACCAACCTTGTTTCTAATTTTCATCTTGATTGATCGATAAATATAGATGCTAGAGTGGAAACAATGTCAAAACTAGCTATTTTTGACGTGCAAGGGTAGACAACTCTGGAGTTTTTATTTCGATCTGGTCCATATTCGAACTCCTAAGAGAACTTATGGCCATTCTTGTTTTGATAAAGTTTGGTCAAAATTGACGTATATTTGCGGATGCTAGAGAGTAAAAACCAAATCAAGAACAGACAGATGAGCAGATAGACAGACAGACAACGAATATAAAGCGATTGGAATATAGCCCAACTTAAGCATTTTGTGCTCAGAAGAGCTAATAACAACGCTACCATCCATTTAAGATGCTATACAATCAATTCTAACTATGAAAAATTTCTGTCTGTTTCATGCGTAATTTTGGAGTATATTACCCCACCCACCCTATAAAGATAACAATTACAACCTCTTTATCTGATGTTTTTGAGTACACAAGGCTCATATCATCCTCATATTGGTATTTTATGGTGATTTATTCAGAAATATTTGGTTTAGAAACGAAATAGTACTTCATATAATTTTTGGCATTTTTATCAAGAAGTCAAGGGCAAGTAATCCAGAAAATACAATAGGCATTTTAAAAATTTTCATAGTACAAATTACGGCAATATATCTTCATTAATCACCAAAAAGATAAATCAAATAAAATGAGAAATAAAAGCCTGTTGTGTTTTTTCGTAAAGTTAGCCCATCCAAAAATCCTAAAAAATCATAAACATGTTTAATGCCCCTTTTCTCCTGTACATGGCATCCGATTGAATAAACAACAACATGTATTTAAAGTGCAATACACATATATTTCACTGCATCAGCAATTTTCAAGTTATGGATTGTTAGTAAAACTGTATAAGAAATGGATTACCATCTAATGACATTTTGGGTAACTTACCCCACCCACTTTGATTTAATATATCTTCCAAACCAAGGGTCAGTTCAAGTTGATACTTTGCCTACATAAGGTCAATATGTTAGTGGTCATGTGTGGCGAAAATGAAGAAAATCGGATTGGGTCACGGAAAGGGCCTTATTGACACTCATCCTTTAGATACAGAAAAATACAGAAAATATTGAAGGCGACAGGAAAAAATTCGGATCATCAGCAATTTGTTCTTTTGTCTCAATGTTTTCTGAAGGCTTTGATTTTAGAGTAGAAAAGGGTGCTTACAAAACTGTACAAAATTGATTGGACTATTAGGAGTAAATGCTGATTATCTTCAATTTGTGCCTTTGTCTCAATTATTTCCTAACTACCTTTATGGAGACGCAAAAAAACAATATTTTTCGGGGTTCGGTTAATGAAAGGCTAACCATTTATCATGGACTTACAAAATGATTTATAAGCAGATATTTTTACGATTTTTCGCTTCCTAATAAACCCACACAATGGTAATTGCTCTTTAGTAAATTTGGAGGTATGTTTATCGTCCTATAATTGGTCATTTTTTGTGTTTTGTGAAATTACTCTACTCTTAGAATATGATCCTTTCAAAATGACATTGACAAAAAAGATGTTGATAAAGTATAATTTGGATACAGAATCGCACAGAAAATATTTAAGACAAAACGGGAAAATACCGATTATCAGCATTGTCTTTATTTTACCTTATTTTTCAAGTCGTTTAAAATTGAAAAATGGTTAACTATTTATCGTGGACACATAGAAATGAATTATCACATGACGTATTTACGTCCTCCGTTTCCTAGTAAACCCACAAAATGGTAATTACTCTCTGTTTAGTAGATTGAAAGGTCCGTGCATTGTCTATAGTTGGTCATTTTTTGTCTTTTGGGAAATTACTCTCTTCTTAAATTATGATCCGTTCTAAATGGCTCGACAAAATAGATTGACAAAGAACAAAGTTGGGTACTGAATAACACAGACAATATTGAAGGCAACAGTAAAAAAATGCTGAATATCAGCAAATTGTTCATTCTCCTCAATTATTTCCAACCCACTTTTGTGGAGACGTCAAAACATTTTTTTCTCTCGGGATTTGGTAAATGAATGGATAACTACTTATCATGGACTTACAATTTTTTTTTATAAACTGATATTTTCACGATTTCTGCTGCCTAGTAAACCCACAAAATGGTAATTGCTCTCACTTTAGTAAATTTGGAGGTATGTTTATCGTCCTATAATTGGTCATTTTTTGTCTTTTGTGAAATTACTCTTTTCTTAAATTATGACCACTTAAAAATGACTATGACAAAATAAAAGTTATTATTGATAAAGAATATAATTGGGTTCAGAATAGCAAAGAAATCATTGAAGACAATAGAAGAAAATGCTGTTTATTAGCATTTTCGTCTTGTGTCTAAATGTTTTCTGAAACCTTTGCCTTAAGAGAAGTAAACAAATATCAATGATTTAGAACGGATTAACCATTCATTTATAGCATGGACTCATAAAAATGAGATATCAGTTGACGTATTTACGTTTTTTTTCTTCCTGGTAAATCCACGAAATGGTAGTTACTCTCACTTTAGTAAATTTGGAGGTACGTTTATCATCCTATAATTGGTCATATTTTCGTATTTCGGGAAATTACTCTTTTCTTAAAATTATGACCCGTTCAAAATAATTCCGACAAGAAAGATGTAGATAAAGGGCAAATTTGGATACAGAAAAGCACTGAAAATATTGAAGGCAACAGGAAAAAATGCTGATCATCAGGATTTTGTTCTTTTGTCTCAATGTTTTATAATAATAAGTTTATTTTGGTAAAAGAGTACAAAACATGGTATAGTAAAAACACATTACAGCAATATTGCACATAATTAGTTATGAAAAAAAATGTAACAACCATGTTATGCGCTCCATTACCAAGGATAACACAAAAAAGACGAAAGTTAATTCGTCTTATTTCCATTGTGGTCCCAGATAATGGAGGCATGGCACAGAAAGTCATGTTTACAATTAAATAATTTAGCATAAGATTTGGTGTCAAGATTAAAAGAATGAAAATATAAATAGTAATTCACATTTGAATATCACAGGCAATAGTATCACATTTTGACAGTCCATAAGGTAATGTTTATCATACTGATTTACTGAAAAATTAAAAAAAAAATCATAAATAGAGTCATTTAACATAAGAAATGGGGTCATGATGAATGTATGAAATATATTCTGACTAAAATTAATGAAATAAAATATAAAGGATTATTCAGTTATGTCCATGAGATATTTTTTCGCAGCAGTTTTAAAGGAACTGGTGGATTCAATGTCTCTGAGCTGTTGTGGCAGGCAGTTCCAGGAGACAATACCATGATAAGCAAATGTTTTCTTACCAAACGTCTTAACTTTTGGCAAAGCATACCGACCAGAGTCATTAAATGCAACCTCACCATCAAAAAAAGAAGAAGAAACAGCAGTTACCCTGGATCTTGTTAAACGGCCATGAACTTGACTAAGGGGTTAAAAATGTTCCCTCATGTACTCAGGGGCAAAACCTTTGTGAATTTTGTGGACATGACAGAGAGTTAACTGTTCGACACGTCTGTTAACTGGTAACCAATTTAGCAATTTTAATTGTTCGGCTCCTACATGAGACCTACTACCCAGGTCCAAGACAAAACGAACTAATTTGTTCTGGGTAGTCTGGAGTCTATTCTTCCAATACTGACTTAAACTTGGATACCAGAAAGAACAAACATAATCAAAATGGCACTGAATTAAAGACATAACTAAAAGCTTACGAGTTTGGAGATTAAAAAAATGTCTATTGCGAAACAAAAATTTCAAACGAGCATTGGCCTTAGAAACAAGCGACCTAGCAATTTCGTCACAAGTTAAATGCTGATCTAAAATTGCACCAAGATATTTTACTGAACTGGTTGCTTGTATGTTTATACCATTGCATGATACATTTAAATTGCTTTTACTTTTCAGTCTGGGTTTAGAACCAAAGAGTATTGATTCCGTTTTGCCAAGATGGAGTGAAAGCTTGTTATCAACAAGCCATTCACTTACCCTTTCCAGTTCAGAAGTCAAGATTGATTCAATATCACTGGTATTTTTACCAGAGACAAGGATGCCAGAATCATCAGCATATAAAAGTAATTTACTTTGGACTACAGCAGACATATCATTGACATATATTAAAAATAAAAGAGGTCCAAGGATTGATCCCTGAGGAACCCCACATGATATACAACCTTTATTAGAGGGTACCCCTGAAACCTCAACCAGTTGAGTCCTGTCAGAAAAGTAAGACTGAAACCATCTAATTGCATCTGAAGTAAGTCCAATAGCTTCAAGTTTCATTAACAAAATATCATGATTAACGGTATCAAACGCCTTTTGCAAATCTAGTAAAACCATCCCAACCAAATTTCCTTGGTCCATATTAAATTTGATGAAATCTGACAGATGAATTAAAGATGTGGCAGTAGAAAAACCACGCCTAAAACCAGATTGAAAACTGTATAGGGCGTTATTTGTCAGTAAATATTCTTCCAGCTGATCATAAATTACCCTTTCAAAAACCTTTGAAATAATGCTCAAAACTGACACTGGTCTGTAGTTACCCACCTCAGTTTTATCATTTTTCTTGTACAGTGGAATAACTCTGGCGTTCTTTATATCATCTGGTACAGAGCCTTGAATGATGGAAAGATTTATTACATGAGTTAAATGACAGGCTATGATGGGTGCACCATCTCTTATAAATCTACAGGGGATACCATCCAGTCCAGTTGCCTTATTTGGACTAAGATTTAGGAGATATTTCAGGATTTTATCCTGTGTAACAATGGAAAAGGAAAAACTGTTGGGAAAAATACCCTTGGACATATAAAATTTACTTACAAATTGTTTACCATAGTAAAAACAACTAGGGGGTAAATTTTCAACTAATTTAGATGCAACAGTAGTGAAAAAATTATTAAATTTTTGAGCAACACTGAAAAAATCAAAACAAATTTCACCATCTATTTTCAAGCCAATATTTGCAGATGAACTTACACCCTTCTTAGCAGGTAAACCAAGTTGTTTCAAACACTTCCAAAGAGATTTGGAGTCATGCTTATTATGGTCCAAGACACTTTGGAAGTATTCTTTCTTTGCTTTGTGAATAAGCGAATGAGTAGTATTTCGAAGTTTTTTAAAATTGTCATAAAAAGAAGAAAGTCTGGTTTCTTTATACTTCTTAAAAGCTCTATCTCGTGCTTGAATACTCTGTAAAATTTCATCATTCATCCAGGGTTCAGTTCTCTGCTTAATTCTTAAATGTTTAAAAGGGGCACATTTATTCAATACTGAAAGGAAAGTGTGTTTGAAATTTAACCAAGCATCATTGACATTATCACTTGATATGACAGAACTCCAATCAGCATTTAGTAAACAACTTTGAAAATCTTCTTTAGAATAGTCTTTAAGAGATCTTATTTTAACAGTTCTATGTTTATTGATAGTTTGTCGACATATCTTACGAGTGCAAAAAATTAATGAGTGATCACTTACAGAAACATCAACAACACCAGAGTTTGACACTTTTTCACTATCTGAAACAAGAATAAGATCAATTGCAGTAGAAGAAACATCAGTTGTTCTTGTAGGACATTTGATAAGCTGTGACAAATGAAACAGTTCACAAAAAGACCTGAAATTTGACAAGAGAGTACATTTATCACCTAAGACATTGGTATTAAAATCTCCAAATAAATATATTTCCTTAAAAGAGAAATCATCTATAGATTGACACATAGTTTCTAAAAGGCTATAAAAGTTTGTTTGAGATGGTGGTCTATAAATAACTCCACAAAGTAAAGGTTTTGTTTTCGGTAGTAGAATGTCTATCCAACAGGCCTCTAATTCAGGATGTTCCATGTCAAGTCGCGGGTTGAAAGGTAAGTCACTGCGTATAAAAGCACATACTCCTCCTCCACGACCAGTTTTTCGATCACGACGATGCATAATGTAGTTTGGAATGTTAATTTCGTTATCAGGTACAGAAGGGTCAAGCCAGGTCTCAGACAAAAATATTGCAGCTGGATTATAGTTTCTGGATAAAAGACGGACTTCATCGAGTTTAGGTATCAAACTGCGTATATTAAGATGAATGAAATGTAATCCACGTTTTTTATGAAAATCTGTAACAGTCCCAGTAGAGCTATATGAATCAGTAGAGCGAGTAGGTCCAGGACATGGATGGACATCACCACATAACAAAATCCAGACGTGAGAAGTATTTCTGTTCCTGTTTATACGAGTAATGACATGGTCTGACTTCTTGCTAAGACTAGCATAAGATGTGACAAAGTTCTGGTAAAATACATGTTGGCCAAACGAAATCGGAAGTGCAGACGCTGTGTTGAAGAAGTGGGTGGGGTACGAACCGTCAAATTCATCTTTGTAGAAAAAGTTCAGACGTCGAGAAATAGCTGCTACCAGTAGAATCAAACGTAAAAAGTTCATGTTGAGTTGGTTGTAATAAAAATCGACTGTTTAAACTGTGTTCTTGCGTAAAAATAAAATTTTAAAAGTTCCCAAATGTAAACAAAAAACATGACCTAAGGTGTCACACCACCCAAAAAAGGCTTTGATTTTAGAGTAGAAAATGGTGCTTACAAAACTGTGCAAAATTGATTGGACTATTAGGGGAAAATGCTGAATATCATCAATTTGTTCCTTTGCCTCAATTATTTCCAAACTACCTTTATGGAGACGCCAAAAACAATTTTTTCGGGGTTCGGTTAATGAAAGGCTAACAATTTATCATGGACTTACAAAATGATTTACTAGTATAGGCAGATATTTTTACGATTTTTCGCTTCCTAATAAACCCACAAAATGGTAATTGCTCTCACTTTAGTAAATTTGGAGGTATGTTTATCGTCCTATAATTGGTCATTTTTTGTCTTTTGTGAGATTATTCTTTTCTAAGAATATGATCCATCCTAAATAACATCCACAAAATAGATGTTGATAATGTATATTTTGGATACAGAATCACACAGACAAAACGGGAAAATACCGATTATCAGCATTGTCCTCATGTTACCTTGCTTTTAAAGTCGTTAAAAATTGAAAAATGGTTAACTATTCATCATGGACAAATAGAAATGAATTATCACATGACGTATTTACGTCCTCCGTTTCCTAGTAAACCAACAAAATGGTCATTACTCTCTGTTTAGTAGATTTAAAGATCTGTTTATTGTCTATAATTTGTCATATTTTGTATTTTGGTAAATCACTCTCTTCTTAAATTGAGATCCGTTCAAAATGGCTCGACAAAATAGACTGAAAAAGAACAAAGTTGGGTACTGAATACCACAGAAAATATTGAAGGCAACAGGAAAAAATTGCTAAATATCAGCAATTTGTTTTTTTGGCTCAATTATTTCCAAACCACATTTGTGGAGATGTTAAGACAATTTCTTCTTTCTGGATTTGGTTAATGACGGGCTCATCGTGGACTTTAAAAATGATTTTATATGCTGATATTTTCACGATTGTTTGCTGCCTAGTAAACCCACAAAATGGTAATTGTCCCCACTTTAGTAAATTTGGAGCTATGTGATTTGTCCTATAATTGGTCATTTTTGTCTTTTGAGAAATTACTCTTTTCTTAAATTATGACCACTTAAAAATTACAATGACAAAATAAAAACTAATATTGATAAAGAATACAATTGGGTACAGAATAGCAAAGACAACATTGAAGGCAATAGAAGAAATGCTGTTTATCAGCATTTTCTTCTTGTGTCTAAATGTTTTCTGAAACATTTGCCTTAAGAGAAGTAAACAAATATCAATGATTTAGAACGGATTAACCATTCATTTATAGCATGGACTCATAAAAATGATTTATCAGATGACGTGTTTATGTTTTTTGGTTCCTAGTAAACCAACAAAATGGTGATTATTCTCAGTTCAGTAGATTTGGAGGTTCTGTTTATTGTCTATAACCGGTCATTATTTTGTCTTTTGGGAAATTACTCTTTTCTTAAATTATGACCCTTTCAAGATGATCCCGACAAAATAGAAAATGACCCCGACAAAATAGATGTTGATGAAGAACGAATCTTTGTACACATTATCACAGAAAATATTAGACAACAGGAGAAAATGTTGATCAGCATTTTTTACCTTTGACTCAATGTTTTCCGAAGTCTTTTAGCATCATCAAAAGGCATCAGTGATAGAGGAGTTGTCAACCATTGATCATGGACTTATGAAAATGATTTATCAGATGACAATTCTAGGGTTTTTTCTTTCTACGAGTAAACCCTTAAAATGGTAATTACTCTCACTTAAGTAAATTTGGAGGTCTGTTTATTTCTATAATTGGTCATTTTTTGTTCTTTTGTGAAATTACTCTTTTCTTAAATTATGACCCGTTACGGACGAAAGAGCCTTCTTGATTAGAAGGGGCTAAATATTATACTGTCGGTTATCCGGATTGACAGTTGACTCTAGATAACAAAGAATTTGTTGCAAATCGTCATAAGTGTTATAAATTTCAGGATTTGTACTCAGAAATAAACAATGACGCTTTTAACCCATTCCCATACGACACAGTTTTAAAGTTGTCAAATTTGAAAGCTGTGGCGGACAACAAAGTTCATTGTGCTAATGACAATTTGCATCCATTGGTGAGAGACAAACGACTTTTTTCAAACATCAGAAGAGATTTGGGCCGGGTCGGGGTTAAAACTTACTACTCTTGTTATGATAGACAACGACATAACTGACTGAGCTATCCGAACTCGGCTCGATCAGAATGTACACATGCTAAAACGGTGATCCAAGCTCATACATTTATCAGCAAATGTTTTGAAAAAGTAAATATAACCGAGACCAGACACAACATTGACTTTTAAAACAGTTGCACTTCATCTTGCTGCATTTGTATAAAAACCTTTTCCACATCTGATCACAAAGCTACGACAAACACGTAAAGTACAAACGTACCAAATTAAAACCGCAGGACATATTGTATTGTCAAGCGACTAACTTCAAAGTATCGTATATTAGCAGTAGACAACAGCATGTCTCCTTATATACCCTGTAGATTACTAAACCGTGTAAACACGAAGTTGGCAGACACCAGTTTGACGCCCAGACGAAAACCTGGTGACGAAAATTCTTGTTAATTCTTTGAAAATTTTAGACACTTGTGATGAGTCACGAAGTTAAGAAAGCCGAGTGCGATCTAGGCCGGTAGAGCTCCTCCAGAAGTGGTAGCGCTAGTCTGGTTCCCGCCTCTGATACACTACGTTGTATTTTTTCTATAACGTAGTGTATCAGAGGAGGGAACCAGACTCTTCTAGAATAGCTCTACCGGCCTAAATCGCACACGACTGAAGCCTATTATTTGAAAGCTAAACTAGTACCCATATACGCGTGCAAGACGCTATTTTGATAGTTGATATTTGATTCAAAGTAACAATATCATAGGACTGTGAATCATGCACATTACGAAATTGTAAAATGCAGTTTTAAATGACTGTTTTCGCACTCTTAAGGGGGAATGCTCCAGTTTTTCGGAACACTCGGTCATTACAGTAATAAATTAAATGTTTCGTACCAATATGTTTCGCTACCATATTTTCAATTACATAACACATTATTACAATTTACCATTTTCGACGGTAAAAGTGTATTTATTATGCGAAACTGATTTCCTCAAGATGGCAATCGATTATTTAGAACAGGACAGTCGTAAGAGTGTATGTAGTTACCACTGTTTTGCGTCATTTTTTTCATGTGTAGCTAATAAAAATTGCTGTAATTCTCTAATAAGTGCGCTGACCTATACATTTTCTTTTTGAATTATTACCAGGACATGTTGCTTAATACAATAAGGCAGTTTTATCAAATTCTATTATGTAGAACTTGAAATATTTAAAAAAAATATGCAAATTTTGACATAAAACACTCCAGCTTCGTTGATCTAACCGAACACGTGAACATGCTGTTTTATACATTTACGCGTTTATAATAGCACAAATTTTGGGTTTTCTTATTAAATACAAGACGATACTTTAAATCCGTTTTCGGGACTAAACGACGAATATACAGAATTTTATTAGCATTTTAGTGACCTTGGACAGGTGCAAGAAATTGTGCATTTTTTCGATGTAGGGTATGTTATACGAATGCCTATAAAATTCAAACAAGATCGCTGACCATCCATTTTTATTTCATTTTTCAATTGGTAATAACATGTAATTTCAACATACAAAATATGAATAAATTCTATTATTGGGAAAATATTTAGGAAACTGGAGCATTCCCCCTTAATCACTGCTACTAAACAAGACTCATGTGCTAAATCTATTTACTATCGCAGTAAAACATTCCGATTATTTACGAGTATACAACTGTAACATCAATGCACAGAAAGTTTTAGTTCTATTTGCTGCATTGGAAATAGCAATATGAAATTTCTGATTAACTGAAGAAATTCCAAGCGCGCCTAATTAAAGCATGTAATCCACATAGCAAACAAAAATAGCCTTTAATTCGGAGACCTTTGACAGGTTACAATTTGTAAATTAAAGATTTAGATTGCAGGCAGAATAGAGTGCAATTGTGCTAGGCTAACACGGAAAATAACTAATAAAGAATAAAATTAATCGATTTCAGTTGGTATCTGCAAAATGGGATTGAACAGTGCTTTCAGCTTTCGTGGATCTAGATCAGCATATGCCTGATTGCAGAGGTGCATTCTTTGAAGCGAGATTTTATTCTAAAAATGGTTTCTAAGCAAACAAAGATATTTGCATTCAAAAGTGAAATATTTGTGACCCGTCGCGCTAAAAGGGACCTTATAGGAAGAGTGAAAAATATCGACCCTAGTCAGTCTGCGCAGTCCGCGCAGCCAGACTAGGGCCGAAACTTTTCACTTTTATGTGATTTTCTAAATCCGGAATGTTTTCCCTATCTTACTATATGTTCATCTTTGGCACAAGGGATCTGATTGACAAGTGGCGAGTCTGACAAGTTTGTCATAATTTGGATTTTTTGAGTTCGGTTAAGGCCCCTTTTAGCGTGAAGGGTCACTAAAATGCTCCTTGTGAAGCTGCATTACACTATTCTCCTTATGGAACCCCTTGGTGAATTCTGTAGAAACAATATGAGAGAGATTTTGGATGAGTTGTTCTGAATGCTCCATAATTTTTGTGTGAAGGCAGATTCTTACCATTACTACTTTAAAATAAAAATAGGACTATTCTACAATTTTGGCATTAAGATAGCTTCAAATGAAATGAACGCTTAAATTTAACAGACTGGGTTCCATTTCTAATTAAGTAACGATAGGTAATTTTAAATTGTCTGTCGGCCTCTATAATTTTCAAGGAATTGATCTCGGCACACTGTATTTAAGTTTTTGTTGGAGAAGCTAATTGTCAGTCTATAACCTTTTAAAGTTTTCCCGCAAATTCTTTCAATTGTCATAGGAAAGAGTGGTTGTCCTGTATATTATTCCGCGTATCCTCAGAAAGAACGAACTGAAATATCATAGATTAATGCAAAAAATGTACATTTTCGGGCCGTTATAGGCATACAGTAACAAATAGAAACCGGGTGGTTAATAGAAGAAAACGCGTGTTATTCAGTAAATTCGCGTGTAGTTAAGGTTTACACACCCTGACAAAATTACCACTTTCTAGCCATACGAAATGCACCAAACTATACACACTTGTAAATACACTTCACATAAGTTGATTCACCGTGCTGGATTTCAAAATTATGCTTCAAGAAGAAAATAATTTACAAATAATTATAATATACTAGGACAAAAAAGATACGCAACCCCAATTTTTCATAATATTTTCGACAAAATATGTTTTTAATGGCTGTTGAGTACATTTTTAATATACCTGCATCCATACGCATGAATACAGTGCCATTTTCTTCAGATGTCGTACATTCATCACGTGATACATGGTAAATTATTAAAAACTGATTATCCCCTGCCGTGTTTTCTAGATGACTACTATCAAAACAAATTTTCATCAAAAACAAACTAGAACATAGACAAAGAAGACGCCAAAGCGTTCACACACTTTTCACTACGCTACGCATAGCAATGCTAGGCCAAAAACAGCGCCTAACTGCAGTACAGATGTTGTTGGTGGAAAAGGTTCAAAATGTTGTCGTAAGACATTGGTGGGGCAAAAAATCGACACATTTTTGACTGTATACGTTGTTGGCTCTCAATTGGACCACAACCGATTGAGCACGAGGCGGACGTGCAAGAGATATGACGTCGAGGCAGGACCGAATAATCACGTTAACCCCACCTACTGGATAGGTTTAAGACTGCAACGGAGACCGCTAATAACTCGTATGGACTTCACAACAGTCGAATATCGGACCAAACTGAACGAAACAGATTGTTTTTTTCGACCTCCGTCCAATTTCTTTATACGCCCGAAGGGTCATATTATGTTATGGCCCCGCTCGTCCGTCCGTCCGTCCGTCTGTCTGTCCGTCCGTCCGTCCGTCTGTCTGTCTGTCTGTCCGTCCGTCCGTTAGCAATTTCTTGTGTGCGCAACTCCTCCTACAGTTTTGATCGGAATTTGATCAAACTTGCCACAATAAATTTACATGGTGTCTAGTTGTGCACCGCGCTTACGGAATTCAGATAACTCTTCGTTCTTGAAATATCTGCCCTTGAATTAAAAAAATGCCCATTTTCTTGTGTGCGCAACTCCTCCTACAGTTTTGATCAGAATTTGATCAAACTTGTCACAATGAATTTCCATGGTGTCTAGTTGTGCACACCGCTTACAGAATTTAGATAACTGTTTTCGTTCTTGAATTATCTGCCCTTGAATTTAAGGAAAAATGCCCATTTTCTCAAAAATGTCAATTTTCTTGTGTGTGTTACTTCTACTGTTTCAACCAGAATTTAATCAAACTAGCTACAATGAATCTCTATGGTGTCTTGTTGTGCAAACAGAATTTTGATAACTTTTCATGTTTGAATTATCTGCCCTTGAATTGAAAAAATGGCCAATTTTTACTGACAAGCCCCTCTCGGGCGTATATGCGCCGCCCTGCGAAGCTCTTGTTGTCGTATTGTGTTGACGCGCGATTTAAACTGGGTGTTTTCTTACTAATGAAATTGACTACTAACAAGATTTTGTGAACTTTACAAGGTGAAATATTATTGCTTTAAATGTATTAGGTTTTGTTTAAATCTGATTTGATGTCTTTGCGTAAGAAGGAATTGAAAATGAAGTTGCGTTTCTTTTTTGTTTCAGTATATTTAACTCTATTTTCATATGCAAGGGGGGTACTTTTGAACATTTTTCTCAAATAAATCCATAAGTATGCATTAATTGAAAATTCTAAACCGTTAAAAATGCTTTTGTTTGTATTTGAAATGGAAATGTAACACAGTTTAGGAATTATTTGCGCTTTTCAAATTTCGCCTCTTGCTCTTTGGTGCTTTTGAGGGGTTAGATACCATAGCTTCTTCATAACATGCATCATATGAAAGAGAGCATTATATATCCTGATCAGGCTGCCTATAAGCAAAGCCATATCTAGTAACACGATAGTCTAAAATGCTATAACCTTTTTTTCTAGATCCCTTTTCATTTACGTATGGCAGTTTTTCAAGATATGTTTCGTTACTTTTCAACAAATACTTCGTAACTGCAGCTAAAAAAGCTGCGGTTACGTTTTTCTGTTGCAAAGAATTGTTATACTCGCGCATTTCAGACGTTTTTGACAAAAGTACAGATTCATCAATGCAGGATATTTTCGCTTTCCAACTAAAACCTCGTAACTGCAGCTTGTTTTCAGCTGCAGTTACGAGGTTTAACGTTGAATAGCGACAATATCTAAAATTACAGACCTCAGAATGATTATTTTACAGACTGTAGAGTGATTATTTTCCGCCTATCACAGACAGCGTGTGATTAATGATGCATAAACTATAGCTTCATATAATAATACATCATTGCATTTCTTCTTAGACCTCGTAAGTACAGTTTCAAACAAGTTGTATGTACGAGCTTTTTGAAAAGAAGCGAATGGATCTCCCAGAATTATATAGATTCTGGTAGGATAATATGTAGGGTCGCCCAGACATGAAATTGTATATCATTTGATGAAAGTGCTTCCGAACTTAACTGTCAAATTCATATGCGAAAGTTCCTTAGCACTAATCTTTATGCCCTCAAGAAATTTTCTGCATGTTAACTGATACCATTTATACCAATTAGAATAAGCAATCTTTGCACCAAGACATACTTTAAGAAATGAAATAAGAACGGTATGTCCCTTTGAGCCTGCAAGGTATTTTCTTCATGTTAAAAAAGTTTTACCACCTGCCCTTTGGTGTCCAGAGCCCGATTGTATGAAGTTTGGTTAGCGTTAGCCAAATGGATAAATGCCTGTTTTTGGATAAATTTTCCTATTGCTCATCTTCGCTCGTGTTTTTGAATTACAAATGCAATACCTATTGCAACCCGTTGTCCTGAATTGTCCATAACAAGCATATGAGACAGGATCTGGAAAAATGTTCCGTAAGGCTTTTGAGCCCAACATGATTCCAGATCAGCCTGCGTATACACGCAGCCTGACCTGGAAACATGTTGTTCTCCAATGGCTTCACCAGGGTCTGTAGCAACCATTTGAGAGTAACATGGATCCATGTCAGACTGCACCTAGTCAAATACTGATCTTGAAACACAAAAATCTCAAATGCTATAAGTGACCTTTTTCCAGATCCCGGCTCATATGTATCCTGTCATCTGGTCGGAACCAGCAATCCGACTAAATCCGCCAAGGGTGAATACAGAAACGACTTAATGTAGTAGATTTTGTCTTTGGCTTGCGAAGATGGGTATTGGGTGGCTATGTTGAATTTTGGTGATGTTAATGTTTTTGTTGTGACCAACCGTACCACAACAAAATGTTTTTTGAAATGTGCATACAATATTTTACATTATGTATATTATTGCTGTATTTGCAGTTACCCTTTTGCGCTAGAGTTAAACAGTATGATGCCTTACTCATTTATATTCTAGTTAATGTTATGTTATCATAAGTTGTATACATGTAACGAATTCAGGAATTGTGTTCTATGAATCATGTTTTTGTAAAAAAATATCAAATTCATCTAACAAAATATTGATTCAAACGGGAGAAAATATTGATGATCAGCATTTTCAGCATTTGTCTCGTTGTTTTCACAAGCCTTTTTGATTGGAGACGGCAAAACTAGGTTTTGTTAAGGAAAGGGTTAGACATAGAAATAACTCACGAATTAATGTCGTAGTTTTCACTACACCATCAAATCAGTGTCGTTAATTGAAATTGAGCCTAATGGATATGGTATAATTTTAATGTCATCAAACTTATACGATAAATTTGATTTTACGATAACTGTATAATTTTAAGAATTGTCTCACACCAATTTTTGTCTTTAAATTCTTGTGAATACTTTCTGTTTTATCAATTTACTTGACTATTTTCATGCATTTATTTGATCAAGTTTTGAGATCTTGGATGTGATGATTGTGGGGTGCCCTCACCATAACATCTTCCCAAATAAAACATTTGAGCCGGGATTTGGAAAACGTCCCTTATAGCATTTGAGACTTCCATGTTTACAGATTAGCATATGCCTTAGAGCATTCTGATCTGGATCAATGCTGTTGTTTTACAGTTGTTACAAATCACAGACAAGCTATTTAAGGACAGCATGGATCCTGATCAGACTGTGCATATGCACAGGCTGGTCTGGATCCATGTTGTTCTCAAATGCCTTAAAGGACGTTTTTCCAGATCCTTGCTCATTTGGTTCGGACTTAAAGCCGTAAAGATACCAGATTTGTAACGTCGTTTCGTAACCATATAAAAATAAATGACAAACGCAAAATGGAATACAACTAGGGCAAAAGATATAAGAAAATTTATTAACAAAGAAAGGAAAACAACTTAGCTTGTCTCATGAAATTGGCACATGAGTTTTCTGGTTAACATCAAGAATAATTGCCAAGAGTGTAATTTTCTTAGAGAAGAAATCGAATACTTGGTGCCAAATTATTGTAAGTGCAAATAAATATATTTGCACGTACACTAGTTATGCACTACGAATTCGAAAAAAAAGACAAAATATATGTCTTAGTGCAAAACTATTATAACGCAACATCGATATGCATGCATTTACAATTGTTCTTCACTAAGCTATTGGAATGGTGTTGGTTGGTCGATTGGAAGGTCAAGTAAGAGTAATTATTTCCTTCTAGGCTACAACTATGGACATTACTTTAAGTGGGATTTGACCTGATTATGATTTGCCTATCTATCTTTATTTATAAACAGTCGTCGTTTTTCTTCGAAAATCTCGTACATGCAGCTCGGTTTACCCTTTCCCAATCGTCAAAATTTTAGTGTGTTCCACTTTAAAAGCTGCCACAAAAGACAAAATGGATGTTGTTAAAGATAGAATTTGAATAAAATATGGCAAAGAAAATATTGAGACAAAAGGAGAAACTGCTGGTTATCAACAGTTTCTTCTTTTGTCAAAATGTTTTCCCAAGCTTTTTGTCTTAGGGACGTCAAAACCAGGTCTTGTCTGGGAAAGGGTTAAAGCTGTAGGTACAAGGTTGTCGATGAAAAGCAGTGTATCGCTTCTTAACGAGGCCGGGGCCAGGTCCCGGTTTCTCGAATGAACTTAAGTACGTTCTCAGACTCAAATATGAGCACCGTACTAAAATCGAATACCCTTCAACGTTGGAGAGTATTAAATTGAAGTTGAGTATGTTCTCATGAGCATGTACTTAATTTTTTTTTCGAGAAACCAGCGCCAGATCATTTATTACATTTCGTAATGGCGCAGCCTGTTTCGTGAGGTACCAGTCAATTTCGGGTTAAGAAGAAAGGAACCAAAACACGGATACCAAGTTGTTCACTTTCTATCGAGAATTAATTCCAAAAACCGTTACTAGAAATGATAAAACTAGTATGACAAAACTATTCCGACCTAAATTAGAAGGCTTGGATGAATTTCTTGCTAATATTCGCTAGTTTCAATTGATCAAACCGTATAGGTTGATCAGTTCAGAATTTGATATAGACATGCAGTACGTCTTTGCACTTTGGACTAGCTTTACAACCCATGTCCGTTTGAGATGCCTGCAAATGTAAATGTATACCGTTCAGCGATGTTTCATTTTACAATACAATCTCCGGTTGTTACTTGAACGTTATTGTAGTAGCTCGAATAGGTTCAAATATATACTTATTTTGGAAATATGCAGCTATATTATAGGGTTAATTCACGTTTTTGAGGTCGTTAACATTCTCAGAGGCCCAAAAAATGCGTTATCGCCTGAGACCGAAGGTCGAAGGCGATAACCCATTTTGTGGGCCTCTGAGAATGTTAACGACCGAAAAAAACGTGAATTGACGCTATCATTGCATAAAATATGAAGAATTTGCAAAGAAATGTAATAAAATAAGACGAATAACTGAAAAACTTTGTGAAAATTTAGCCACATTTACACCGACAGACACCAGAGTTTTCCGGCATTCGACTCGACATATATCGAGTAAGTACGATATCCACTAGACGGGCCGTTAGATGTTCATAGTGTAGCTATGTAGTCAAGTTTCATCGCATTTTTACTGACATAATCTTCATTTGGGTTGGCGAAATCGTAACAATATTCGACTAAGTTTTCTTTTGGAAACATACTCTGGATATTCTAACGTTCATTTCAGTGCGGGTACAGTAATAAAACAAAAGGTCGGAACTTCCGAGGTAGATCTCTGGTTCGTTTCAGACATTCGTTCATTTCGATAAAAAACAAAGTTGTAAAGGAAAAATTGCAATAACTAAAAGAAGAACAAGAAACACATAGGCTTACAATCACATTTGACCTAGACCACAACCACTCAATTCTAATTTATATTCTTCCATGTCCACGAAATCCACGTTTAGTTCAAAATCTGTCAGCTGCCCGTTTGTTTACCTTTTGATTCCAAGAATTAAACCTACGTCACTATATTACGTCATCAGATATGGTTACACTGGGAGACCTAGTTTACTATTTACTGTGGTATAAACTGGAAATGGGGTCTTATAAGAATTTACATCGCGGAAAAGGGAAATGACAAAATTTCGGCTTTATTTTCAATTTTCTGAAGCACTCGCAACAAATCCCCGATCGAGGATATGTGAATGCAAAACCGGTCCAATAATGCACCTGAATTTACTGAATAACGACCGTTTTTGAGGATATCAGACTGATTTTTGCTCGTTATCCAATGCCAATAACAGACTGAAAACACACATTTAGGCAATAATGAATTATAACATTTTTGTTTATGTGCATATCTTTTGAATTTGTAGACCAATAGACGTGTATCCTGTTATTCTTTCATTGATCTTAGGATAAAAAAGAATCATGTATTTTCTTTATATTGCATCGTATAAAATTGACAACGAAATTGTTAGTCAATTAATCGTCGCATATCATCTTGTTATATTATTGAAAATAATGGTAGTGAAACATATTGGTACGAAACATTTAATTTACTACAGTAGTGCCCGAGTGTTCCGAAAAACTGGAACATCCCCCCTTAAGCACAGTCCGATCTAGATCCATGCTGTCTCCTAATAGCTTCCTCGTGATTTGTAGCAATTAACTGTTATAGAGCAGCATCGATCGTGATAAGATTGTTTTTAGGTACATGCTGATCTGGTAACACTGTAGTCTGCAATACTACATGGGATTCGTTTCCAGATACTGGCTCATTTGTATAGTACAGTGCACTGTTGGCAGGATGAAGGTTATGTACAGCGTGGTGTGATTTTTAGACATTAAAATGAGTCACGAGTAAATGTCGTACTTTTCACGACACCATCAAATTATAGACTCAAATTGAAATTGAGCCTTATGGATATGCTATTATTTAAATGTCATCAAAATTATACGATGTTTTTTATTTTACGAGAAATGTACAATTTTAAGGATTGTCACACACCAATATTTGTCTTTTCGTGCTGATTCCTTTCAATTCCATCGTTTTACTTGATTATCTTCGTGCATTTATTGTATCAAGTTTTAAGATTAGGGACGTGATTATTTTAGTATAGTCTCACCATAATTATTTCGAAACAAAACATTTGGTTTGGTCTTGAAGCCGCTAAGGGACTAGACATATGACGTCGTTTTGTAACCATATAAAAGTCGATGATAAACGTACAAAGGAATACAACTAGGATAAAGGATAAAAGAAAATTGATTAACAAAGAAAGGAAAACAACTAGGCATGTCTCATGAAATTGGCACATGAGTTTTCTGGTTTATATCAAGAATGATTGCCAAGAGTGTAATTTTCTTAGAGAAGAAATTGCATTCTTAGTGCCAAAATAGTGTAAGTACAAATACATACATTTACACTAACAATAGCTGTGCACTAAGTATTTGAAAAAAGACGAAATATATGTCTCAGTGTTAAACTATCGTAAGTCAACGTTGATACGTATACATTTACAATGGTCTTGCACAAAGCTATTGGAATGATGTTGGTTGGTGGATTGGTAGGTCAAGTAAGAATAATTATTTCCTACTCTGCTACTTCATTGACCATTACTGTAAGCGGGATTTGACCTAATGACTTGCCTATCTATCTTTATTTATAAACAATCGTCGTTTGTCTTCGAAAATCTCGTACCTGCAGATCGGTTAAAGCTGTAGGTACAAGATTGTCGATAAAAAGCAGTGTATCGCTTCTTAACGATGTCCAGGCCAGGTCCCGGTTTCTCGAATAAACTTAAGTACTTTCTCAGACTCGAATATGAGCACCGTATTAAACTCACACGGAATCCACGTGAACTTCAATCGAATACCCTTCAACGTTGGAGAGTATTAAATTGAAGTTGAGCATGTTCTCATGAGTATGTACTTAAGTTTTTGTTCCGAGAAACCAGCGCCAGATCGTTTAGTACATTTGGTAACACCCAAGCCTGTTGCATGAGGTACCAGTCATGGTAATGAGCAGATTCTTCTTTTGTTTCAATGTTTCCCAAGCCTATTCTATTAGGGACGTCCAAACCAGGTTTTGTTTGGGAAAGGGTTAACTTTCTATAGAGAATTAATTCCAAAAACTTTTACTAGAAATGATAAAACTAGTATGACAAAATTATACTGACCTAAATTAAAAGGCTTGGATGAGTATGTACTTAAGTTTTTTCGAGAAACCAGCGCCAGATCATTTAGGCGTCAGTACATATGGTAACGGCCAAGCCTATTTCGTGAGGTACCAGTCAATTTCGGGTTAAGAAGAAAGGAACCAAAACACGGATACCAATTTGTTCACTTTCTATCGAGAATTAATTCCAGAAACTGTTACTAGAGATGATAAAACTAGAATGACAAAACTATACTGACCTAAATTAGAAGTTTTGGATCAATTTGCTGCCAATATTCGCTAGTTTGAATGGATCTTACCGTATAGGTTGATTAGTTCAGAACTTAATACAGATATGCAGTACGTCTTTGCACTTTGGACTAGCTTTACAACCCATGTCCGGTTAAGATGCCTGCAAATGTAAATGTATACCGTTCAGCGATGTTTCATTTTACAATACAATCTCCGGTTTTTACTTGAACGTTATTGTAGTAACTCCAAGAGGTTCAAATATATCCCTATTTTGGAAATATGCAGCTATATTAATTTTTTACATTTTTGTTTATGTACATACCTTTTGAATTTGTAGACCAATAGACGTAATTCCTGTTATTCTTTCATAGATATAAACTGGTTCTCAGGATAAAAAAGAATCATGTCTTTTCTTTATATTGCATCGCATAAAATTGGCAACGAAATTGTAAGTCAATAATTCGTCGCATATCTTCAAAAACCTCGTAACTACAGCTTTGTATAAGCTGAGTTATGATTCTTTGGAAAAAAACGACGATTTACTGGCTTATATAATTAAAGTTGCGTTTAGGAGGCACATAACACAAACGAGAAAATACTATTACATACTAAATCATGGACCCATATGGGAACAATAAATACGGAATTATAGAAGGGTGTGCAGCTGCGCTTTTGTTTACGAGCGAATGAACAGCGTGCTTTGCAGTTTTCTTTGATGATCGAAAATTGTCTCTGCTTTTGGTACTTTATTTTAGTTTCTAGACAATAATTTAGATCATTATTTGATTAATGTCCGTGGTTGTATACATCTCTCTATGCCCACGTGCTTCGTCTCTGATACTACCATGTTTATATTTCTAATGGAGTGATCCAAGTCTTTGGCCAAGGTTCTCCCCTCCCCATTTTTATATTTTCCAATTATAATATTGTATTTGTGAGAATGAAGCCGGAAACTAGCTGTGCTAATGAACCATGATTATTATTACATTATTCCTTATTCATTTGTTTGTGAACACGCAGTTTTGTCTTGCTAAATTTTATTTTATTCTGTATCTTTTTTTAAAAAAAGGTAAACGGACAACGCCATGAGCTGTCGCTAGACTTTAGAAAACTGTTCTTTCAAACGACAAAAATGTTCTAATTTGAAAACTGTTTCTGATGACAAAATCATAGTGATAAAGAAATGATTCGTGTAGAATACAATTTTGCTGTTCAGAGGTTTCCGAAGGGCAGTGACTTTGTGTACTCTGTTGTATGAAAACATTGAATTTGGAAAGAAGCAAAAGAGCTGCACTTGTTCAAGGTTAAACATTACGCACAAACCTTTGTCGAGTTGTTTAGAGCTGTTACTGATTATTTCGACCTCCAGACTCTTTATTGCATCTACAGGTTGGACAATCTAGCATCAAGGTAACAGTTACATTAAATCTGTGTTGATTATATTTTTTCTTCTAGATTTTTTTGCGAAAATGGTTACGTTTAGAGCGTCTAATGTAAGTTCACGGCCATTCGTCTGATTCTGTCTCGTCAGTCTTTCAATATGAATTTTAAACTTCTAAAGACTACATCTCTATAATGCCTTTTTTCATAGAAAAGCTCGTAACTGCAGCTTAAAACAAGCTGCAGTTATGATGGTTTCGTTGAAAAGCAGAGATATGTAATCGCTGTAGCTTTTGTAGGGCTCGATTTGAAAACATCATGCAAATACACATTTCAATCAAATTTTATAGATACACGGAAATGTTGAATTTAGAAAGTAACGAAAATGCTTCTCATGAACATATAGTTACGTTCAACGTTTAACAGTTCTGTGACTGATTACGTCGACCTCCAAACGTTGTATTGCGTATAAAGTTTAAACAAACTAGCTTTAAGGCAGCAGTTACGTTTACTTCTGTTGATTGGATTTCTTCTACTTATATCCAAGTTGGTTTTGTAAATATGTAAGGATAGAATGGCCTTTTCCGCATGTCTTCAGGGTTGACTGGGATTGGAAGGAAGATATTGGTATCAAAATAGACCGGAAAGTACGACGTATCGTATGGCATGTATCTCAATATCGAGTGATCATTATTTTATTTAAAATATGAGAAAAATGTGTACTTATCGAATGTTTTTGTTTACAAAAGTTAGGAAAGCATATCATAACAAAGTTACGTGATTGCCACATGTGATAATTTCGTTAATGATTCGATACGCGTCTATAGATATTCAAAATATGAACATTTTTCTTTCATGTTTATTGTGGAATCTACAAACTTATTAGAATTTAAAGTAATCCGATATTTTATATTCTAGAAAATAGAGCAATGATTTGTACGTGTACATCTATTTACATACGGTAATGACTGTAGACTACTATGAATACTGTTTTCAAGACATATTAACGATCTGGAACCATAATAGACAACTTTGAAATTACAAAAAGTATTGTTAGATATTATTTCTATGATATAAGACGGAGGTAAAATGAAACTTAAAACAATTTTTACCGATATGTTGGGATTTTATACCTATTTTTAGTTAATGACCCCTTTTACAAAAAAATGGCGGGAAAATGGGAAGCACCAACTCTGTAAGTCTCATATTTTTCTTGCAGAAGAGGATAATTTCTGACATTTTTCAGCTTGTATGCTACAACAGATATGTATGTAACATAAATAAGCTAAATACAAAACTACGAAAAACAAAATTGAGAGAAAAACACTTGATTATACATAAGATTTATGATTTTGCGACTGTATTTTTCCGCGTTGAAGAAAAAAATGAACATTTTCTTTGATCTGTATTTTTTGTTATATTGACTGGCAGGGTATGAGACCTACATCAAAATTATCTCTAATATATATTTGTGCAAATAAAACAAGAATGGGAAAAAGTTACCGTTAAAATTTGTTTTTGTGTGAATTCAAACTTAGTAGGGGTGCATAAAACAAGGACAAAATTATCCAAAATAGGTCATTCAATTTCATCAAATATTGTAAGGTCAAATGTAACAACGCTTTATTTTTTATAGTAACTTATATAAAGAACTTATTTCATCAGATATTCATTGTCACATTTCCCTGTAGTTACTACATAAACTATTTTGAACAAAACAAGGGCATCATATACATGGGTGGGGAATCATGTGACACTAAATTTCAGAAAATCGCCACAATTTTGTTAATACTTGACAAATTTGAAATTGTTTTGAAGCAGAAAAAAGTGTTAAACACCCGATATCAGATGTGTATGGTAACTCGTTTACAATTCAACTGATAAAAACGTTATTGACGACCAAATTAAGTTCAGGTTGGTTGTCAATAACTTTCATATCAGTTGATTTTTCAAAGATCATCCTTCGCATTCAGCAAAGTCATGGACTGTTCCAGCTTTCTCTGCCTAAATCCTTCTTTTCAAATCGGTCATCTATTGACAGAATTGCTGGAAAATATCGAAAATATTATGTCAGGTGATTCCCCGCCATGATATAAGATTGGAGGGATGGAATAAGGTAGAAATTGGTCTCATGTACTACTGTATAAGAACTCCTTTATCAATCATACATGAACATTTATGTTTAATGGCCGGGTCTTTACATACTTATAGTCCTTTAACGATATTATGGCACATGTTACCCATGTAAAAAAAACGCAATAGTAAAGTCAGAACTACTGTAAATTTTGCACGTGGTGGCTCGAATCTTGCAGGTCCCTTACACCTGCAAGATTTGAACCAAGACATGCAAGATTGAACTGAAAATTAACAAGGATTACCTTTTGTATATAACTGTAAGGTTTGTAAACATGTGTCATTATATTGTGACTGGACTATAATTGAAAGAAAAATCAAGACTGGAGACGAAAATGCTAAAGTAGCCAATTGATATTATATCCAATCCTAGTCTTCACCATTTTTTCGTACAGATCGTGAACTAGTATTAATATTTGCTCTCCTATATTGTGCACAATGCCCTTTGTGTAGACTAGTCTGCATCTACCCAAAATAAATAATCCAAATATTTGTTTTATCAATACATTAATCAATCAAGTGTGTTGGTGCATACATAACCCATTCCCATGAAAAAGAAAAACTGTATACCAGTCCTAAAGAACAAAAAAAAACACTGAGGAAAAGGGACACATTGATGACAACTTATTGATGGTCGTCAAAACCAGATCTTGTTAAGAAAAGGGTTATATCAGTACTTTGTTCTTTATAACCGAATCAGTAAATTTATAACAATTACATGTATATGCCTATTGAAACAGTTTTCCTTCATTTCTCTTAGTGGCTATGAAAGGAAATATTCAAAATTGAACAAACACAGGAAAAACCATGTGAATGACAATGGATTTTGTGCTAACAATAGACTTGGTTTAGGTTATGTTTTGATAAACCGTCAGTATTGTCATAAAATATCGTTACTATGGCCTGATTTAAGCCGCAGTTACGAGATTTTATAACAGCTTCAACGAATTAATATTGTCTGTTCGAATTTACGCCAAGATTAACTGGATAAAATCGTTCCCTATTTCGCTGTACTTTCCACTTTCTTTTTTGTTACTATTTATAGAATACAACATGAAGAAGTAATTTTCATGTATTTCCGATTCTAATGGAATGAATGTACGTTTAATATACGTTTAACCACCAGCGTGTTCAGAACGATAATATTCAAGCATTTTTCTGGCTACTAACAACGAGAAATACGAGAATTATCTCTATCTATGCAGAAAAATACACTGTAAATGGCTGACACGGCCGATATCTATTAATATTCTCGATAAAGTAAACCGAGGTGTGAACAAAAGCGAATCTTTCCGAAGTGCGTTTCACGGAAATAACCGAGTGCCGTAAATACCCGATCATCGGCGATAATAACCGAAACCCATTATGGTTCCAGATCGTTAACACAAATAATACGCCTTTCAAGGGCGATCTCATATCTGGTTTGTTTAAAAACCATGGTAGGTGCATATGAATTACATACCAATCACTTCTGACATTTATCCCAAAACACTTAGTTTTAAGTCGTTGGTCTGACAATATTTTTTAGAACGGAATCGATCAAATGTCACATATGATGCATCATCCATTGGCTACCATTATAACGTAGACGTCATGCAACAAATTAAAGTTCTACATAGACTATCATCCACGATTTAGTGAAGCTTGTAACTCGTAATTTACTGACAAAAACACGGAATTTTACTTTTAACCAAGACAGACGCTGACAGAAACCATTTGAAGATTTTGAGAGAAGTCTTGCAGAATTTATTTCGACTGAATAGGTATGAACGTTCTGTCGAGCATTTTAAATTAAAGGCATTGCCCGATGGGGAAAACACCGATGCCATCAAATAACATGGTTTAAAAAAAAATCGAAATAAAGTAAGTGACGAGAAATGAGAAAATATTTATACGTGTAGCCCTTTCTTGGAAGCTAGGCACATTCATGAATCTTGATCAGCATTTGCGTAAGCACATTCTAATTCAGATGAATGTTCATTTTCAAAACGTTTTTGTGAGAAAAAGCGCAAAAGAGCAGTATGGGTCTTGGTCAGACTAAACTTAGGTTTACATCAAGAATGATTGCCAAGAGTGTAATTTTCTTAGAGAAGAAATCTTTATTTACAAGCAATTTTCTTCTAAAATTTCGTACCTGCAGCTCGGTTAAAGCTGTATGTACAATGGTGTCGATAAAAAGCAGTGTATTGCTTCTTCACGAGGTCCAGGCCAGATCATTTAGGCGCCAGTACATGTGGCAACGGCCCAGTCTGTTGCGCGAGGAACCAGTCAATTTCGGGTTAAGAAGAGGGAACAAAAGCACGGATAACAAGTTGTTCACTTTCTATCGAGAGCTCTATTAGAAAATCGTAACAAGAAATGATAAAACTAGTATGACAAAACTATACTGACCTAAATTAGAAGGCTTAGATGAATTTGCTGCCGATATTTGCTAGTTTGAACTGATATAACCGCATAGGTTGATCAGTTCAGAAATTACTATAGATATGCAGTACGTCTTTGCACTTTGGACTAGCTTTACAACCCATATCCGTTTAAGATGCCTGCAAATGTAAATGTATACCGTTCAGCGATGTTTCGTTTAAAAATACATTCTCCGGTTTTTACTTGAATGTTATTGTAGTAACACGAAGAGGTTCAAATATATCCTTATTTTGGAAATATGTAGCTATGTTAAATTCCAACATTTTTGTTTGTGTACATATCTTTTGAATTCGTAGACCAATAGACGTGTTTCCTGTTATTCTTTCATCGATATAAACTGGTTCTCAGGATAAAAAAGAATCATGTCTTTTCTTTATATTGCATCGCATAAAATTGGCAACGAAATTCTAAGTCAATAATTCTTCGCATATCTTCAAAAGCATTGTAACTACAGCTCTGTAAAAGCTGTAGTTACGAGACTTCGAAAGAAATTGGACGATTTACTAGCTTATATAATTAAAGTTGCGTTTAGAAGGAACATAACGCAAATGAGAAAATACTATTACATACTAAATCATGGACCCATATGGGAACAATAAATAAGGAATTATAGAAGAATGTGCAGCTGCGCTTTTGTTTACGAGCGAATGAACAGCATGCTTTACAGTTTACTTTGATGATCGAGATTGTCTTTTGCTTTAGTGTCTTGAGAATAAATTTGGATAAATCTTGATTGAAACAAATTTCGGAAAGGTGCAATAGACCTTAGGCCAATCAAAATATATACATTCAATGGTAATTATTATTTCAAATTTATTACATTTAAAATTTTTGTTTCTTTTGATGAAAGCGAGACCAAAATATCACGTCGACTTCAACCGATTACGAGACAACGCATGTCAATTGTAGTAGAAGTTCGAAACATCCGATTTTGTATACTCGCAGGTTTGTCCTGAAAATAGTGAAGAAAAATGCTGTATTTGTAAATTAACATTGTTACATACAGCACTTTGTCGAATTACGTTTACAACTGTGGCTGATTGCCTCGACCTCCAGACGGTTTATTGCATCTGAAGGTTAGACAAACTAGCTTCAAGGCAACATTTACGTTTAATTTGTGCTGATTAGATTTCTTCTATTTATACATCCAAGATGTTATAGTTGGTCTTGTAAATATGACTAACGATAGAATGGCCTTTTAACGATGGTAATTTGTTTAATTTATACTTTGGTCACTGATTCTACACGCGCCTATATATTCAAAATATCAACGTTTCCTTTCATGGTTATTATTACATCTTCAAACTCATTAGAATTTACAGCAATCAATTAATTTTTATTTCGAAAAAAGAACAATGATTTCTATGTATGTAGCTATTTGCATACGATAATGACTTCAGACTACAGTGAATACGGTTTTCAAGACATATTAGCAAGGACAGTCTTATATTGTTTCTGATTTGTTTAAAACCATGGTAGTTGCTTATGCATTCCATGTATATGCATCACTTTTTACCATGTAAACCAAGACGCTTAGTTTTAAATCGTTGGTTTGACAATATGTTGGAACTGAACCGATCAGATGCCACATATGACGCATTATCCATCGGCTACCATTATTACGTAGACATCATGCAACAAATTAAAGTTCTACATAGACTATCATCCATGATTTAGTGAAGCTTGTAACTCGTAATTTACTGACAAAAACACGGAATTTTACTTTTAACCAAGACAGACGCTGACAGAAACCATTTGCAGATTTTGAGAGAAGTCTTGCAGAATTTATTTCGACTGAATAGGTAAAAACGTTCTGTCGACGAAATGCGGATTCTTAAATTTAGTGATAGCAGTAATTTTAGTATCATCCGAGATATCATTAAAATACAATTTCGACGCAAACGGCTAATTATAGTAATTAAAGTTAACTAATTTTTATCGTGGAATGAAAATAGACCGCCGACTGCTGAAGAAAACAAAACAATAGAGCAGGGATCTTGAAAACAGCATTTCAGATCAACGTGAATCCAGATGTGCGTTCTTTAGAGCGTAATTTTTTAAGATTTCTTAAAGGGCGAAGGTAATAGATGGTCTAATTGCAAAAAATGAATTTTTTTAAAACATATGCAAAACTTCTGTGTTGACCACCTCGGGATGGTTAATAATATGCGATTCAGACAGAGAATGAGCCGAAATTACAAGACAGATAGCTGAATTTAGGGAGAATCCAAGCCTAAATTCAACCCCGTCTCAGATGGGGTTAGAATTGTTTTTAAATTGTTGCGCATGCGCATACAGCGCGGACCATGATTCAAACGAGATTCATACTTGAATTTCAATATGACGTCATCATGTATGTTGTGACGTCATTTAAGAAAGTCGCATGTCCCACTGTTTTGACCTACTTTCGACATCGCTTCATGAATTTGGTATTAAATTGCGAAAAAATGAGTCGTTGCTTCAATTGTTTGTCGTAATCATTTAACCAGGTCATATAAAGCTTAAAAAGTGTATATTTCGTTTGTATTTGACAATTTTTGGGTCCAAATCTGGGAAATAGTAGCTTTAAGATGTTTTTGATAAAGCTTTTTTGAGACCGAGATTATAAGCGAGGTGTTCCGGATGTTCCATACTTCATACAAATGACGTCATCTTGACGTCATTTGTATGAAGTATGGATCATTCGGAACTCCGCGGTTTATGAATCATGGAGTGTTCGGAACAACTCGGTCAAGCCTCTTTTATATTGTTTCTACAGAGTTGACCGAGGGGTTCCGCATGAAGTATAGGGTAATGACGCCTCCCATTGAACGTCTTAAAAATCTTGCTCTAAAGAACGCTTTATCAACAAATATCTTAAGAAATCTCAAGATATCTCAAGAAATCTCGCTCTAAAGAACGCGCCTCAGATCAACGTGAATCCAGATCAAACTACGATTACAAGCAGTTTGGCAAACAAACATGTTGTTTTGTATTAGCTTGTTTATTACACAAAACAATAGTAACAGAACAAAATCGTTATATCTATAGAGACTGGCCATTTGCACAGACTGGTCCAAAAACACTAAGTAATGTTAACGGTGCGGAATCACGTGGCACAACATTTCAATATTTTTTCAAAAGTTATATTGACATAAGACAAAAATGTTGTTGGTCGTCTTTAACTACTTTTATCAGTCAACTTTTAAAAGATATTACACATCATAAATTTTTGGCCATTTTCCACCTTCTCTACTTCAAAATGAATTGAAATGGAATAAGTATTAACAGAATTATTGAGGATATCCTGAAATTGCTGTTTCACATGATTCCCGGAATGAGTCTGAAAACACGAACGTCAAAGCATTTTACTGATCTGCATAAACGTATCGCTTACGAGTCTGGCTTTGTCTTGAGAAGATATTACGGCCTTCTTCAGAGATTTTACTCAATATGGCTCGCAATTGTGCCAAATAAGCTACTATTTTCCTCTTAAAGTCACAAATGGTAAAAAAACAACAAAAATGAATTGAAACAAAAATAAAAAAATAAACAAAAATAAAAAAAAACGACAGGCATTAAATGAGTTGCTAGCATTACATATGTTTTAAACGATTTCAATTTTCATGTATTGGTCTTTCACTTTGAAATGTGAAAACTATTAAAGTACGTAAACATCAATCATTTTTCTGTTACAAATCTCCTAATAGTCTCAAGGGATTAACATTTTTCTTCCAAATAGACATTTTAATAACGACGTTTGTCTTATCTTAAAATCTGTATATATAAAAGAGAAATAAAACAGTAGTAGTTCAATTTCTGTGGTGACATTTTACAGCCACCCTTTCATTAACTTTTGCAATCAGGTAAGTTAAGGTGGAAATTAAATATTTCAAAACGGCGATCCAACAGAAAAAACATTACTTATATGTGACCCGTCGCGCTAAAAGGGACCTTATAGGAAGTGTGAAAAATATCGACCTTAGTCAGTCTGCGCAGTCCGGGCAGCCAGGCTAGGGCCAACACTTTTCACTTTTTTGTGATTTTCTAAATCCGGAATGCTTTCCCTATCTTACTATATGTTCATTTTTGCATACAGTAACTAGTTGACCTGTGCTTAAAGTGACATTTCATTTTAAAGGCGTGTTTATCGCTTATCATCAACAACTTAAAAAAACTGATTGCATTTATACCAATTAGAATAAGAAATCTTGGCATCAAGACATACTTTAAAAATTGAAAAGGGGGATGAAATGTCCCTTTAATCTGACAAGTTTGTTAAAATCAGGATTTTTGGAGTTCGGATAAGGTCCCTTTTAGCATGACGGGTCACGTATTGTTGAACGAGCTTTGATTTTGTGGCTTAAGAAAAAAAGTACGTTGGTTTTTCCTATAACTCGGAAAGACCCGATTTTCCCTATGACATTTGCATATTGAAGTTACCAAAAAGTATTGTTCGCTCATCACAGACTAGAAAAATAAAAAATGCCAGCTGCTGACATATCATAATTTAGATGATGACATAAAATTTATGTTCATTAATGTTTCGAAAGTATCAACATTAACTAACATTTTCTTTCAGGAAGCAAAACCAGGGATTTTTAGGAATCAAATTAAGATCATTGACCTTCGAGCACCAAGAGAAAGTTTAGGTAATTGTTAGAGGAACTCTCGCCATCAATATTCATATGGACTTCTGCCATGGTACATGAAAAATTATTCCCAGACGGATAAATGATGCCAGCAGGGGTATGAGCATAATGAATTCATTACACGGCATCATTTCCACTTAACCTTTGTATGGCAGATTTTACATTTTGTTTAAAAATGGTCTATTTTGTAATCATTTCAATAATCTCATCTCAAGTGTTTGCCACAATAATTCAGAAGAATGCAGGCAGTGTACGCTACGATCAGACTACTCCTCTGTGTATGCTGATTCTTAGCCTATAGATACTGTCTCGCTAAGGCTTAGTTACGGCAGGTCGTAAGAATAGAAATAATACACATGTTCCTGCATCTTTTATCATATACGTGCATTATGAGTAAAGTCACGAATTTGTGCTGCACAATATTGCACAATCGCTGGTTACATTCGAACGTGCCACAACTAAATAAAATGTTGTTAAGTAACAACATTTTACGTTTCCAAACTTTACCGACACAATACCGTTACATGTAGAAGATAAAGAAAGAGAACATTAAAATCGCGACAGTGCTTTTTTTCAACTTTAATATAAGAAATGTATACACTATGACAACAACCAATACCAACATCAATACAGGTTTTAATGAAGACACATGTACATGCTGTGTCCTGCTATTCCTTCATTATTTCTTGAAACCATGAGAGCGCAGCATGAAGTATGATCAGACTTATTGTCCGCACATACCGGTATTGCCTCAATTGCCATTTGGATTTCCCTTTATATATTAAGACTCATTGGTTTTGTTGTTTGATTAATTTCAATACGGTTGCTACTGCCAATGATGACACGTAGGTTTCACGTTCTTAGCAGATCATTTCTTTGCCAGGTGTCACAGGCAACTTTAGAATAACAAGAAAATGTTCATATTAGGGTCGTCATAATCGGACTCCCTTTTCTAAGGTTAAGTAGGTGCAGCAATCTTAGACAAAACCGTTGAATTGATTTAAGGCCATTGTCCTCTCTATCAGTCCCACGACACAGTCTCCTTTCTGTTTTTGACAACATGAATAGCGAAATCTGTGTTTCTCAGAAAGACAAAATACAGGCAGCTACCAGATAAATAATGCACACAAAAACACATATTTTATAGCCTGGTTAAATGGGCATACAATGATTAGATTGGAATCTTGCAGGTGTAATTTTTTGGTGATATGAAGGATCAAAAGGGGAGAAATCTTTACATAAAATCTAAAGACGTTTAGGGCGTAAACCATGGTTGCATGTACATAAAAAAATAGTGATTTGCAAGTTCAGATTTATTAAGTGGAAATAAATCACGTCTAGCACATTAATAGTATGATTCGTGACACCATGTTAGTATCTTTTCAAAACTCAAGCAATTCATTCTCCTAGATTATCGTAAAGTATGATGTTATATTGCCTCTTTAAGTCTATTATTTGAACAATTTACGACCGAGTTTATATCTTATGAAATTGTACTTCTAAGCTTGACGAATATGTTTTAGAAGTAGGTGAAGAATACTGAAAGTACTTCCTTGGTGAATTAATGTTTTTAAGTCGCCATTTGTCAAAATGGCAGACTTATTGCGATTAGCTGGAAGGGTGTATATGGTGATCTAGTGTACAGGGTGTCTGTATACTGGTTTAGGCAAAGAACTACTTTTTTCTGGGATTTACTCTTTCTCTTTGCACCGGACCCAATTACACCAAAAAGTAGTGCAGACAGTTTAAAAAAAAGCAGCTTTATTGTTGGTTAATGTAATACTTTTTCCTATTTTTCTTCCACAATCTTATGAAAACTTCATAATGGATATCTTGATGTCAAAAGTAAATTTGAGTTGCAAAATTAGTACGCCGAGGATTCTATGAATTTTAAAGGTCAACTACGACCAAATGAAAGGATTTTCTGGTTTTCTCATAAATCGTTTGAAAATGTGTTTCACTATAATGCATTGACGGTCATTTCACAATCGAAAGCGTTTACGCGTTGAACATTGCAGTCAAGATATCGGATTTTCTTGACCGCGATAAAATGTCATGATCGCACGTGCAATTTGTTTATTCATGTGGTGACGTATTACGAGTTTTCCTAAATAAGGTAATATGTTTTCATAGATCCTCGTGGATGCCTAATGCCCCACGAGATACATGTTTTAGTGGGCGGGCGTTGAGTGCCACATGCCTCTCTGTGCTGTATACCGTTGCATATGACCAAATTCGTATATCAACATAGGTCAAGCACGTGTACTTTCCATGCAGTCTTTGTTTACCCTTTCATTATTGCTTGTATTGTCCACCCAAATTAATCCGGGACAACTTAATTTTCGTGTGCAAAGTCCGTTAGTTGAGTGCCTTAACAAAACATTGCCGAAGTGGGGGTCATTACATATGCAGATGTCTCGGGTTAATCTTGCTGGACAATATTCAAATGATTTTTCCCCTTTCTCAATAACTTCTAAATTGAGTTCTATCATTTTGAACAGATCTTGATCAGCATATTTAACATTTTTCGAGTTTAAATGGGTAATATATGTGCAACTGGCATAAATGACGACGATAATCAACAAATGCTGTTATTGTTTTTGAACTCCAATGACGTCTTATGTTGACATCTATCAAGAACAATCACTCTAGTCGGGTTTTTAGATATGTCAGTTGTCTACATGTTCTATCTTATTAACTGGAGGGGTAAATTTTAAACAGGAATTGTGAAAATGCTTTTTTTAACTACTTTTCACGCTATAAAAATTAAAATATAGGTAGTAGTTGACCTTTAACTCAATCCCAGCACCCTTAGCAAGTGCTCTTTCATGAATATTAATGGGTTAGAAATTATGAATATTAATGGCCTTTGTCATATATTGAAAAAAGTAGTCCATTTCGTTTGCGTTCTTTTTCGACAAAAACTCCGAGTTCTAATATAATTATCATCATTAACATATGTTGTTGTTTTTTTTCGTAGTAATAAAAATATACTGAAGAATTCGGTCGTTGTTCTTACTTTGAACTCGAAAATGCGCATGAATATGTGTTGAAAATGCTTTGATGACCTTGACCACTGGATGACATTGACCTTGTGACGATCAAAGTCCAAAAACTTTAACATTGGCAAAAAAAACTTTAACATTGGCCATGACTTCCGTTTTACTTAACATATTCACTTCATATTTTTGTACAACATTCCTTGGCACATTACCTTTTTCGAAGGCACATACTTTGATGACCTTGACCCCCGGATGACCTTGACCTTATGACAATCAAAGCGGTGTCGGGGGCATTGTCATCTTACAGTGACAGCTCTGGTATCTCAATATTTTTTGAGCTATATTGTACATCCATTACACCTGCATTAACTTTTGTTTTGCTTTCTGCAGCATATTTTGAAGTGGACCACCCTTAAATGTTGTTGTTTGGGAAAGGGTTAATATATATTTTGTCGTTTGCAACTCTTTTCAAATTGTATCACCCCAAGATTTCGCAGTTTGGTTAATTGTTGATAATCATAAACCTAAGTGCAATAAAACACTGGATGCTCAGAGAGGATGTGGTAATAGTGGTGGGAAATAGATGTGTAGGTGTTGCATCCATCACAATAATGACATACTGTTAAAAGTGTTGTAAAACTACATTCTATCAGTCAGATTCTGCTTAGAATCTGCCAAACAGAACTCTTGAATAAATAGAAAAGGCTTAGCATCTGAAATTGAACAGCAACCTGAACAAAAGGAGCTTGTAATTCAGCTGTTTTTAGATCAGTAAGGGCTTGTGGTGAGCTTTTGTGATCTCTTATCATCTGTTTGCCTGTAAACAATACTATCGGGTTATTCTTGTCTCAAATTCTGAATTATTGATCAAAAATATTCAAAGTTCCAAAATACCATGGTATCATCCTCATGGCGACTTTCAGGACCTTCAGTCCTTTGATTCATTTCATTTCCTTGGCTTAGGAAATTGAGGTTTCAAAGTATTTATCTTAAATAAAGTATGTAACTTATTCTAGTACCACAACATGGAACAACGTAGAACCGCTTCGAATTGTACGAATAAGGCATTGTAATTACTTACGACAGTCATTGCGCATTTTACTTTTTTATTCTTATACTTGTGAAACTATTTTCAGTTCTGAGGGTGTTATTGGCCAAATAAAGCCGCTTTGTGAAGGGCTATATCGGAGTAAAAACCTTGGTCGGACTCCAACGCGTCAATCATATACGATTTAATACTATTTTCAAACCTCAACATAGTGTTTTAGTATTCATTTTAAAAATTAGAAATACAAAAATATTTAAATCGTGAATGTCTTAGCTTGAAAATATGCATTCCTCTAAAAGTGTCAAGAGTAGTACTGATAAATATTTAAAACAATAGATACATGTACAACGTTCAAGCTTCTAGTAAAAGTCGCATTTTATTGTCTATATAGTCTATGTAGCCTACATCCTGGGACATTTTGTGAGATATATTTCCTTTTATGGTAAACCGAGGCGATATCAAATATTAATTAAAACACCAAGAATGGCAAACCCGTAAATCAATAGATGTAACGTCGCTTTTCAACAAAAACCCTCGAAATTGCATCTTGTTAAAACCGCAGTTACAAGATTTTTGCTGGAATGCAGCGATTAAAAAAAGGCTCGTTCTTATAGACTATAAACCATTTCATTATATTTCCCAATTTAGGGAGCTTACATTATGATTTATGTCTTTTATTACAAACATTACCTTAAATACGGGATGCTTTTCCACAAATCAGTTTTATCAAAAATACATCATACCAATGAAACCGAAATAGTTGGTTGTAATGTAAATTCGAAAAACTAGTAAAGCCTGTTTGAGAAAACAGAAAATGTATAGACCCCTATAAATGGCCTGACAGAGCATGTCTAGCTAATAGCTAGAGATGCTCTGTCAGGGGCCAGTTTCATCAAACCATTTAAAACGCATTTATAACTTACCGATGACTTACAACAAGTTCAGGGCAACAAACGCGTATTGCCAATCTATCAATACCTGTGTTATGCGATTGTTGTTTTAAACGAATTTAAAGACATTGGTAAGTCAAAAATACATCTTAAATGTTTTGTTGAAACAGGCCCGATGTATTTTAAAGAGACCTTTACTTTATACAGCGGATTAAAAGTACGTTAAGTCTCTTACTTATCTATAGTACATTCGTGAACATGTGATGACATAAAAGAAATAAACGGATGGACAAATGAAATGCCCTAACGATTCTAATGTTCATAATAACAATTCTTCGATCGGTCATTTTAGATTGTTGGTCTTTTTTCTTCAAATAAAACAAAATAATACTTCCATTATGATTAAGCAATAACTGGAAATTCCAAGTATGCGAGATTGCAGATGAAAAAGAAAATTCCATCATAAATCACAATTATTGGGAAATCATTCATCATTTAGGTCTGATGCGTTTCTTTTGCTCGTCAGTGTACATGTATCTAATAGAGATACATGCAGCTGTACGACCAATAAACCGAATTTTCTGTCGAGCGAGATTTGAGGATTGACCAGGCTACGTAAAGCATTACGTCATAGCCTACCTGGGAAACCATTAAGCTAAAGGACATGGTACTTATTTCAGGCAATGTTAATTTTCCTTCGAAATATAGTTGCAATGGATAAAATATTTCGAGTTTATTATTATTTTGTGTTTTGTAGTATGTGTAAATTGGATAGGTAAAGAATATCTATTGTTGTTTGGGAAATATTTAATCGTATCTGATGTTGTATAAATGTGGTAAAATCATAAATACCGTTCTATATATGGAGTTAGTTACACGATAATCTAACATCAAAATTAGATTATCATTGGTTAATTGAGGTAATTCTCAGAATTAATAATCACAGGACCAACATTACCTTGATTCATAGACATTTCTCTGGAAAGATGCGGTCATTGGTTTCTTTAGTGGGAATAAATTCGTTTTGTTGAACTTTATCACATTCGAAAGTGTTTTTACCATAATACAGCCAGATTTCGAAAAGATGAGGCACGTGAGCACGCATGTTTTTCAAAACAATTTTGCATGCGATACCTAGAGGATTCTGAAAATCACATGTAAACTTAATGAATGTAGTTCGGAATTCTATATTGTTCTATATTGTATATCGCTCATTTAAAAATATATTTCTAAACTATTCAATCTATATATAGAATTTAATTCTGTAATACGATTATATCAACATGCAAAACCAAAATTTACAATTCCTACTGGAAAATAATCATATTGATTAAAATGACTTAATGTCTTGAAACAAATATGTGTCAATTTTTTCAAGCTTTAGAAATTGTGTTAATCCTTTTTATTGTGAGGAGCTGTGGTTACGAAGCTTTTAAAAGAATATATCGAAATTATTAATGAAATTTGCGAGTCATCAATATAGTTAAAAGTGAATGAAAAGTATTATTGTATGAATCATAAATGAAAGAGAACATATGTTCAAATAATATACTAGTATTATGTACTTTGAATTGAAACATATTGTTTTATTACACAAACAATTTTGGTAGATAGAATTAGTTTGGAAATGACAAGTATCCAAAACAAACTTAATAACCTACGTTTCAATTGTATGTTACGTACATGTTAAGGCTAGTCGTATTTGAACCTGATCTTATCTTAGCAACAGACATCTTTGCATTATTTAAACCAGAAAGATTTTGGTCCCGTCTGTAAAGGAATTTCTTGAACTCGCTCGGTGGTTAATCAAACTTTCATGAGACACGTCGCTATCTGATGTTCTATCGTACCCCCGTCTTGTTCAAGTACCGCCATAAAACACAGGGTTTATTAAAGAAAACGGTTTGTGTGCACTGCTTGATGTCTGGTTCTAAATTAAATTACCCTTATTCCGTGTGCAGAAAAACGCCTAGCTCTATTCGACGAACGACATATCAATTTGTTAGGTTAAACTTTTTCTTGTTTTAATTACAGTCTTGAAATCAGGGTATTTCAATAATTGCTCTATTAAAGCGTAATTACAAAGATTAAATCCATTTTTGCTAGAAACATGAAAAATGAATTGTTTGACATTTACAACGTGAAGATCATTCGGTGCGTTTGAAATAAGGTTAAACGCTTCAACTTTGGAATGAAAAAAATAATTGTATTTAGTTTTGGAATTGTTAACCATCAGCAAGTTGATCGAAATGGTTCCAGGCTTTGCATGATGCTTCCTTTGCATTACATTGGGCTTCCTTTGAACAAGATGAGGTACAGTCACGCATTTATGCTACAGAATATTGTGCAATTGTTGATAACCCTCGAAAATACCACAACTTTACTAGCATGAATAAGAAGCCTTTTAATAGTAGAAACAGTTGCGTTCGAAGAATTTATAGACACAACGTTTAAGAAAATAAAGAAAAGGCACATTAGAAAATTGCAACGGTGTTTTTTTTTTTTTTTTTTTTTTTTTTACTTACAAACACGAACAACTATTTTCAATTTTAATATAAAAAAGGATCAAACATGACATTTGATATTAGCATTGATATACGCGTTGTAATTACGATACATGCTACATGATACATCCTACCATACCTTCATTATTTCATGAAACCTTGAGTAGAAGTATGGAGTATGATACATGTAAGACTCATTTTTGGCATGTACTGATCTGGTTCAATGATTGTCTCAATTGCCATTTATATTTCCTTTTGCATATTAAAGCACATTATTTTTCATTCTCCCATAAGGGAGAGCATATAGTCGCCGCTTTGTCCGTCCGTTCGTCCTGTACGTCGTTCCGACCGTCCGTCCGTCCGGAGCGATTTTTCCATAACCTTTAAGCCTTGGGAAAGTAGCATTGTCTTCTTCAGAGATTTTAATGCATGGTATTTTATCCTATTCACAATTGTGTCAAATAAGTCACTATTTTCACATTAAAGTCAAGAGCCAAAATTGTAAAAAACGATAGGCGTTAAATGAGGTGCTAGCATTACATATGTTTTAAACGAATTCAGTTTTCATGTATTGCTCTTCCACTTCGAGAGGTGAAAACTATTAAAGTAAATAAACATCAATCATTTTTCTGTTACAAATCTCCTAATAGTCTCAAGGGCATAATATTTTTCTTCCAAATAGACATTTTAATAACGACGTTTGTCTTATCTTAAAATCTGTATATATAAAAGAGAAATAAAACAGAAGTAGTTCAATTCCTATGGTGAAATTTGACAGCAACGCCGTCAATATTTTTTTTTTGCAATCAGCTAAGTTAATGTTGAAAAAAATAAGACAAAACGGCGACCCTAAAATCTTGATGATGACACAAAATAAGCTAAAACCCCATAAATCATAAAACTACTGCATGTACATAACCCGGTCACATGCACCTAAAAGGTACTGAAGAAGAATATTTGCAATTTCCAAATCGATATAACACTTTCATTAAAGTGAAACATTTAGTCAGGCGCAATTTCAATGGACACATGCTAGATAATTTTGGCATAAGAACAATGTGGGGAAACATAAAAGGGTCCATAGCGTTGGTACCAAAATGTTTTACTTTCAACTAGCTTTCCATGAACGTAACACAGAACAAAGATGCATGCAGGTCTAAAGTACACTGATTTGAGTTAAAAGGCCTAAATGAACTTGATACTAATTTCCGCTGGACAAATTGCCTATTCTTATTGCTGATTGGGTAACCAATGCATACGATATTTCCTGATACAGTTTGGACATTTTTTCCATTTTGACCAACTTTATGTAGTGTGAGTCGTCCCTTTAAAACTGATTACAAGAACTAATATTGATTCAATGTCCATGTCCATGAAATATTCGAAAATACTTAGGGAGAAGTAAGAAATGCTGTTTATCAGCATTTATTACTTCTATCTTAATGTTTCCATCAATCTTTCCTAGGAAGGCATAACATCAAGGGATTGTGTGGAATCAATTTAAGATCATTGACCTTTAGGTACTATGAGAACATTTATATATTGCTTAGATGGACTCTCGCCATCGAAATTCATATGGACTTCTGCCATGGTACATGAAAATTTATTCCCGGACGTATATATGATGCCAGAAGGGCATATGTATAATGAATTTATTACACGACATCAGTTCAACTGAAACCTTGTATGGCTGACTTGTTTTTTTAAACAAATAGCCAATATCAGAAACATTTCGATAAGTTGTCGACGCAATGATTCAGAAGCAAGCATGGATTGTATGCTAAAATCAGACTTTTTGTTCGCACATACTGGTCTGGTTTAATGATGACCCCAATTGCCATTTGGATTTCTCTTTAAATATTGAGACTCATTGGTTTTGTTGTTTGATTAATTTCAATATGGTTGCTACTGCCAATGATGACAAGTAGGGTTCACATTCTTATCAGATAACTTCAAATAACAGGGTAATGTTCGTATGAGGGTCGTCATAAACTGACTCTCTTTTCTAAGGTTAAGTAGGTGCAGGAATGCTAGATCAAGCTGTGGAATTGATTTCAGGCCATTGTCCTATCTAATAGTCCCACGATCCAGTCTCCTTTCTGTTTTTGACAACATGAATAGCGAAATCTGATGTCAATTTGTGTATTTCTCAGAAAGACAAATTGCAGGCAGATACCAGAAAAATAAAGTACCCAGTAAGACATATCTTATAACTTAGTTAAATGGACATACTACGAAATGATTGTAATGTGAGTGTAATTTGTTTAGTGATATACAGGATAAACTGGAAAAATCTCTTTATTTGCCTATACGAAAGATATATACATGTATGTTCTGCGCAAAGTGAGAATTAGTATAATTCTGGAATTGTCCTGCGCAAAGTCCGAATTCTTACTTTGTCGGGCGAAGTAAGAATTCCTACTTTGCGCGTACAATTCTATAATTTCCCGTTTGCAAAGTAAGAATCGGGATTAAGTAAGAATCGATTATCGATATTTTACTATCTGCTCAATGTAAGAATAGATTATACAAAGTAAGAATATTTTATCAATTACTTACATGCGTATGTGATTTAAAACTAATTCAATGCAAATCTAATATAATAGTTTTAAACGTTTAAATGTAGCCATTTCAATAAATGATGAATGTACACATTTCCGCATTTTAGTCCAAAAACTATTTGATGTTAATCATAAAAGTTGTGACAAACTAGATCTACTCGTATAAAGAATGAGAAGTTCGCGATATATATCGTTACAAAATTTAATCCAAAGATTGTCAGAATAGAGTAACCCTTTCTCAATGGCACTCAGAATGATGTCCCTTACAGAAAGAACCTGACGAAATTTTGAGACAAGAGGCGAAAATGCTGACCACCAGCATCTTCTCTGTTTGTCTCAATATTTTCTTCACTAGATTGTACATACATGTAAATAATATCAGATACCTTCACTAATATTTATTTTGTTGGCGAAAGAAAAAGATAAACTAAGCAATTTAAAAACAACACAGCACTCAAAGACCGAGCAAGGAGAACAAATGGACGTAAATCGACAAATAAACGAGTGATTCATTTTATTGCAGATTATTGGAAAAGTAACACATCCACGTATTATTTTCATTCAAATGCATCGATTCATCATTTAGACTTTCTCTACAAAAATCTTACTTTGCGCAGAGAACAAAATAGGAATGCAAGTATGCGATTTATAAGCCTTGCACATTTCTAGAGTTGTCCGGCACAATTCTGGTATCGGCGGACAAAATAAGAATTACTTCTTTGTACAGGACAATTGTAAAATTGTACTAATTCCTACTTTGCGCAGAACACATACGAGGTGATGTGCTATAAATAGTTATATCATGTAACGTCAAACGACGTTACTAAAATGACGTTAACGTCACGACGTGCCCCGGGTACCCGATTCCTCCTATTTTGAAAGAGTCTTAGTAACACTACTTTTGAATTGATCTCATTGAAACTTACAACATGTATTTGAAATAAATTATTCTGAAACATATCCAAAAATGAATGTTTTGCTTTATAAACTAAAATTCTATGAACAAATTATACGAACTTTTTGATCAGCCCTCGTACATTCGTTCTAAAAAAGTGTCAAAACAGTGATTTTTTCGAGATTAGATTTATTGTTTAAAATGGAAATAAATCACGCCTATGACCATAAAGAGTATGATTCCTGGCGACTCATATGTTGCAAGTCAGCATTCAAGCAATATGTTCTCATAGTTTATTGTAAAATATTGTTATTTGCCTCTTTAAGTCTATTATTTGAGCAATTTACGACCGGATTTATATCTTATGAAATTGCACTTCTAAGCTTGACGAATATGTTTTAAAAGTAGGTGAAGAATACTGAAAGTACTTCCTTGGTGAATTAATGTTTTTCATTTCATTTCATTGGCTTAGGACAGTGAGGTTTCAAAGTATTTCTTTTAAATAAAGTATGTAGGCTAACTTATTCTAGTATCACAACCTGGAACAACGTAGAACCGCTTCGAATTGACCAAACGCCAATCGACAGATCGCTCCGCCCATCATAGAATTTAAGACAAACAATGTGGATGTGATCGTTAATAGGGAACTATTTTATCTAGTTAATCGTGACGTAAATTCGGACAAACAAAATAGTATTTCGTAGGTGTTGTTATAAAATCTCGTAACTACGGCTTCAATAAAGCCGTAGTTACGAGATTTTATAAAAACACCGACGGTTTATCAAGACATGACGGTAAACCTAGTATATTGTTAGCACAAAATTATTTGCCATTGGCATGTCGATTGTTCAGATTGTCAGTCGATAAATCGATACAATAACACGTGCAACGAAGAACATTTTGGGCATGACATTTTTCTGATCGTCCATTGGCTAATCGATGTTTTTGATTGACAGTCGGCTTTTGGTCTATTGTACGAATAAGACATTGTATTTACTTACGACAGTCATTGCGCATTTTCTTTTTTATATTCTAATACTTGTGAAAATATTTTCAGTTCTGAGGGTGTTATTGGCCAAATAAAGCCGCTTTGTGAAGGGCTATATCGAAGTAAAAACCTTGGTCGGACTCCAACGCGTTAATCATATACGATATAATATTCTTTTCCAACCTCAAAATAATATTTTAGTATTCATCTTAAAAATAAGAAATACAAGAAATATTCAAATCGTGAATGTCTTAGCTTGAAAGTATGTATTCCTCTAAAAGTGTCCAGAATAGTGCGGATAAATATTTAAAACAATAGATACATGTACAACGTTCAAGCTTCTAGTAAAAGTCGCATTTTATTGTCTATATAGTCTACATCCTGGGACATGTTGTGAGATATATTTCCTTTTATGGTTACCGAGGCGATATCAAATATTAATTAAAACACCAAGATTGGCAAAGCGGTAAATCAATATAACGTCGCTTTTCAACAAAACCCTTCGAAACTGCAGCTTGTTTAAGCTGCGGTTACGAGGTTTTTGTTGGAAAGCAACGATTAAAAAAAGGCTCGTCCTTATAGACTATAAACAATTACATGGTACTTTCCAATTTAAGAAGCTTTCATAATGATTTATGTCTTTTTTACCAATTTTTCACTAAAATATCTTAAATCCGGGATAGCTTTCTACAAAGCAGTGTAATTTTCAGTGTTATTCTATATTCACCACTACAAGGCAAAAATTGTTGTAATGTACATTAGAATCTATTAAAACTTGTTTGAGAAAACAGAAAAATGTATATGTCCTAATAGATGACCTACAAGAGTATGACTAGCCAATAGCTAGAGATGCTATGTTAGGTCATTTAAAGAGGCCTTTACTTTACAAAGTGGATTAAAAATAAGTTAAAGTGACATTTCACATTTATTTCATTTTTTAAAAGTATGTCTTGATGCAAAGATTGTTTATTCTAATGCATAGAAATGCTATTAGTTTTTTGAAGTTGTTTTTTATAAGCGAAAAATACGCCTTCAAAGTTGAGACAGAAATGACGAATTCTATATAAATCTGAACTGTTGTCCACAACAATTTTTCTAATTTTAGCAGAAAAATATATATTTCTCATAAACGGTTCAATATTTTGGTTTGAAAATTTTCAGAATTTTCATAAGAAAACATGCTCTTTCAGATAGAATAAAAGTAAAATTTATGTAAAAATAATTCTGAAATGTCACTTTAAGTGTTTTTCTTATCTAACGTACATTCGCGAAAATGTGATGACATAAAGAAATAAACTGACGAGCAAATAAAATGCCCTAACAATTCTAATGTTCATAATGAAAATCTTTCGATCGGTCTTTTTTAGATGTCCGGTCCGTTTTTTCAAATAAAAACAAAATGATACTTCCTTTACGATCAAGATATAAATGGAAAATTGTATCACAAATCACAATTACTGGGAAATCATACATCATTTCGGTCTGATGTGCTTCTTTTACTCGTCAGTGTACATGTATTTAATAGAAATACATGCAGCTGTACGACCAATAAACAACGAATTTACTAGATTTGGTGAATTTCCTTGTTGTTTTGTAGTTTGCTTTGATTTTCAATTCGGCATATTTGTGACCCGTCACGCTAAAAGGGACCTTATCCGAATACCCAAAATTCAAATTTTGACAAACTTGTCAGACTCATCATAGGTCAATCAGATCCCGTATGCAAAAAATGAACAGATAGTATGACAGGGGGAACCTTCCGGATTTAGAAAATTACATAAAAGTGAAAAGTGTCGGCCCTAGTCTGGCTGCGCGGACTGCGCAGACTGACTAGGGTCGATATTTTTCACACACCCGATAAGGTCCCTTTTAGCGCGACGGGTCACATTTTTTTTTTCAAACGAATTTTGAGGATGTTCCATGCTACATAAACCATAACGTCGTTGCCTTATTGGGAACGCGGGAAGCTAAAAGGCCACTTATTTCAAGCAATATTATTTTGTGTTTTATAGTAAGTGTAAATTGGAAGAGAAAAGATACACATATTGTTTTTTGGGGGAAAGGGCTAATCGTGTCTAATGTTGTGTAAATGTGGTAAATTCATAAGTACCGTTCTATATATGGAATCACAAGATAATCTAACATCAAAATTAGATTATTATTTGTTAATTGTGATAATTCTCGGAGATAATAATCTCAGGACCAACATTATCGTGATTCCTAGACATTACTGCAGATAAATGTGGTCATTGGTTTCTTTACTGGGAAGAAATTCATTTTGTTGAACTTCATTATATTCGAAAGTGTTATTACCATAAAACAGTCAGATTTCTAAAAATTGAGGCACATGGGAACGCGCGTTTTTCAAAACAATTTTGCATGCGACACCAACAAGATTCTGAAATTCACAAGTAAACTTAATGAATGTAGTTTTAAGTTCTAAATTGTAATTTCATGCAACTGGTAATAAGGACCACAATGAAAATAAGGGCTGGCCCTTTTTGTGATATCCTTGGTGTTCGTCGGTTTGTCATAGTTTTTCTTATACATGATATAGAATTTTGTACTTTTTATCCTGTATTTTTTGTTAATCTGTGTACATGCTTACTATGCCGAAATAAATCTATCCATCTATCAATGTGTCTTTCGTTTGTTTACATGCGTAAATCATGTAAGCATATATCATAATATCGTAACTGCACTATGTAACATAAGCATGCAGCCCCCTATCGACACCACAATTACTCTCTTGAGAACCTTGATTTATTCTGGAAGTAAACAATGCCACTGTTATGCATTAAATGGTGGTATGTATATTTGAAAAATGAGTAATAAGAAAATAAAAAAAATTGAACGAGACACGGTTTTCCAAAGCCAACTTTAGTGTCATATCAAATTGTGCCATAACACGTGACATATTATGCTATCGTATGTGCGGTACACGATATTTAGTTTCGGAATTCATCTAAGACAAATTACAAAATCTTAAATATCTTCTCCGGCGGGGGTTAAATAGACCAAAAGAATACCGATAAAGTAAGAGAAAACATGCAATTTGTGAAGCTTTGTCCCTGGAAATACCCAGAAAAGACGATTTATAGAAGTTATTTTCTTGAGGAGTGTTATGAAAAGGAACTGTGTGCTAGAATACCGTTGTTTACCGTCGTTTCTGAGATCTATGTAGGGCAGGGCATCTTGAATCAGCTTAACCCTTCCCCAAACGACAAAATTTTAGGGTGTTCCAAATTCAAAGCTGTCGCAGACGACAAAATGGTTGTTGATAAACAAATGATTTGTGTATATTTTAGCGCAGAAAAATTGAGACAAAAGGAGAAACTGCTGGTTATCAGTAGTTTCTTCTTTTGTTTCAATGTTTTCCCAAGCCTTTTCTATTAGGGACGTCAAAACCAGGTCTTGTTTGGGAAAGGATTAATTTCGGTTTATCTCTAACAGTCAGTTCTCCAGTCCATGGCTCGTAGTTGGGCAGGTTTAAAAAAAATGTGACCAAATTGTGACATTTAAATTTTAAGAATAACAGCTATTTTTACAGAATATCATCCAGATTTCTTAATTAGGATGGATAAAAACTATTCTTAATGGTTAAGCAGTGCTAAAATTATATTCTAAATTCATGTTCACAAGTTTTTAGCTAAAATTCTGTGCGCAATATTGCAAAATGACAACAAAAAAGCGTTTCACTCCTGACAACATATATATTACACAATATGATAAATTGTAACCCACGAATCACTAAATAATAGAGTGCAAAATGCCCACAAGGTTGATGGCTTCCTAAAAACGTTTGAGTGATAGATTTCTGGCTGAATAGACAAAAATGAGAACACATTTTGAAAATTAAAAGTGTTTCACTCCTGACATAAAATTCAGAGGGTTGTTGTATAAAACAGGCTCCTCATCCTAAACCAGTGAAGATAAGATGAAAAGGTAATTTTTAGATGATGATGCACATGTTGTTTTAGGAATCACAAGTGCTTATTGTAGTATCCTGTCACTGTATTTTATTTACCATAGCTTAGAATTTTGGTTAAGGTCTTAAGTGTCACACAAAAAGCGTTTCACTCCTGACATTTTTGATATGTTTTAATGACATATCTTTTTTATTTGTGAAGCGATTTTCTTTAAACTTGGTACCCAGTATAAAGACACATGAACACATCCTTTTAGCTTTGATTGGGTTGAATATTTTTTTCTACAAAAGCTGAGGCATGTAAAAAGTGAACGGTCACATTTTTTTTAAACCTGCCCAGTTGCAAACTTGAGAGGTAGAGATTTCAAAACTTTGTTCATATTGTTTACTAGAGTGTGTGTGTTCTCTCGCTCTGTCTTTATCAGTTTTCATATGGACAGTGTTTAGAATTGGATTAAATCGATGTAATACATCGAATTCCGAATGAGTTTTTTCAAAGATAACGTGGTCTGCATAAGCATCGTATATAGTGTCCTAAATGAAGAAAAAAAAAACTCGAATAATATTGTAGAAAGGTAAGACAAAACTTCATTGACGGACCACGTGATTCTGGCGACAGATGGCGGGAAACAATTAAATCGAAGGTCCGAACAAAGCTTAGACCATGTTTTTGATTCTTGGAGTGCATTCACTTCGTCTGCTTCTTACATCGGTGGATGCATAGTATCAAAAAGTTGACTTCCTGAAATTTTTCCTGAAGCGCGAAAACACCTGTTTAAAAAAATATATTTCTAAACAATACTAGCTATATATAGAATTTAATTCTGTAATGCGATAATAGCCACATGCGAAACCAAAATTTACCATTCCCACAGGAAAATAATCATATTGATTAAAACAAATGACTTAATATTTCATTCTTGAAACAAATGTGTGTCATTTTCTTTTTCAATCTTTTGAAATTGCATTATTCCTTTACGTTCTGTGGAGCTGTGGTTACGAATCTTTTAAAAGAATATATCGAAGTTATTAATGAAGCATGCAAGACACCAATTTAGTATAAAATGAATGAAAATTATAATTGTATGCAGCAGAAAGATGAAAGAGAACATAGGTTCACATAACATATTCTGTTCTTTGAATTTAATCATATTATCACACAAACAATTTTGGTAAAGAGAATCTGTTTGAAAATGATGAGTGTCCAAAACAAACTTAATAACCTATGTTTCAATTGTATGCTACGTACAGGGTGTCCCAAAAGTAAGGTAACACTTACAAAGGGTTAGCTATTTCTTAGCCGATTTCTTTTTGAAAACTATCATTATCTGAGGAATTCATTGAAATTATGTTTGCCATATACTTCAACGTTATGTACAAATTAAAATGCGTGATTTTTGACGTCATCTGTACCACTATCAAAATGACGCAACAACCTCCCTTCTCACAGTGTATGTATGATGTAAAGCACACCAATAATCTAAATATCTAATATGTTTTCAAAGAAAGTTTAATCTTAATTCAAAGCAGACAGTCCAACAAGAAGAAAACCCATCTACTCAATAATAGATAAATTTGAAGGATCTTGGTCATATTTTGATGAACATAGATGCAAAAGACCGAAAACATCCCGGAGCACAGAAAACGCCCCAGCTTTGAATGAAACTGTGTATCAAAGTCCAGGAAAGTCACTAAGAAGAATTTGGTCAGAACAAGATTCATTGAAATCTTTGGTACAATGTATTTTTGAATTTTATTTGAAACTTTCCCATAACATATTCTAATACCGGTAATTATGAAATCACACTCTTTGGAAGATCAAACCAAACGCTCAGACTGTTGTAGGTAGACACATGCCGGATTTAGATTCACTGGACTGTTTTCTGTGAAAAAAAACAGGTGGTCTAAAGTGTTATCCCTATTAAAGCAAGAACATGTTAAATTGAACATGTACAATGTTGCTGTCAAACATTCAAATAGAATGTAGGAAAATTCCTATAGACACATGTGAGGCAGTTATTAAAAACTAGCACAAGAATAAGTAAATCAATGAAAGCGACAGAAGGGACGTAATCTAGAGAACGTCATTTACAATCAAAATGACGCCAATGATAAAATAGGGTGTGTTTGATTTATCATAGATAAAATATACAAACAAGAGCTTCGCAGAGCGGAGCATATACGCCCGAGAGGGGTTTGTCAGTAAAATTGGCCATTTTTTCAATTCAAGGGCAGATAATTCAAACATGAAAAGTTGTCAAAATTTTGTTTGCACAACAAGACACCAGAGAAATTCATTGTGGCTAGTTTGATTAAATTCTGGTAGAAACTGTAGGAGTTGCGCACAGGAGAAAAATGGCATTTTTGAGAAAATGGGCATTTTTTCTTAAATTCAAGGGCATATAATTCAAGAATGAAAACAGTTATCTAAATTTCGTAAGCAATGTGCACAACTAGACACCATGGAGATTCATTGTGGCAAGTTTGATCAAATTCTGATCAAAACTGTAGGAGGAGTTGCGCACACAAGAATATGGGTATTTTTTTAAGTCAAAGGCAGATAATTCAAGAACGAAAATAGTTAATTGAATTCCGTAAGCGGTATGCACAATTAGACACCATGGAGATTCATTGTGGCAAGTTTGATTGAATACCGATGAAAACTGTAGGAGAAGTTGCGCACACAAGAAATTGCTAACGGACGGACGGACAGACAGACGGCTGGACGGACAGACGGACGGACAGACGGACGGACGAGCGGGGCCATAACATAATACGACCCTTTGGGCGTATAATAAGGTGATAATTTGGTGACATTTCTTTTATTTATTTCTACACATAACCTTCTGTACTGTTAGCAATATAAGGAATACACTAGTGATATATTGGCCGAGATACATAAGATTTGAAGTGTTACCTTACTTTTGGGACACCCTGTACATGTTAATCAAAGTTGTATTTGAATCTGATCTTATCTAAGCAACATACATCTTTGCATTATTTAAACCATGGTAATTTTGGTCCCGTCTGCAAGCAAACATTTCTTGAACTCGCTCGGTACTTAATCAAACTTTCATGAGACACACGGCTATCTGATGTTCTATTGTACACAGTCTTGTTCAAGTACCGCCATAAAACACGGGGTTTATTATAGAAAATGGTTTGTGTGCACAGTTTTGATGTCTGGGTCTAAATTAATTTACCCTTACTACCTGACGAGAAAAACGCTAAGCTCTAGTAGACGAACGACAAATCAATTCGTTAGGTTAAACTATTTCTTGTTTTAATTAAAACATTGAAATCAGGATATTTTGATAATTGCTAGATATTGAAGTGTAATTACACATATTAAATCCATTCTTGCTAGAAACATGAACATTGAATTGTTTGACAATTACAACACGGAGATCATTTGGTGCATTTGGAATAAGGTTGCACATTACAATCTTTAAATAATAACATAATTCTGTTTAGTTTAGGAAGCGTAGCCATCAGACAATCGATCGAAATGTTTCTAGAGTTTGCATACGGCTCTGTATGTACGCTTTGATTTCTAAAAAAAGAAACGCTTAGAATTAACAAGCCTGGGTTTGTTAATAAAAGTCAATTTATGGTAGATCATTATCAAATCTTTATCTAAATAACCGTTGAATAGTGATATGAGTATATGTACCATATTTAGGACAATCATTCATTTTCATTTGTTTTCATTTTATAGTGTGCTCTTTTATAGTGCGATAGAAACCCGGAAACCACCCGGGTTTCTATACATTTTTGTTTTGATATCATTGCTACAAATGTCCTCCAATGACACGAGTTGATTTATGTTCACGTTACTGATATGTTCGTCTGTTAATCCATGTCATTTTCTCTATTTTGTTTATTTGTTTGTTTTCTGTAAACATTGTAATATTTTATGCAATAAACTATTTGTTTTGCATTGTATTTACGAAAACTGTAATTGAAATACCACTTCATATGTCTTGTGGAGTATCTATCCAGTGCACTAAACAATTGCTTGTTCCTAGTTTCCAATCTATTTATCCTGACGGATAAATAAGCAATGATTGATGTCTACCGATTTCATTATAAGGTTGTAAGTCGCCACGTAATTTATCTTAAAGAACCTTTAGGGCTTCTGGATATTAACACTGTCTACAAAACGGAGAAGCATTTATCTTCTTGTATTTTCCTGCTCTACCTCAATAGCCTTGTATTTACAGCTTGTTTTCTTGTGAACAAGAAATGTGCACAAAGTCTATAAAAGGAGATATTTTATAAATAATCTCAACTTCTATTATTACCTTGAAATGTCTCGTCACATTAATTCGCGTTCATGTAAGATTATATTTTTCTCAATCAAAGGTGTTTGAATAGAAGTGACACACGAATTAATATCCATGTTGAATTGCAATATAGAAAAGGTAATTCAAATTTCAATGTTGTCTAAAAATCCAAACCCCTCCCTATTTATCGGCAAAGTCAATTGTAACATAATTTGCACATCACATGACTTATGATCTTTTCCTTTTGAATGAGATTTTATTTTTATAAGAAGGTACAGAGCAACACAAGATGCCCAGAGGGCCTTATCGGTCACCTGAATCAAATGAGCAGGAACATGTTAAAGTTAACTAAAAGCGCAACTCCACAGCACCACCATTTCTTGACAGTCTTTTTTTTCTCTTGTACAAACTTATTTAAAGACTCAAATACCAAATGTGAATTCAATGCAACAATAGAACAATATGACATTTCTTAATATATACCATATTTACCCCCTTTTTGGCCCCTTTTGGGGCCCCAAAGGGAGATAACTCCATGATTTGTAAGAATCTGAAGCGGCTTCCCATTGGAATGCTTCCTGCCAAGTATGGTAGAAATCTGTCCAATGGTTCTCAAAAAGAAGTAGAAAATGTTCAAAGTTAAGTAATAACGCGAACCCCGCCCATCCCCCATCCGCAGCACGGCCATTTATTGACGGATTTTTTTCTCTTGAACAAACTTTGTAGTCCTTGCCTTAAAGACTTTAACTTCCAAATGTGTATCCAATGTAACAGCCGGTTCATGAGTAGAAGATTTTTAAGATGTACCCAATTTACCCCCCTTTTTGGCCCTTTATGGGACCCCAAAGGGAGATAACTCCATGATTTGTACAAAATCTGAAGCGGCTTCCTATTAGGATGCTTCCTGCCAAGTTTGGTTGAAATCCGTCCAATGGTTCTTAATAAGAAATCGAAAATGTTAAGTTAACTAATAACGCGACCCTCCCTTCCATCCCCAGCACGGCCATTTCTGGACGGATTTTTTTTTGTCTTGTACAAACTTTGTTGTCCTTGCCTTAAAGACTCTAAAAATCAAATGTGAATCAAATCCAACAGCCGGTTCATGAGAAGAAGATTTTTTAAGATGTACCCTATTTAACCCCTTTTTGGCACCTTATGGGGCCCCCAAGGAAGATAATTCCATGATTCGTACAAATCTGAAGCGGCTTTCCATGGGGATACTCCCTGCCAAGTTTGGTTGTAATCCGTCCAATGGTTCTCAAGAAGAAGTCGAAAATGTTAAAAGTTAACGCACGACGGACGACGGACGACGAACGACGCACGGCGACGGACGAAACACGGTCGCAATAGGTCACCATGACCTTCGGTCAGGTGACCTAAAAACGTGGTGGTGTGGATGCATTCTAACTTTGGTATTGAATTCGTAACCCTATGTTGTCGATAAAATAAAAGAATCGCTATTTTTTGAAATATCATCTCCTCCCCCTCTTATCTGTAGCTCCGACTTTAAAGTTTTGTTTGATTTGAAGTAATGTTCTACGATCTCAAACACGTAGGCCTTTTATGTAGAATGCCCGTAATTAATAATTCTATTTTTACAGCATGTGGTTGTTTATTGTTCATCACATCAAATAAATCTACATGAGCCAGGATCTGGAAAAAGGTCCCTTATAGCATTTTTAAAAATTAAGTTTCAAGATCAGCCTGTTGTCAAATGCAGTCCAATATGCATCATTGCTGCTCTCTTCAAGTTTCTACAGGTCACGAAGAAGCTATTAGAGAACAACATGGATCCTGATCAGACTGTGCATATGCACAGGCTGATCTGGATCTATGTTGGGCTCAAAAGCCTTAAGGGACGTTTTTCCAGATCCCGGCTCACATGTATAGATTACTATCAATTTTATTACCCTCTTTACAACGCAACATGGGAATGCACTTCTGATGTATTCGTTACCCATGTGTCTTAAACTTGGCTGTTTTAAGTTTGTCTCAGTCATTACAGTTGACGTAAAGAAAGATAAAAGTGATCGTCAGTTTATCAGCATTTCCATTTGTGACTGATGGCGTGGGTCCAGTATTTGCAACGGTACATGTTGTGTATCAGGATCCTGGCAAAAAGGAAAGAAAAGTGATATTTTCTACTTGGTGCAAAACTAATCAATCAACACTTTTTGTATGCGTTTCTCTGTTATTGGGATAACATAACATCAAAAACAATATGTTAAAATTGTCTATGTAATTGGATGTGTCATCCGCCACCTTGAATTATGACTTAGAAGAGAACGAATACAGCATGATTAAGGTGGACAACTCAAAAGAGAGGAGGAGCGTCACAAATTGTTCACATTTGAAGTACGTTGAACTTTCACCCTAACAAGACATAGTTTCGACGTATTTGATAATCAAATCTTAAAAGAAATATTCAGACAACAGAGGATAAATGTTGATGACTAGAATTTCCTTCTTTTGTCTCAATATTTTATGTATTTATGCAAAACTGTACAGCAATCCTATCTTTATCCAGATCAAATTTGACGTCTGATGCAGCTTGGTACTGGTAAACCTTAACATTTTGATTTTTTGGAAAGTTTTAAGGAGTTTGTCATTTCACTTACAAATGATACAATAGAGAAATTGTCCGATGCTTGTCAGACTTATTGGGCGCTATGATTTAGTTGGAAGACTTAACGTATACAACCCATCATTAGCACTAAAGGACCAGAGGCGAAATTTGAAAAGTACAGTAATTACTAAACGTTGTTTCATTTCCATTCCAAATACAGACATAAACATTTGAACAGTTTAGAATTTTGAATTGATGCATACTTATGAAATTATTTGTTAAAAATGTTCAGAATTACCTCCCTTGAATATAGAGTAAAATAATATTTGTAAGTTATTTTCTTTTTGAAGCATAATATTAAAATCTGGCACGGTGAATTTTATTTGAAGTATATTTACATGCGTGTGTAATTGAATGCATTTCTTATGGCTAGAAAGTGGTGTTTTAAGGATGAGTCATATACCTTAAGAATCCGAATGCCTAGGGTACAAGTACCAAACTTAATTATTTGGTCTGAACAAAAAGTCGTCCCAATTTGTTCGCCTTCATTAAGTCATATAAAATAGATACAAATGAGATTTGAGCGCCAGTATTAGATTAATGGCATTGTCTTGACACTTTAGATCGCGGGTTAAAGTAGATGCTTGTGTAGATACAGCAAATAAACGTTATGATAACTTGAAAATGTACCAACACCAACATATACCTGGGGCATATTAAGATATAATGGTACCACGTCGGTAATGTTTTCTTAAGACACTCAACTTACATACCCTGCAGACGACAATTCACTATACGGCCATTTAGCTCCAGCATTTTTTTATTCAATAACGAGAAAAAATATTTACTTCAAAATTTATAACAAAATTGGAAGTCTAATATCTTTTTGTCTGGCTTAGGACTGAGACCATTTCTTATTCATGAACATTTCTATAACCATGGATTGTTTGTATCAGTCCATTTCTTAGTCCAAAGAAATATTTGTCTGGAATTGATATCAAATGAGAACAGTCTAAAATCGCTGATGTTTGGAGAATTTTGCATTTCTACTAGAAAGGTCGAGATATTTTACGCTGTTGACAAAAATCAATAATTTTGGAGCGTGATAGTTGTTGTTGAAAATACAAATTAGAGTAAAGGTAAGTAAATGTACTATTATAGATTATTGTTTAAAACTTCAGAGATGCCTATATCTATACCTGCTAAGAAGTATTGATAACTTGGATTGGAATGGATAATCACAGAGGAAAATCCGATAACGGTATTAAGGAAACATCAGCCGATGTTTTACAATTCCCTAGTGGTTCCAATAGCCATGTGCGTCTGGCAGCAAACGGTGGGAAACAAATAGATTGATGAGGTGATCAGAACTGTGACCAAATGCCCTCTCTTTGTGATTATTTTGTTTCACCTAAAACCAGCATGACGGTATTCATCCTTCAAATAGTAGATGCGATATTCTGCAACTCACTTAAGAAACCCACCTTTCTATGTACTAGACATAATGATACATACATTGTCTACAATATGAAATTCGCCATGCAGAGATTCGACGTTATTTCATCGATTACAGTGTCTTAAACACATTTCGTCGCTTGTCAACAAATACTGCCGCAGTTTCCAGGTTTTGTTGCATCGATTCACGATTCACGAATTTATGAAAAACTTCTACCTTCCAATGTTTAAGACGTCGTCCGAATAATTGTGAAGTCGCGTGAATCTCATAATGGATGGGCTACCTCAATCCTAATTTTAATGCAAACTCAAATGAAATTAATTTCATGAATCATTATGTGAATATCACCTATTCCATCACCAAACATAAAATCTTATGTACATGTGCTTATAGCGTAGGTTCTTTATTCATTATTAAAGATAATCGCTTTGGTACGATATATCTAAACAATTACTCGATGCAAGTATCATCTGTTACCTTAAGAGCACAAAATACACGCTAAACCTGAATTTACAATTCCCGCTGGAAAAATACTCTAATTGAAATTGATTGAAACAAATGTTTTGATTCCTATGCTGGAAACAAATGTGTCAATTATTTCGAGCTTTTGAAAATGAGTCCGATATTTTTGTGAATTATAGAAGAAACGTGAGCAATCAACACTTTGATTTGAAAGAGAAGCAAAGTATGATTGATGACTCCAAATTTAGCACAAACTACTGGTTCAGGTTTAGTTCTTTGGATGCAAATTGTATGAGCTTTCTTCTACATGTATGTTTTCTTTAAAACGCTATTATTAGGGATGTTGAGTCCATGCCTACTCAAACTTCATCTATTTCTGTAAATGCAATTGACACTTAGAAACAACTGATGAAATAAAGTTTATGATTTACTTTACTACTTTCATTTATTCGAGCAAGCATGGTCTTAACATTTCAAGTACATATTGCAATACTTATCATCAGTATAAATGATTCGTATTGGAAACTATTTATGCTATACGTATTACGGAGTGTGGGCATTCAGATTTACATAAACTCAAATACAACTTTGTCACATGTTTTAGTTTGTATCCACTCTTGGCTGAGCGGCGTGTGTTTGTGGATTATTCAAACCATAGAAGCATTTGGCCCTTTCTAGTAAGTTGCTAATCTTGAAACAACTCGGTTGCTTAATCAAACTTTCATGAGACACACGGCTACCGATGTTCTATTGTACACCGTCTTGTCCAAATACCACCATAAAACACGGGGTTTATTCTAGAAATCAGCTTGTGTGCACAGTTATCATGTCTGGTTCTAAATTGAATTACCCCTATTCCGCGGTACTAGAAAAAATCTTAGCTCTAGTCGTAGAAGGACATTTTAACCCCATTACCAAACGACAAAATTTGAGTTCTTCCAAATTCGAAGGTGATGCAAACGCCAATTCCAGGTTAATGATTTTTTTTATTTATTAATTGGACGTCCGAAAGGACGTACAATTCTTATAACCACTTTTGGACAGGCGAAATGGGTTTTCATTACCAAAAAACCCTTTCTCAGACTCAATTGCCAGTTGACCAAAATTCAAAATAGATTTTGCGACCATACAGGAAAACTGTCGTATCTTTTCCTACTTTCTATGTGTTCTCTAACAAATACTATAAGATTCATTGGCCGATTCAATTCATGCCACGTCTTAACCAACTTTACGATCTTTTTTCGATTTAATCATTTCCTTGTAGTTTTTTTACTTTCGTAATATTTATTGTGTAAAGGGTAAGATCTTTAGAAAGCGATACATGCATACACTATGGTTATAATGTAAACAGACACCCTATATCATCAGCAGCAGCGATAGCTCAAACGGGAAAGGATTAACATCGCAACCTTTTTTCAATTTGAAATTTGGAACGCCGTTGGTTCAAAACCAGTTCGGATTATTTCTTCTGTAAAACGTTTGTTTTTCTTGATGTGTTTACTGAAAACACACATTTTAGAATGATTACCCAATTTAATGCACGTATTGTGTATGATAGGTTCCTTTTCTTTGATCATTGTTGTTTAAGTCTTTGACATATTTAAAGGAACGGGGTTTCCACGAGACGTACTTTGGAACCAGGGTTTTGAAATTGATTATCGGGGAGTGAGTTCATTTCGCAACTCGGGTTCGACTCGATGACAAATCGGGGTTCCATCTGAACAGCCTCAGATGAGACACTAGTGAAATCCACCTATTCAGAAAAATAGTTGCTCTTACGAGTTTTTGTTTTCTCCAGCATCTGTATCACTGATATTCGACAGTATCATGACCTATTTACATACTGATCGATGGTCATGACAACAATGATTATTACTAGTATAAAACTAAGTGACAGCGATCTGTATTTATTTCGTTTAAGCGACCCGTTTACGTGTATTGAGCTAAGAAGATGAAGCAATGGGTCTGCAACAGATGGTACCTGGATCATCGTATGAATATGTTTACAGATAGGGACATTGCTATTCTCAAATTTTCGTTGATAATTATATGAACATTTAAATTGCTTATTGTACTCCACTGCCATTTTCCCGACGGCACGTTCCCAAATTCTTCTTTTTATGCACATCTGTAAGTGTAAGGATGCTGCGGTAGTACTTGTATGAGGAATCCATGGTTAGGTGCTCCAATTCATCTGGTATTTTGTTTCAGGAAAAGTATGTATTGAATTTGTTTTGTAACCACAACCAGGGAAAACTGCTACCGTGTTTTTTTTTCTTTTTTTACTCTAAACAGGAATAAAAATCAAAGTGCTTGGAGCACTATATTAAGACGCCTCTCATTGATTGAGCGGAATTGTATGTAAATGATCGGCGTTTCATTACTTTATTTCGTTGAATTTGTGTTAAGATCGATTCTAAATCACTGCGGACGTTTTTTCGCCAACGATGGTGGAGATAGAAGTCGAACAAGAGTGCCATGGTCACAATATACGCCGCCACTTATAAAACTTGAGACAAAAAAATGACATTGACAAGGATTTATAAATATTCACACAAAAACCTGTAAAAAGTTGTGTTCACAAAAAGGTTTTTATAAATATCCAGTCAAAAACCTGGAAGGAATTGCGTTCACGAGACTGAAATATCATTAAGCCATAGAGACTAAGATTGAAGGGGGCATAACTCAGGCAAAAATCAATGAACCATAAAATCCTTACTTCATGCACATCTACCAATTAAGGTAATAACATCCACCAAGTTTCATAAGGATCCAGTCAGAATCTTAGAAGAAGTTGTGTTGACAAGGCTGCAATTTCAATCAGCCCCAGAGACTAAGTTTTAAGGGGGCATAACTCTAGAAAAAATCAATGAACCATAAAATCCTTCCTTCATGCAAATCTACCAATTGAGGTGATTGACCAAGTGTCATTAATATCCAGCCATAAACGTAGGAGGACTTGCGTTGACAAGGCTGCAATTTCAATAAGCCCCACAGGCTAAGTTTTAAGGGGGCATAACTCTGGCAAAAATCAATGAACCATAAAATTCTTCCTTCATGCACATCTACCAATTGAGGTGATAACATTGACCAAGTTTCATTAAGATCTAGCCAGAAACTTAGGAGGAGTTGTGTTGACAAGGCTGCAATTTCAATAAGCCCCAGAGACTAAGTTTTTAAGGGGCATAACTCAGGCAAAAATCAACTTACCATAAAATCCTTCCTTCATGCACATCTACCAATTGAGGTGATAACATTGACCAAGTTTCATCAAGATCCAGCTAGAAACTTAGGAGGAGTTGCGTTGACAAGGCTGCAATTTCAATAAGCCCCAGAGACTAAGTTTTTAAGGGGCATAACTCTAGCAAAAATCAACGAACCATAAAATCCTTCCTTCATGCACATCCACCAATTGAGGTGATAACATTGACCAAGTTTCAAGAAGATCCAGCCAGAAACTTAGGAGGAGTTGCGTTGACAAGAAAAGTGGACGGACGTACGGACGGATGGACGGACGGATGGACGGACGGACAGACGGAGAAGATGACGCCAATATACATCCGCCTCCGGCGGCGTATAAAAAAAGATGATTAAAAAGAACAATGTCTGAGTAGAATTCGAACCCAGGGCCTTCCGGATATAACATGTGTAAAGAGTACAAGGTGAGTGCTCTGCTAAGTGAGCTATCGCGGCTTTCATTTATGTAGCGCGTTGGCTTACATTTTGAATAAATTGCTTTGTAGCGTACTTTTCTAAAATCAATGAAAAGTATAACTGACGACAATACTCATAGTAAACCGAAACAAGAAGACAAAAGTGCTAATCGCATGGCCTTAATTGAATTTGGTAATCAAATTAATAGTGATTATTCATAGCGACAAATCAGTTGTCTTGAAACGGCAATCAAATCAATTTGAAGCCTGAGAAGGGTTTTCTGGTATTAAAGCCGATTTCGTATGTCCGAAACCGATCTTATAGAATTAAACACAGAAGAATGAATAAAATATCTTTCGTTCATGTACAATCCCGCTCAATCAATCAGAGACGTCCAATTACAGTGCTCTCAGCACTTTGATTGGTCTTTTGGGGTAGAAAACTTAATGGGAAATGAAGAAATTGCTTGTCACAAGCCATTTCTCCATTTTCCATTATGTTTTCCAAATGCATTATCTTGTAGAGAGTCAAAAGTTATTGTGTGGTAATGGGTTGATGCGCAATGTGAAAACGTTTCGTTGTTTTAATTACAATCTTGAAATCAGGATATTTTAATAAGTGCTCTATACTAGCGCAATTTCAAAAATTTAATCCATTATTGCTAGAAACACAAACATTTAATTGTTTGACAATTACAACGTGGAAATCATTCGGTGCATTTGATATAAGGTTATACGTTAGAGTTTTTAGAGGACGAAATAATTGTATTCAGTTTTGGAAGTATTAATCATCAGACTATCTATCGAAATGGTTCCAAGGGTTGCATGAGGTTCCGCTTGTATGCTTTAATGCGCAAACAACAAATGCATAGAATTTACGAGTCTCAGCATGTTAAAAAATGTCAATTGATTGAAGATCACTATTAACTCTTAGGCTTGAAAAAGATGAGAGTGCAACATGTTATTCATTTTTGCAAATCCCAAGATATGCTATATGTACATGTTAAAGATATGCACTCTCTTTATATGATTTTATTTAATAGTGAAACTCTTTAACATTCAAGAATTATTTGGGTTTCCATACAGTTTCTTTCTTTGTATATCATTAGTTGACATGTCCTCCAATTATCTGAAATACGAAAACTGTAATTTGAAATGTCACTTCATATGTATGGTCACCAGCTGTACATTGCAATTAACAATGTCCAATTCCAGGTCAAACATCTATTTAACAAGACTGGTAAAAAAGCGATGCTTTATCTCCCATTACATTATAAGGCTGTTAGTTGCCACGTGATTTATCTTGCGGGTCCTTTAGGGCTTCTGGATATTAACAAGACAGAAAGATATTACTGTATTTTATTTATGTACAATTGCTTCTACTTTTGGCAAAACGGACAAGTCCCGTCTTAAAATTTCGTTTTCCTGTATTGCGATATTGTTTCTTGGTTTTTGAAAGAGAGGCACAAAAGTCACACTGTGTCTCTTTGGCAGGTTAATATGCATATTTCAAAGCCGCACGGAAATAGAAATTCATAGAAAAATAAAATAAATGTCAACTTACTAATCTTTCCCTCTAAAATACCCAGGATGGTGACATATTTGTTATATAAATATGACATGTAATAATTGCAGGTCGATATGTAGCATGACCGGCTTTATCTATTTAGTATCATACAGGATCATGTTGAGCAAAAGTCCACCAAGAGAACCCATAGACCATTATCACTTTTGTCATCTACCGTATAATGTGATACGGAAATGCACTGCCGATGTGCTCGATACTCCTACGTCTGAAACGATTTCATTAATACTATTTCCTGGTGGGTGAAAAAGACAATTGATCGAGTTGACCCACAGTTTATCTGAATTTCCAATAGTGACTGGTGGAATTTACCATGTAATATGATGTAACCAGTCTCTGACAAAAATGAAAGAAACCGATAGCTTTCTGCTCTGCACTAACCCTAATCAATCAAACACACTTTTTCTAGGCATTTCTGTGTTGTTTCTTTGACAAGAACAGAAAAAAACAAATAGTAAAATATAATTGTGTAATTTGATGAGCCGTCTGTCACCTTGTATCAATATTTGTAAGAGAAGGAATACAACATAATCAAGGTAGACATGTAAAAAATAGAAGCTTCGCAAATTGCTTATATTTGCAGAGAGTTTAACATTTCCTAGATAATATTTGGTTTTGACGTCTCAAACGGTTGATGACCATCATTTTCGCTTTCCCTTTAAAACATGTGTATCATATGCAAATTGTACATAAATCCTATCTTGGTCAACATAAATTATGACGTCTGAAGCAGCTTGCAAATTATTTCACTCTAAACCAGGTAGGAAATTCAGTTACAGATGATACAATAAGCAAATAACGGATGCTGGTCGGACTTGTGTGGTCTAATGATAAGACTACGAATTCGAGTACCACAGACATTGTGGTATGTTGAATAAAACGGCGCCATAGTTGATCTTCTGTGCCAAAGCTTATTATAAATGATACACCAATGAGAGTCAAAAGCCACCGTGATAGTTCTGATATTTGTGCTGGCTTGACATTTGATGACCGACGGTTAAAATGTAACGTTGTTTGAATATGTTTGAGTTGATAAGGATTCGTTTCCCATAAGAAACATTTTACTACGGTATTACTTAACAGTTGCTCAATTTAAGTATTATCTCGCTTCTTTTCAACAAAAACGTTGTAACTGTTGCTTAAAACAAGCTGCAGTGATAAGGTTTTTGTTGAACAGCGATGATCTATTACATTATTATTACCCAAAGCACACAAAAACACACGCGCAAATCCTGCATTTACAATTCCCTCTGGAAAATAATCTAATTGTAATTGATTGAAACAAATGACATGAACTGTATGCTGGAAACAAAAGTGTGTCAATTATTTCGAGTTTTTGAAGAAGAGTCAGATATGTGTTGTAAATTATACATGAAACGTGAGGAATTAACACTACGATTTGAAATAACAGAAAATTAAGATTGATACATCCAAATTCAGCACAAACTAGTTGAGTTTAAGTTTTCTAGAAGAAGATTTTAAAAGCCATATTCTACAGGGTTTTTATGCCCTGGTATCGAAAGATCGGTGGCATATTGTTTTACTCGTGTCTGTCTGTCTGTCCGTCCGTCTGTCCGTCTGTCTGTCTGGCCGGGCCAACGTCCGGGGGTTTATGTGGTTCAATCCGTCCATAATTTATATGAAATAAGAACAATTCAACTCAAACCATGCCATTTTATGTGGCACTTTTCTTCATAAAGATCAAAGATAAAACACTTAATCCTGAAATGTTGGCGCGTCCGTCCGTCTGTCTGAAAACATTTGCATTTTCTCCAACAGTATTTGACATACAAAGCTCAAACCTGGTATGCAACTTCCTTTCACTGATATCTATCTCCGTACAATTTGACCTTCCTCAAGGTCATCCGTTAACCCTTATCAAACCTTTACTCTACGAAAACTTAACATTTTAAAAGAATGGCTCTTTCGGGGGCATTTGTGTTTCACCAACACATCTTGTTTTCAAATGATAGTATTATGGATATTGAAACTAAGGACATCCCTATTTAAGTTCTAGTTCATTCAAAAACGCAAATTCCACTATAAAAATATTAATAAAATCATGTCCTTCATACAGTTTGCATTATACTCTATTCCTTTCATTCATTCGGGCTTGGTTTAATATTCCATGTAAACATTGAAATGTCCATGATCAGTATAAACGAATAGTATTGAAAGACAAGATAGGGCCTGTATCGCTCCACCGACTATATTTCAATGAATGAGGCAGTGCAGATATAGATGTTTTAAGTCTGATAAACCCTGTCCTGCATTGCCACGCCAGTCAAAATTTCATGTACAATTTAAGTCAAGGGCTGCACAAGGAACATTCTGCCAAGATTTGTCCTAAATTTGTCAAAAAATGATTTTCAAAGTCAAGGGCTACACAAAGAACATTCTGCCAAGTTTGGTCTAAATTTACCTAAAAGTTGATTTTCAAAATATGAATATGTGTTTTTTCTATGTCTGATAAGCCCTACCCTGCCACGCCAATATTTATAAACCAATGAAAATTTCACCCACAATTTAAGTAAAAGGCCACCCTAGGAACATTTCTGCAAAGATTTGACTTAATTGGCTTAATGGTTGATCCTTAAAGAATTATTTTGTTTTTTCTCTAAACCTGATAAGCCCTGTCGTGTCAAGACCACATCTATGGACGAATCATAATCAATTGAACTATTTAGGTAAGGGGTCACAAAAAGAACATTTCTGCCATGTTTGGTCAAAATTAGCCCACTGATTTAAGAGGAAAATATTTTTAAAGAACAAAGTTAATGCACGGATTGGCATACGGACTGACAAAAGGACGCACGGACGCAAGACGGACACTACACCATGACAATAACTCGCTGGCATTCGGCCAGTGGATCTAATGGTTATTCTATCTTAAAAAGAGCGGACATTAAGGAGAAATTTCGTCATACATTCCAACACATTTGTACAAATCGGAACTTGTTTTATTTGGCATCCTGTCTGATCTGCTCACATTTGTGAATTATTTAAACTGGAACCATTTTTACCCCCGTCTAGAGAGTTGCTAATCTTGAACTCGCTCGGTGTTTAATCAAACTTTCATGAGACACTCTGCTATCTGATGTTCTATTGTACACCGTCTTGTTCAAGTACCACCATAAAACACGGGGATTATTCTAGAAAACGGTTTGTGTGCAGTTTTGATGTCTGGTTCTAAATTAAATTACCTTTATTCCGTGTCCAGAAAAATGCCCAGCTTTATTCGACGAACGACATATCAAATCGTAAGGTTAAACTATTTCTTTTTTTAATTACAGTCTTGAAATCAGGACATTTTCCCTAATGCTCTATTCAAGCGTAATTACACAGATTAAACCCATTATTGCTACACATATTTAATTGTTTGACAATTACAACGTGAAGAGCTTTCGGTGCATTTGAAAAAAAAGGTTATACGTTACAGGTTTTAAAGGACAAAATAATGCTATCTAATTTCGGAAGCGTAACCATCAGACAATGGATCGAAATGTCTCCATGGGTAGCATTAGGCTCCGCATGTACGATTTTAGTTCTAAAAAATGATTAGAATTAACAAGCCGGAGTATGTTATTAAAAGTCGATCAAGATGGTAGATCTTTACCAAATGTTTATCTTGAACTAGATGAGCGTGGAATAGGGTAGTCAGATCATATAAAAGAGTGTTTACAATACTCAATATATGAGTACATGTACCGTGCTTAGCATTCTTTTTTATTTCATTTTACTTTATAGCACAACAGAAATTACCCGGGTTTCCATATATGTTTATGCTCCCCGATCAAATTTAGGGGGAGCATATAATCGCCACACTGTCTATCCGTCCGTCCGTCTGTCCTTCCTTCCTCCCTTCCTTTCTTCCTTCCTTCCCTCCTTCCTGCCTTCCTTCCTTCCGTCCGCACACGGCCATATATATATCATCAACCATTTAACCAAATTAGATGAAACTTCATATATGAACTCCTTGGAATTTGTCCATTTGACTTTTTGCCGTTTCTGAATTTGGGGCCTCGTCACGGAAAAAAGGATCCTTAAAGTAGAAATTTATCTGTCTCTAACATCTGTTCATCTTATGGTCAGAATGTAATGAAACGTTGTACTTATGTAATAAATGAAATGTTCTAAAACCTTATACTATTTTCGATCAAAGTATAAAAAGCCTGTCATGGAAAAAGGGGGGGCAGAATGTATTTTTGTGAAAAACACTTATTCGGAGAGCATAATACGTCTATGACAGCTCTTGATTGTTTTGATGTCCTTGCTATACATTGTCCTCAAGTGATCTGATTTGATTTACGAAAACTCTTTTTGAAATATCATTTCACATGTATTTTGGATCAGCTATCCAGTGCAATAAACCATCGCTTGTTCCTAGTTTACAATCTATTTATCTTGACGGATGAATAAGCAATGATTGATGTCTACCGATTTCATTATAAGGTTGTAAGTCGCCACGTAATTTATCTTAAAGAACCTTTAGGGCTTCTGGATATTAACACTGTCTGCAAAACGGAGAAGCAAGATCTTCTTGTATTTCCCTGCTCTACCTCAATAGCCTTGTAACTACAGCTTGGTTTTTGTGAAAAAATGTGCACAATGTCTATAAAAAGATATATTTCATAAATAATCTCAACTTCTATTATTAACTTGAAATGTCTAGTCAAATTAATTCACGTTCATGTAAGATGATATTTTTCTCAATCAAAAGTGTTTGAATAGAAGTGACATACAAATTAATATCCATGTTGAAATGCAATATAGAAAAGGTAATTCAAAACCCAATGTTGTCTAAAATCCAAACCCCTCCCTATTTATCGGCAAAGTCAATTGTAACATAATTTGCACATCACATGATTTATGATCTTTTCATTTTGAATGAGATTTTATTTTCATAAGAAGGTACAGAGCAACAAATACGTGGTGGTGTGGATGCATTCTAACTTTGGTATTGAATTCGTAACCCTATGTTGTCGATAAAATGAAAGAATCATTACATTTTGAAAAGTCACCTCCCCCTCTTATCTGTAGCTCCGACTTTATAGTTTTGTTTAATTTGAAGTAATGTACTACGATCTCATACACGTAGGCCTTTATGTAGAATGCCCGTAATTAATAATTATGTTTTCACATCATGTGGTTGATTATTGTTCATTACGTCAAATGAATCTATAGATTACTATCAAATTTATTACCGACGTTAGAACACAACATGGGATGCACTACTTTGTTACCCATGTGTCTCAAAAAAACCGTTATGATAACTTAGAAAATGTACCAACATCAACATATACCCGGAACATATTCAAATATGATGATACCACCTCTGTAATGTTTTCTTCAGACGCTCAACAAACAGACACTGCCGACGAATATTCACTATACGGTCATTAAGCTCCATCATTTGTTTATTCAATAACAAGAAAAATATTTACGTCAAAATTCATAACAAAAATTGAAGTCTTATTTCTTTTTGTCTGGCTTAGGACTGAGATTATTTCTTATTCATGAATATTTTTATAACTTGCTCACGCTCTGATATTGTTTGTATCAGGCAATTTCTTAGTCAAAAAATTTTTGTCTGTGAATTGATATCAAATGAGAACAGGCTAACATCGCTGAAATTTGGAAAATTTGCGTTTCTAATTGGAAAGTCGATATGTTTTACCCTTTCCAAAACGACAAAATTTGAGGATGAGTCCAATTTGAAAGTTGCTAAAGACGACAAAACAGATGTTGATAAAGATAGAATGTGTGTAAAGTATAGCACGGAAAATGCTGAGACCACAGGAGAAAATGCTGGTTATCAGCATTTTCTTCTTTCGTCTAAATATTTTCCCGAGTCTATTCTATTACAGACGTCAAAACCAGGTCTTGTTTTGGAAAGTTTTTTTTGCTTGCAAAAATCAATAATTTTGGAGCCTGATACTTACTGTTAAAATTAAACATTAGATTAAAAGTAGTTATATGTCATATTTAAGATTATCATATAAGGTTTATGAGATGTCTATCTGTACCTTCTAAGAAGTATTGAGAACTTGGATTGGAATGGATAATAGTAAAGGAAAACACGATAAAGATATAAAGTAGAAATTAAGGTATCCAACCCCTCAAAAGCACCAAAGACCCAGATGCGAAATTTGAAAAGTGTCAAGGTATCAACTTTTTAAGTTTATTTACAAGAGTGCGGTATTAGATGCATTTCGTATGGCTAAAAAGTGGCGAATTTTTGTGGGTCTGTAAACCTTAATCGATGTTTTACAACTCCCTAGTGGTTCCGATAGCCATGTGCGTCTGGCAGCAAACGGTGAGAAACAAATAAATAGATGAGCTGATCGAAACTGTGACCAATGCCCCTCTCTTTTTTAATTATTTTGTTTCACTAAAAAACCGGCATGACGGTATTCATCCGCCATGTTGTAGAGCGATATTCTGCAACTCACAGAAGAAACCCACCTATGTATTGTAAAGGTATGTACAAGACATAATAATACATACATTGTCTGCAATATGAAATTCGCCATGCAGAGGTGCGACGTTATTTCATCGATTACAGTGAGTGAAATACATTTCGTCGTTTCTCAACCAATACTACTGTAACTGCAGTTTCCAGTTTTTGTTGAAAACCTTCGGTTCACGAAATTTATTAAAAACTTTTACCTTCTAATGTTTAAGGACAGATCCTCCAGTTGTTACTGCGCAACTTACTGCGCATATCCTAAATAACGAAATAAAGCTGTTTCAGTAATTGGCCTTTTTCAGCAAATGTATTTTTTACATTTAGTTAATGTTTGGTTGATAAATGACAAGACCCTTTTCGGTTATTTCAATTTTCTCTGTTGGTCAATTAAAGTGTAATAGTACTCGGATGGTACATTTCGCTTTTTGTTACGCGTTCAACATGTTGCGTTAGCGATAGGAAACGGAGCAACAAAAGCAAAGTGGTGTCTTTATGAGCTAGTCCGCTTCAGATGGACACAAAAGATGACACTTTTTATTATCTAAAGCTGGTAATAAGGAAGAAAATTGATAAAAGTAGTGAAACAATTTCGGACAGAGCTGCAAAAAGTAAACCAAATTTTACTTATAACTAAGAAAAACGTTTGGTTTGATATATTTTTCTTTCTTTGTTTTTGTAGGTATGACCAAGCTTTATGTCTATACCAAAAAGGAAAAAAATCTTACCGCTGGAATATTTTTATTATCAGAAACGTTGCGAAAAAAAGAGTAATTTCAGCTATTTTGAAAGAATGTTTTACTAAAAATTTCAAAATCATCACTTAATTTCCCTATATTGATACTCATTTAGACAGAATAAAACATATTGAACACAATAAAGACTTATTTATGTAATCCTAGTCATTTCAAACACCTATTTTGTGGGTATTTAAGTGATACCTTATTTTTGCAATTTTAGACAAAAGTAGTCTCCCTTGAAATCCAATAACTTTTTAATTCGCTTGGTGACCTATAGTTTTTAAGTCATTTTTTTACTTCTCATATATTCAAATATCAGTACAGAAAAAATAAAAAAATTCTTACCGTAGGAAATAAATGGAGGATCTGTCCTTAAGACGTCGACCGAATAAGTTTGACGTCGCATGAATCTCATAATGGATGGGCTTCCTCAATCCTAAATTCAATTCAAACTCAAATGAAATTAATTTCATGAATCATTATGTGAATATCACCTATTCCATCATCAAACACAAAATCTTCTGTACGTGTCCTTATTGCGTACGTTCTTTGCATTCATTACGAAAGATAACCGTTTTGGTAATGTATCAGTACAACTAGATAATTGTTCGATTCAAGTATTATTATCTGTTACACGATTATTACCTTAAGCGCACAAAAATATACGCTAAACCTGAATTTACAATTCCCGCGGGAAAAAGACTCTAATTGAAATTGATTGAAACAAATGATTTGATCCGTATGCTGGAAACAAATGTGTGTCAATTATTTCGAGCTTTTGAAAACGAATCAGATATTTTCTTAAATTATGGAAGAAACGTGAGCAATCAACACTTTGGTTTAAAATAAAAGCAAATTATGATCGATGAATCCAAATTTAGCACAAACTACTGGTTCAGTTTTAGTTTTTTGGATGCAACTTGTTGGAGCATTCTTTTACAGGTTTTCTTTAACCCTTTCCCAAACGACAAAATTTTAGGGTTGTTGAATTCAAAAGCTGCTACAGACAACAAAATGGATCTAAATAAAGATTGGAATTGTGTGTAATATAGTCAAGAAAATATTGAGGCAAAAGGAGAAACTGCTGGTCATCAGCAGTTTCTTCTTTTGTTTCAATGTTTTCCCAATCCTATTCTATTAAGGACGTCAAAACCAGGTCTTGTTTGGGAAAGGGTTAAAAATGTTATTATTAGGGATGTTTAAACTTAATTCATACATACTCAAACTTCGCCTATTTCAGTCAAAAATACAACTGACACTTAAGAAACAACTAATGCTATAACGTTTGTGAATCACTTTACTCATTTCATTTATTCGAGCAAGTATGGCTAAACATTCCTCATACGAGTAAATATTGAAATACTTATCATCAGTATAAACGATTCGTATTGGATACTAGTAATTCTATCTTACGGAGTGTGGGCAATAAAATAGTTTTTTTTTCATAAACTCCAACACAACTTTGCAACATGTTGTTTGGTTTCCAGTCTTGGCTAGACTGCATGTGTTTGTGAATTATTCAAACTACAATCATTTGGCCCCGTCTAGTGAGTTGCTAATCTTGAAACAACTTGGTAGTTTATCCAACTTTTATGAGACACACGGCTATCCGACTTCATATCGCACACCGTCTTTTTCAAGTACCACCATAAAACACGACTTTTATTGTAGAAAACTGCTTGTGTGCACAGTTATCATGTCTGCTTCTAAATTAAATTACCCCTATTCTGTTACTAGAAAAAATCTAAGCTCTAGTCGTTCAATGACATATCAAATCCTAGTGTGAAAATGTTTCCTTGTTTTAATTACAGTCTTGAAATCAGGATATTTTAATAATTGCTCTATACTAGCGTAATTACACAGATTAAATCCATGTTTTGCTAGAAACATGAACATTTAATTGTTTGACAATTACAACGTGGAGAACACTCGGTGTATTTGAAATAAGGTTATACGTTACATCTTTAAAGGACAAAATAATTGTATATGGTTTTGAAGGTATTAACCATCAGACAATTTATCGAAATTATTCCAATGGTTGAATAAGGTTCCGCCTGTATGCTTTAATGCGCAAACAACAAATGCATAGAATTTACGAGTCTGAGCATGTTAAAAATGTCAATTGATTGTAAATCACTATTAACTCTTAGGCTTGAAAAAGATGAGAGTGGAACAGGTTATTCATTTTTGCAATACCCAAGATATGCTATATGTACATGTTAAAGATATGCACTCTCTTTATATAATTTCATTTAATATTGAAACTCTTTAACATTCAAGAATTATTTGGGTTTCCATACAGTTTCTTTCTTTGTATATCATTAGTTGACATGTCCTCCGATTATCTGAAATACGAAAACTGTAATTTGATATTTAACAAAACTGGTAAAAAAGCCATAATTCATCTCCCATTACATTATAAGGCTGTTTGTTGTCACGTGATTTATCTTGCGGGTCCTTTAGGGCTTCTGGATATTAACAAGACAGAAAGATATTACTTTATTTTATTTCTGTACAATTGCTTCTACTTTTGGCAAAACGTACATGTCCCGTCTTAAAATTTCGTTTTCGTGTATTGCGATATTGTTTCATGGTTTTTGAAAGAGAGGCACAATATTGCCAATACCCTTGCTGTTCTGTGACGTGAGATCGAATGGTCGACATTTTTTGGCTCTCGTGAAAATTTGGAAAAATTGGAATATATAACTGATTTGGAGCTATATTGGACTTTGATAAGAGGAATTATTGAGGAATTATTGATGGGCTGTTGTTGTTTGGGACTTTTAATCGTTTAGATGGGTCGTAGTAAGAAGAATAAAAGGAAAAATAGCCAAGAAGAAAATGGTGAGCAGAATTCAAAAGCCCCGCGTAATGGCGAGTCACCCGAAAAGAGCGTAAACAAGGACAATATTTCAGTCAGTGACTCCTTACGTAGTGCTAGGTCAACATTGTTCGAGATGGATAATGTATTTAGTACTCCCCCAGCATCTCCCTCGAAATTACGATCCATCCAGTCGGAATCACGGGCAGCACAAAAACATAGTGAAAAAGTTGACGGACATAGTGATAAAGTGAGATCAGACGAAGAATCAGACAAAGTTTTGGATTATCTCAAGAAAATGGACTTGGATATTAAATCACGGTTTTGTACGGTTGAGGAAAAGTTACGAAAATTGGATACATTGGAGGAAAAGGTTGGTCATTTTGATACTGAAATTAAGCGAATGTGGACTTTTTTTAATAATCCAGCCAAGAAATCTGATCAGGAGATACACGGTCTGAAGGATCGAGCGGACAATTTAGAATTTTCTATCGGTATGGCTTGTGATAAGTTGGAAAATTTAGAAAGGGAAAACAGTCGATTGAAGGATGATCTCCTTTACATGCAATCTCAGTCTATGAGGAACAATTTAATATTTGGTAATATCCCGGAGAAGAAGGACGAGCGTCCGGAGGAGACTGAGACGATTGTGCGGGATTTTATCGTGGAAAGGTTAAAAGTCGCACAGGACATTGTCGATGGTATCCAGTTCGAGCGTGTACATCGATTTGGGCAAAAGAGTGAACAGTATCCTTACCGCAATATAGTGGCAAAGTTTACCCTTTATAAGGATAGAGACATGGTAAAAAAACAAGGTGTGCAATTAAAAAATACCCCCTACAACCTATTTGAGCAGTATCCTCGTGAAATCTCGGAGAAACGTAAAAAACTATATCCGAAAATGAAAGATGCTATAAATTCCGGTTCAAAGGCTTGGATAAGCTATGACAAACTTTACATTGACGGAAAGCTTGTGAAAACGCCAGTGGAAAAGGACTAGTGGGACGCGGAAGGGCGGCTCAAATTATTGACATGGAACTGTAACGGGTTAACAAGTGACAAAAGGGAAAACCCGGATTTTGTTACATTTCTATCGTCTTTTCATATTATTTGTTTATTAGAATCATGGTGTTCTAAAGAATCTGATATTGATTTAAGTGGATATACATGTATAAATTTATATCGTAAATTTCGGCACAGAAACGCGCGCCGTAATAGTGGAGGTATTGTAATTTATATTAAGAATAATTTGGAAAAGGGTATAACTATTGTTAAAAATCATTTTGATACAATTATCTGGTTAAAATTGAGCAAAGATTTTTTCAAATTAAAACATGATGTTTACATTAGTTGCGTGTATATGTGGGGTGACAACTCGCCAGCATATAACGTGCATAATGTAGACTTATTCGAAATTTTGCAAAATGATATAGATTTTTATGATAATATAGGTACTGTTTATGTTTTAGGAGATTTTAATGCAAGGGTAGGGTCAAATTCTGATTACATAGATTTTGACCGCAATATTTCACAGTTAGATCATGATGAGTATGCACCAGACACGCCCATTCCACGATCTACCCTTGACATGAATACTAACACTTTTGGATTTAAACTTTTGGATCTTTGCAAGTCGACGTCCATGCGTATCGCAAACGGAAGACTTGGTAATGATACAAATGGTTCATATACTTATGCAAAAAGTAATTCTCATACTGTTATTGATTATTTATTATTAAAGCAAGTACATTTTGATACGATATGTAATTTTACTATTGAAAAGTTTAATGAATGGTCTGACCACGCCCCTTTATCGTTTTCATTGAAGTGTAACATTAAACATGACCCGCCTATCGAAACAAGGTCGATGCATTATCGGTGGAATAATGACTTAACTCGTGATTTTCGCAGACAAGTTATTGGCAAATTACCCGAGCTGAATAATATTATTTTAAATGCAGACGATTCAAGTCGTAAAAGTGTTAACGAAGTGTTGAACAATTTCGTTTCCATTTTTCGAAGTGTTTCGGATCCTCTTTTTTCTAAGGAAGTTGTTTCACATAATCGCCCAAAATTCACAGAGACACATAAAAAGGCAGTTTGGTTTAATGAGGAATGTAGAATTTCAAAGCGTCAATACCATGACGCTTTGAAATTGTACAACTCATTTAAATCACAAGAAAACAGAGAAAATATGTGCAGGCTGAAACGGGATTATAAATCTATTGTGAGGAAACATAAAAATGCCTATCGTAAAGAGCAATATAAAACTATAGAGAGATTGCGATTTTCACAGCCTAACGATTTTTGGAAACTTTTTTGTAAAAAGAAAAAAATGCTCGATTGTGATTTAAATATAAACGATTTTTATGACTATTTTTCGTCTATGTCAGATGACATCCAAACCGTGTATAATGTTGAATCAGAGAATTTTTGTACGGAAAATGATTTTGACTCGCCTTATTGTAATTTTGAAGAATTGGATCAGCCGATCACTGTTCAAGAAGTTGAAAATGTTATACGTACTTTAAAAAGAAATAAGTCAATTGGGAACGATTGTTTATTGAATGAATATTTTATAGAATGCTCGGACATTATATCGTCTCATCTTGCAGATTTGTTTAATGTTATTTATAGCTCTGGGGTTTTCCCTGATCAGTGGACCGAAAGTATAATTATTCCCTTGCATAAAAAGGGGGACCCCAGTGATGTGAATAATTATAGAGGTATTTCTCTAGTGAGTTGTTTGTCCAAGATATTTACGGGTATCCTGAACAAACGACTTTCTACTTTTTGTGAAAATAACGATGTCTTGTCCGATGCACAGTTTGGTTTTAGACCCAAACGATCAACTATTGACGCTTGCTTTATTTTACATGCCTTAATACAGAAAACATTGTGTGAAAAGAAACGCTTATATGCAGCCTTTATTGATTTAAAGAAAGCGTTTGACAGTGTCTATAGAAACGGCTTATGGTTTAAACTTTTTAATCTGGGAGTTAAGGGTAAAATGTTAAGAATAATTCGTGACATGTACTCCAAGGTAAAGTCTATTGTTAGAGTTCATGGGTCTTTTTCTAGCTCATTTGAAAGTAATGTCGGTCTTAAGCAAGGGGAGACAATCTCACCCATTTTATTTGCCATGTTTATTGATGATCTTGAATTATTTTTGCAGGGAGATAACTCGTGCGGGTTATCTCTCGAGCAAATAAGTATAATACTCCTACTTTTTGCAGACGACATGGTTATTTTGAGTGATACCCCAAGTGGTTTACAGACCAGTCTAAATAAATTACATGAATATTGTTCTAAATGGGGTTTAGAAGTGAATACAGATAAGTCTAAAATAGTCGTTTTCAGAAAAAGGGGTGGACTTAGAGAAAACGAGCATTGGTCATATCATGGTTCAGACATTGAGATTGTTAATGATTTTAATTATCTTGGTACATTATTTAATTATACCGGTTCTTTTACCTCTAACAATAAAACGTTAGCGGGGAAAGGATTAAAGGCATTGAATGTTCTTATAAGTAAAACTCGTACCTTTAATTTTCAGACATCTACACTTTTGCAATTGTTTGATGCATTTGTTGGCTCAATTTTATGCTTTTCCTGTGAAATTTCCGGTTTTAATAAATCGAAGGAAATAGAAAGAATTCATTTAAAATTTTTGAAAAAGTTATTAGGTGTTAAAACATCTACTTGCAATTATGCTGTCTATCATGAAACGGGTAGATACCCATTGTACATTAGCAAATATTGTAGAATTATAAAATATTGGGGAAAAGTGATTTTTTCTGATAACATACTTATTAATACGCTATATCGATCGCTTGTAAATAGTTCTCGGCATGGTTGTATTAATTGGTGCACAAATGTTAAAGATTTATTATACAGATATGGACTCGGATACGTCTGGGAAGATCCCTATTGTGTTAACCATAAAAACTTTTATAAAATCTTCAAGTCACGGTTGATTGACGATTTTCATCAAAATTTGTATGGTTATCTTAACAACAGTACTGTTTTAAATACTTATAAATTTTTGAAATTGCACAATGACATTGAAAAGTATTTGAATTTGTTACCTTATAAATGGTTTTCTTATATTGCGAAATTACGACTCTCGTCCCATTCCCTCAGAATTGAATCTGGCAGACATGGAGTAAATAGAATAGAACGAAATCAACGTAAATGCCAGATATGCAACGTAAATGAAATAGAGGATGAGTTTCATTTTCTTTTCATTTGCGAGGCATACTCTGAATTACGGAGAGATTATCTAAAAAGGAAATATTATATTCGACCAAATATGCATAAGCTTATTCTATTGTTCAATAACCCAAACAAAAACATTTTGATTAATTTGGCTAAGTTTATAAAAGAGGCTTTCGTCCGGAGAAATGGTATTTTGAATGATATTCAGACTGTATAATTACACCACATACAGCTCCAAACTAACTGATTTGTCATCTGCTTCTCTTCCACATACATTGTATATAATGTGTTATATTTTTGTCTACCATTTGATGATCACGTGTACTATTGTTTGTTTATATGTTTTGTTGTTTGACAAGAAACTGTAAAGTTTACGTCAATAAAAGTATTGTCTATTGTCTATTGTGTCTCTTTGGCAGGTTAATATACATATTCCAATACCGCACGGAAATAGAAATTCATAGAAAAACAAAATAAATGTCAACTCACTAATTTGTCCCTGTAAAATACCCGGGATGGTGACATATTTGTTATAAATATGACATGTAATAATTGCAGATCGATATGTAACATGACCGGCTTTATCTATTTAGTATTATACAGGATCATGTTGAGCAAAAGTCCACCAAGAGAACCCATAGACCATTATCACTTTGTCATCTACCGTATATAATGTGATATGGAAATGCACTGCCGATGTACTCGATACTCCTACGTCTGAAACGATTTCATCAAGACTATTTCCTGGTGGGTGAAAAAGACAATGATCGAGTTGACCGTCAGTTTATCTGAATTTCCAATAGTGACTGGTGGAATTTACCATGTAATATGATGTAACCGGTCTCTGACAAAAATGAAAGAAACCGATAGCTTTCTGCTCTGCACTAACCCTAATCAATCAACCACACTTCTTATAGGCATTTCTATGTTGTTTCTTTGACAAGAACAGAAAAAAAACAAGGAGTAAAATATAATTGTGTAATTTGATCAGCCGTCTGTCACCTTGTATCAATAATTGTAAGAGAAGGAATAGAACATAATCAAGGTAGACATGTCAAAAAATAGAAGCTTCGCAAATTGCTTATATTTGCAGAGAGTTCAACATATCCTAGTTAATACTCGGTTTTGACGTCTCAAACGATCGATGACCATCATTTTCGATTTCCCCTTAATTACATGTATATTCTATTGATATTTACAGAAATCCTATCTTTATCAACATAAATTATGACGTCTGAAGCAGTTTGTAAATTGATTCACTCTAAACTGGTGTAAAAGGGTTAGATAAGTTGTTATTTCAGTTACAGATGATACTATAAGCAAATAACGGATGCTGGTCAGACTTGTGTGGCCTAATGATAAGACTACGAATTCGAGTACTGCTGACATTGCGGTATCTTGTTCTTGAATAAAATGGCGCCCATCGTTGATCTTCCGTGCCAAAGCGTATTATAAATGATACACCTATGAGAGTCAAAAGCCACCGTGATAGTTCTGGCATTTTGTGCTGGCTTGACATTTGATGGCCGACGGTTAAAATGTAACGTTGTTTGAATATGTTTGAGTTGATATAGCCTTTACAAGGATTCGTTACCAAAAGAAGCCTTTTACTACGGTATTACTAGAAGGTTGCTCAAGTTAAGTATTATCTCGCTTCTTTTCAACAAAAACGTTGTAACTGTTGCTTAAAACAAGCTGCAGTGATAAGGTTTTTGTTGAACAGCGACGATCTGTTACATTATCATTACCCGAAGCACACAAAACACACGCAAATCCTGCATTTACAATTCCCTATGGAAAATAATCTAATTGTAATTGATTGAAACAAATGACTTGAACTATATGCTGGAAACGAACGTGTGTCAATTGTTTCGAGCTTTTGAAGAAAAGTCAGATATTTGTTGTAAATTATACATGAAACGTGAGGAATCAACACTACGATTTGAAATAACAGAAAATTAAGATTGATATATCCAAATTTAGCACAAACTAGGTTCTATAGAAGAAGATTTTATCAGCCTTATTCTACAGGGTTTTTATGCCCCCGTATCAAAAGATCGGGGCATATTGTTTTACTCGTGTCTGTCTGTCCGTCCGTCCGTCTGTCTGTCAGTCTGTCCGTTCGTCTTTTTGAAAACATTTGCCTTTTCTCCAAAAGTACTTGACTAACAAAGCTCAAATTTGGTATGAAACTTCCTTTCACTGATATCTATCTGTTCCATGCAAGTTGACCCTCCTCAAGGTCATCCGTTAACCCTTTTCTACCCTTTACTCAACGAAAACTTTACATTTTAAAAGAATGGTCGTTTCGGAGTAATTTGTGTTTCACCAACACATCTTGTTTTCAAATGATAGTATTATGGATATTGAAACTAAGGGCATCCCTATTCAAGTTCTAGTTCATTAAGAAATGCAATTTCAATGGGGAATGATTTTATCCAGTTAACTGCAAGGTAATTTCGGACAAATAATAGTACTTCATGTGTGTTGTTATAAAATCTCGTAACTACGGATTGATTCAGGTTTATCAACACATAACAGCAAACCCAGTCTATGTTTAGCACAAAATTCATTGCTATTACAGAAATATTGATAAAATCGTGTCCTTCTTACAGTTTGTATTTTACTCTATCCCTTTCATTTATTCGAGCTTGATTTAACATTCCATGTAAACATTGAAAGGTCCTTGATAAGTACAAACGAATAGTTTTGAAAAAACAAGAGGCCCGAGGGGGACTGTATCGCTCCACTGACTATATTTCCACTGACTATATTTCAATGAGTGAGGCAGTGCAGATATAGATATTTTAAGAACATCTGATAAGCCCTGTCCTGCATTACCACGCCAGTCAAACTTTCAGTCAAGGGATACACAAGGAACATTCTGCCAAGACTGGTCTAAATTTGCCAAAAAATTGATTTTCAAAGCCAATGGCTACACAAGGACCATTCTTCCAAGATTGGTCTAAATTTACCTAAGGTTGATTTTCAAAGCATGAATGTGTATTTTTTTCAAAGTCTGATAAGCCCTACCCTGCCACGCCCACATTTATATACCAATGAAAATTTCCCCCACAATTTAAGTAAAAGGCCACCCAAGGAACATTTCTTCAAAGTTTGGACTAAATTGGCTTAATGGTTGATCCTTAAAGAATTATTTTGTTATTTCTCTAAACCTGATAAGCCCTGCCGTGTCAAAACCAAATTTATGGACCAATCATAATCACTTGAACAATTTAGGTGAAGGGTCACTCAAAAAACATTTCTGCCAAGTTTGGTCAAAATTGGCCCACTGGTTTAAGAGGAGAAGATTTTCAAAGAACAAAGTTAACGCACGGATTGACATACGGACGCAAGACGGACACTACGCCATGACAATACCTCTGTGGCATTCGGCCAATGGAGCTAATGATTATTCTATCTTATAAAGAGCGGGCATTGAGGAGACATTCCGTCATACATTCCAACACATTTGAACAAATCTGAACTTGTTTTATTTGGTACTCAGTCCTGTCTGAGCTGCTCACATTTGTGAATTAATTAAACTGGAACCATTTATACCCCTGTCTAGAAATTTGCTAATCTTGAACCCACTCGGTGGTTAATCAAACTTTCATGAGAGACACTGCTATCTGATGTTCTACTGTACACCGTCTTGTTCAAGTACCGCCATAAAACACAGGGTTTATTATAGAAAACGGTTTGTGTGCAGTTTTGATGTCTGGTTCTAAATTTAATTATCCTTATCCCTCTACCAGAAATACCAGGAAAACAACTAGATATTTTTTTCCTCAGAATGAAATTACAACTTTAAAAAAATCATGATAACAATTAAGTCTCTAAATGAGGACATTTTAATGATTGTTTTGTGTCAGCATAATTACAAAGATTAAACCCATTAACCCATTACCAAACGACAAAATTTCGGACTGGTCCAAATTCAAAGATGTTGCAGACGACAATTTCAAGTGGATGGAATTTGAAATTTGTTGGTCATTTTGGGTAGAAAACATTGTGGGAAATGAATAAATTGCTTGTCACAAGCAATTTCTTCATTTTCCACAATGTTTTCCCTTGGCATAATCTTGTGAGGAGTCAAAAAGAGTCATTGTGTGGTAATGGGTTAAGACCAGGAAGTTAATTGAACGTTCAATTGTGTAATAACTTGATAACAACGGCGAAGAGCTAGTACTATCCATGAAAATTGTAGTTAAAACCGATTTTGTTTATTTTCCGAATACAGAACATTATTTCATTGTTCATCAATAATATTATTCGTGACATTCAGCAATTATACCATTTACCAAAGTATAACTACTAGATTTTAAGATCGCTACGAAATTCGCAACGAAAGAATGCAGACATTTTTTGTGTTAACTCGTCTGGGGAAGGCACCATAGCGAGTTTTCTTTTCCTTCCATTGTTTGCAATTTGCATGTACTTCTTAACCTAGGTCACCAGTTCATCTAAATATGTACCGATATATGTATTTTATGTTGTAAGCACAGTTGGAGCTGTGCAGTTTTAAGATTGCTGAAATGTTACAAAACTCAGTTGAGCAATTTTGCAAATGCTCAAAATGGCATATATATTATTATTTCGACGTTCATCGGACAAATTTTCAAGCGGAACACATCTTCAAATATATATAGTTGTAACACAACTGATCTTGGTTAAATAAAAGCTCTTTTTTCTCCAATGTCTTTATGCACTTTGTAATTGGTACAAACAAGTAATGTTTTCGTGTAATGAGATGTCTTTCATTTATGAACAACTACGCGGGGTCCAATACGTATCATTATTATGTTATTCTTTTATCTATGAACAACTGTGCGGGGTCCAAAACGTATCATTATGATTTCTTACATGATTTCCCTATGGATAAGTATACTTTTCCTTCTTTTTCTGGTCACAAGAAAGAATCATTTGGTATTCTTCAACAAGAACCTCGTAACTGCAGCTTAAACAGGCTGCATTTACGAGGATTTTATTGAAAGGAGACGTATTGTTAACTTGTATCCCAAAACACGTGTATCTATATACTGATATTTTATTCATGGTTTGCTTCACTCTTCTCATTCTGATGACGATTTGATGTATCGTTTAGTTTAAGGAAGCAAATTTTGCAAAAATTTGCTTCTCTTTCCAGCCACCTTTCTCTGCACTTTACCATTCACTGCATACCACACAACATCTTCCGGTCCTCCTCATTATAAATAGTTCTATCAAATGCAAAGATCAATGAGGTAAGTCATTCGAATGTTCAATGTGTAAGTCTGAAGTTATACATGTGGATATTGAATTGTGTGAAAGAAAATGAAACATTCAATTAATCATGTCTCTAAGAGAAGAAAAGACCGACGTAGTGATTTGCTTTATTACGGTTCAAAGATCATTCCAATGGCCTTCCTTGTAAATGGGTCAGTCAAGTTTACTGAACTATGAAATATATTCAAAGGCTCAAAGCTATAAATAGCTAATTTACACAAACGATGAATTAGACTGGTACCCGCTGTGTGTATACTGTGTATTTACAACTGGTAGTACCTGGCAAACCGCGTCCATTGATTGCTTAGTACTAGTATACACATAAAGGTTGTGCTAAAAATAGATTCAACAATTTCAGCATGAAATCAAAGTATTCAATGTATTCAAATGGATAATCAAAGTACGTAATCAAAGTACTCTACTTCTGGATAGGCCTACATTATTAACAAATTTGCTTCCCAACAGTACTTTCAGTACCTTGATTTCTGTTGTAATTCATTTCAGACTCTATTTTTCTCTTATATACCGTTTGAGCAAAGTGATATTAACGCGTGAAGCAGCAGTCAAAATTAAAACGATTAAGCGAGCAAAAAGCAAGTTTCTATAATCACACAAGCTCTCATTTTAACTATTTTTGACACATTGCCCTGATGTATGTCAGATTAAATCATTATGGCATCCCGGCTGCCGAAACTGATGAAACTTCTTAATCTTTCTGTGATTTAAAAGTTATTCGAATCTTAATCCACTTATTCCACTATTCTTCTTATAATTATCATAACGGGATAGAAGAGACATTGCTCCATCATACTGATACTTTCCAAAGCCGAGGTCTTTTGATCATCAAAATACGATCTCTACCGTTTGTGATACATCAACAGACTATTTGGTCATTTAATTATAGCACAAAATTTGAATTATCAAATCAAAATTGTTCAGTTTTATCTCACACGCGTGATCATTCATGTAAAACGGTGATGCCATCTGAAAGATAAACCTAATATTATATTATTTTCCAAAATCCAACTTATACAATTCTTCTGAAATGCCTTTGAACCGGGAACTTCAAACATTTCTGCTGTTTTCTCGAAGTGCAATTCCGTGGTAGACGCCGTGTTGTTTACTTATTTGCCGCATATGTATTATGTTCTGCATAATTACGTCATTTCTATTTTTAGGTGATTGCGGTAATTTAAGATGTCAGACAATGGAAATTTGTATCAGATTTTTCAAGTGTTTTGCTGTTTAAAACCAACGATTGGATAACGAAATCCCACCAAGACCTCGAGATTAGACTTAAAATGCCCACGTTGGAAACATAGTATCGTTACATCATAGTATTAACGAAGATGTGATGTACTCTGTTTAAACCCTTTCCCAAACAAGACCTGGTTTTGACATACCTAATTAAAAAGGCTTGGGAAAACATTCAGACAAAAGAAGAAACCAGCAGTTTCTCCTTTTGTCTCAATATTTTCTGTGCCATATTTTACACATATTCTATCTTTTAAAACTTCCATTTTGTCATTTTGGGTAGATTCTGAAGTGGATCACCCTGAAATTTTGTCAATTGGGAAAGGGTTAAGAGAGTATCATTCTGATAAACCATCTAACTTCAGAGTCTTGTGTGATTCCAGACGTTGACGTTCCCACAATAGAAGAAAAGATATAACAAAATATGATAATGACTTTTCTAGTCTAATTTGTTTTGTCTGGCTAGGGACCAGGATTATTTCTTATTTATGAAATAATTTTTCATCGCTCAGACATTGTTTGCAATTAAAATCGTTTTCGTTACCATATAAGAATTTGTCTCGGATTGATAAGAATTTAAGGAAGTCAAAAAAGTATACTATTCATAATATTGAAATGTCTATTTCATCAGTTTTCAATGAACGTAGTTTAATCTGTTTTACAAGCTATTTGTAAGAACTTTTTCGACCATCCGACATCGTAATGCTATTAAGGATGGTAAGCAGGGACAGTTTTATCTTTTGATATCTTTTACTGATGAAAATGACTCTCCAGAGAATGTAGCCTATCAGTCAAGAAAAATCTTCATAATAATTCAATGATTGCACACCAAAGACAATGAGAAACTGAACATGCAGAACCGAAAAAGACAGACTGGCAGACAATACGAAAAGTGCGTTTCATCGAAACGCTACGATGTAATTTTTCCCATTTGTGAAATAAAAGAAATATTTCGCTGCTTTTCAACGAAACCCTCAAAACTGCAGCTTAAACAAGCTACAGTTACGAGGTTTTGTCGATAAGCGACGGCTTAACAACATCAGTAGGTCAGAGATCGTTACACTTATGACCAATGTCAATATCAATATGACGTACGAAAAAGATATTCATGATATAATTAAGGTATTCCATAGACAAAACTTGATACTACGTGGTTTCTATGTTCTATAGACCATGTCGGCTCCTTTGGTCAAAGGAATTCAAGCGCAAACTTCTGTTGTAGAACAAATTCATGAACTTGCCATTGACAAACGTATCAGACGCAATCTTTTAAGTCAAAACTTATTCCCCATTTGGTGTGAAACGAATCTACATTGTGACCAGATACGTCCACGGTCTTCATTCAATAGATCAGGTTCTAGAAAACAGGTATCAAATCCCCCAGTGCTTTCTTCAGTGTTTCTAAGAATTAAAACGTTCCAGAAGGGGTGGGCAATTTCAAAATTATATTACACGATTAAAATCATTTTAAATGAAACAATTGTATGAAAGTCTGTGTGAACATTCAAAATCAAAGTTTCATTTGAAGGAATTCACAAAGACATATATTGGTATTTTTGTGAAATAATCAATGACGACTATCCCGTGAATTAAAGTACAACTGTTCCCATCTGTTTTCGGGAACATTTATATTGCTTAATTATCTAACATGTGTCAAGGAGGCATGAATATACAGTAACAAGGCGAATAACTTGTCTCATTGTAACGATTCTAAGCTAACATAACAAGTCTTTATTATACGCAAATAAGTCCTATTTCAGAGGCATGAGGTTATAATCGGCTTTCCATTTTTTGCGAAAACGTCTCCTGAAAATAGACATCTAAGAATCCTTTTCTAATTTAAGATATACGATTAGATTGTAATATTTCCCCTCCGATTGTTATTGAACACCCGACTTTGGTCGTCATTCTGTGTCCACGTGACAATTTCTAATAACACGAAGTATGTATAGCACTGATGATGCTACTGTGCACATTTCTTACCTTAAAAAACAAACTTTGAATTAAAACTTTATTATTGGTGCCAAAAGGAATGCCATCGTAGCATTTCTTGTTCTAAAGGCGAATACATCATTGCGGACAGAAATGCGGACAAAACATATTTATGACAATCAAAATATACGCACGACGTATCAGTACATGAAACTCAAAACTGACTTACACTTTTCAGAATATATCTTTTAGCGTAAGGAGCCTACTGATAAGATCGAAGTACTCACGATTCCCATCTGTTTCCAAGAACACCTCAATTGCTATTTCTATATGTGTGTCAGTGAGGCGAGAGTTTGTCGTAACAACGTGTTGAAATATATCTCTTTTATACAGTTCTAGAACAACTTTACTAGGGTTTTTTACCTGCTAACACCTCGAGAGTTAGTTCGTTGATACTGTAGGCATTTATTTCAAACAGGATAGGTCAAAATAATCCTTTGAGCTCTTAGATCGCCATGGATAAGCAAACGCATAGTCTAATTTAGATGCATGTTATTCTCTAACACCTTCATCTTAATGTGTTAATCTTGTTTTGTGCTAATCTCGTGCGGACTGCCGATCGTGGCCTTGGAATGAAAAAGGCTAAAACAATCATGATGAAAAATCATTTCAAAATCACTCATTCGTTTCGGCAACGGATAAATCAGAATGGTGTTCATATATTTTCAATGATACGCCACTGAAATTCGTCTACTAAGTTTAATTGGCTGAAACAGACGATGTCTAAGATTGCAGAATATTTGCATGCTCTGCGATTTATGACTGTATCTATGTCTTCAAGCACAAGTAACAAGTGAGTTCTCATACATTTTCTACTAAAGTCTGACTTCTGATGATGATGCGGTCAGACAGGCAATGTCTTCATTTGCAGAATTCCTACATGCTATTTGATTCACGACTGCGGGTATCCCTTCAAGCACTGAAAACAGAGGTTAATCATACATTTTCAGTGATACGCTCCTAATATCTGTCTAGTGAATTTAATTTAAAAAGACAGACTGTAGACAATTTGCATGTTATGCGATTCATAACATTGTTTTGATGTTATAAAAGATAGAATTGTCTTGTCATATTTTGATATCTCTTTTTCCGAATTCAAGACAGATGATTATTATATTGATGATAAATTCACATGCATGTGTGCACAGTTATTCTAGGAGGAACACTGTCACATACAATTGCCATTATCAAGAAGGATGATAAAAGTATTCAAAAAATATGTCACACTTAAGAAATCAATCAAAGCACATGGGGAATAAAAGAAATTCAATCCGGCATTGTGTTGTCTTTAAGTATGTTTATTCCAACAGAAACAAGCAATAAATGTAATTTTGATCATATTTATCTGTCGTTTGTAATGAGTTCATTTTTAAATGGGCTATTTTCACTATAGAAAATAATATAGAAATTGTGTGGTGAAATATTTGATCGAGAAAAAGCATTCTGTCCTTTAAAATGCATATATACAAGAAATTGCCAATTGCGTGAGTCAATGTTTGCCTGGTAAATACGAAGCTGTGTCAAAATTGATACTAATTGTCTGACTAGGAAGGCAAAGTTATACTTTTACTGAAATTCCTTTCGTCACGATATCATCTGTACGCACTCTAATCTCTAGTAGCCATAGAAAAGTAGAATTCATAGTTCAGATGGAAAAATAAAATGAGATATAATAAATATCAAAACAGGGATTTTTTTCTATTTCGTATGCTTTGTTTTAGCTACCCTTATTTATTTGTAATGCAAATAGCAAATTCAATTCGTTTCAGAATATCAGTACTACTATAATGGATGGTAGAAATACCTGGGACTTTGATATCCTCTTGTATAAAGATGACTCGTCGAGGAAAATGGAATCTTTTCTTACGGATCTACCATTGAACCACAGACCAGAACTAAATTTTGACGAAAATATAGAATTTGATAATCTATCTGTTCAATTCAACATATTGTAAGATTCAAAATTGCAGCCACACGTATTTTTGTATACTATACCGTGTAACTTTTTGAATCAGAAAGAAGTCGCAATAAAAGCCTCTTCTTTCGTGACAAATGAAATATCTAAGCGGGAGCTGTAAAGTTGTTTTCCTGTTCTCAAATAATTTACAGACATGGAAATTCCTCCATTACCCTTAGGGGCTCTGACACGATAATTGCCTTGTATAGAAGTCGTCGTAATTTCATAGAAATACATAAATCATGGCCTATCTAGTGATAACAATAAATTGAGCCTAACTCAGTTTTGGTCTCTTAAGGACCTACTACTGAAAGTTATATTATCCCTAAAAGGTAGTTCTATAGACATCAGACAGGCAAAAAAAACTAGGCTTACTGACTTAGTATGTAATCGTGTTTTTTCAATACACCATATAACATCTGTTTCCACAAAAATAACATTCGTTCTGTCTTCACCACAAAACGTTATGCTCTGGACAATTGCTGTATTGTATGTCATTACATCATTCAATTGTAAATATCCATAAACAGAGGTTGGCACAAAAATGACCCAGAATTGACAAAAATGGGTCATTGGTATCCTCATGGGCTTTTCTTGTCGTGTCCTGAAAATTCCACCGGTGATATCTTAAATAATTAATCAATTAGTATCTCGAAAGATCCTGATCAAAGGCAAGGCTGTGTGCTGGAAGTCAAGTTTATCGTAAAGCTTGTCGATGTTAACAATAATTTCTACACTTCAAAAAGAAAATCCTAGATATGTATAGACATTCACCTTAAGATGAAACCTTTTTCGAGAAAAAACACGAATAAATGAAAGTTTTGGAGTAGTTTATGAAATAATGTTTTGCCAACTGGTCTTGATTGGATAGAAACAGATAATTAAGAACTAGTCAATTGATATATCCAATAGTCCTGGAGAAGGACATACATGTATATTATGGTTTGTTGTTGTTTCAGTAGAATTTGTCAGATTTACATTGCATTTACAAATTGCCTTGTAATCTTCAACTTGCAGGTCTACTGAGCACACTTCATTGTCAAAGAGGAGAAACTCAACCATACCAGAATAAGTCAGATTTTGTTTGCAACAAACTAAAAATTATTAGATGACAGAATCGTTTTTTGCTAACATAGCTTACCCTATCAATAAGATGACGAATTAATCAATCAAACACCACCTACACACTTACTTCAGGATACAATGTGTTTGGACAAAACTACATGTAAGACAGGGTAATGACCTTTCAAATTGCGTACTCATCAAACCCTTTCTTCTGGATACTCATTAGAATATTCTCGTCAAGAAATTGTAAATGAGTACCAACTCTTGGTTTAATTTGAAGCTAAAAAAGGAACGCATTTACTCGGTCATACCTGTTGCATTGGACTTGATTACAGAATTCAATGTCGAATAACCAAAGCATGAAAATCACTTTCTTTCTACAGTCAGAAATGGTTACAGAAATACTTCATTTTAGGGGAGTTCCCTTTGACTCTGACACGCAACTTTCGATATAAACATTGAAACAGCAAATTTATCATTGAAACTTATTCAAAAATCATAACTCTAATATTCAAACTTTTGATCACTGATTAGGAATTTTATACAAAAAATCAACAAAGAAAAATGAGATCCTGAGCAAGTGTTGATTAGTATATAACCAATGTGCTCTTGGATTTGCGAACAAGAGTAGACAAATATTTAAAGAAAAAATAACGATCCTCGCTTAATATTTATTCATCATATAATAGTCTTCTGATATGAAATGTCAATTAGACAATCATATGAATTATTAATCACACTCTATTTCTATCTCTTCTAGACGTTACATGTTTTTTTTCGAAAACAAGGCGATGACGTGACGAAAGGAATATTAGTAAAAGTGTAAATTTGCCACCGATGTCAAACAGTTAATTTCAATTTTTGCACAGCGTCGTACTTTTAGGGATAAAATTGACTCACGCAATATTCTATCGTTAGTGATTTTCGATTGCACGGAATTATTTGTTTACTGATCAGATATTCCACAAGACAATTTCTATATAATTTTCTGTAGTCAAAATACCTCATCTAAAAATCAACTTACTGATCAAAATTACAATAATTGTATGTTTCTGTTGGAATAGAGATACTAAAAGACAAAAACGTACCGTGTTGTATTTCTTTTATTTCGCCACCTACTTTGATTAATTTACAAATTGTAATAGATTTGTAGACGTTTTATGTTTTAATGGCAATTGCAGGTGACATATTTTTCTCCTAGAATCATTGTGTACACATTAAGATGCATGAAGCTCCAATATATCTGTATAGGATTCGTAAATAGAGACAGTCTTATAAACTTAAAAAATTCTGAAAACGGAAACTGTGTTTAATGCCAACCAACAATACTGTGAATCGCATAACATGCGCATTGTCTGCAACATGAGATATTGCCTGTCTTATCCAATTAAAGTCGGTAGACAGATTTTATTTCCGTATCATTGAAAAAGTATGGTTAACCTTCTATCGTCAGTGCTTGAATGCATACATACAGTCGTGAATCAATTGACATGCATATTTCCTGTTACTCGAGGCATGTTTTGTCACATGCAATTAAAATGAGATTTCCGTAAAAATCGTATGAACACTATTTTGATACTTGTGCTTGAAGACAAACTGACAGCCTTGTATTGTAGAGCATGTAAAATTATTGCAACCTATAAGCATTGTCTGTCTCATCCAATATAACCCATTATCAAACGGAAAAAAATAAACTTGTCCAAATTCAAGGATGTTACAGACAACAATGTCAATTGCAAGGAATTTTACATTTAAGGTATCCAAACCCTCAAAAGCACCAAAGAGCCAGAGGCAAAATTTGAAAAGTGCAAATAATTCCTAAACTGCGGTACATTTCCATTCCAAATACAAACATAAGCATTTTTCACGGTTTAGAATTTTGATTTAATGCATACTTATGGAAATATTAGTCAAAAATGTTAAAATTACCTCCCTTGCATATGAATATAAAGTAAAATAATATTTCTAAATAATTTTCTTCTTGAAGCATGATCTTGAAATCCGGCATGGTGAATCAACTTTTATGAAGTATATTTACAAGTGTGTGTAATTTGATGAATTTCGTACGGCTAGAAAGTGGGGATTTTTTTTAGGGTCTGTAAACCTTAAATGTGTTTTTGTCCGGAAAACATTTTGGGAAATGAAGAAATTGCTTGTCACAAGCAATTTCTTTATTTTCCACAATGTATTCTCAAGGCATTTGCTTTAGCGGAGTCAAAAATAGTCACTGTGTGGTAATGGGTTAAGTGAGTAGCTTACACGAAATTTAGTAAATGTAGAGTATCGTTGAAATTTATGAAGACCCTTTGGTATCTGTACTTGAAGAAACATTTAACACATTCAATGAGCATTAATAAGCTTTCTTCTAAGTTTGTTGCTTTGGTATTTCGTGTTACAAAAATACAAAAACGATTCAGCAATACGTCCATCAGAGACCAAAACTGAATTAGGTTCAATTTATTGTTATCACCAAAAGAGCCATGATTTATATATTTCTATAGAATTACGACGACTTTTATACAAGACAATTATCGTTCTGAAACCCTTAGGGGTAACAGAGCATTCGCTTCGTCTGTAAATTATTTAGGTACAGAAAAACGTGAAACGTGATTTCTATGTTTGAATGTATTATTAAAATATGACACGTGTCAGGAGTAAAGGAATCTATATATAGATATAGAAACGATCCTTAGTCGCGAAAAACTCTGGCAGAGGATGTTTTTAGTTTTTTGAAGTATTTAGGCCGCTTTCAAAGCATCACGAAACAAATGTTTAAGATAAAAAGTTCCCTTTTTTCGTGACGAAACATCCATATAGATTGTTTCAATACATTGAACGTTGTACTTTTCCAATTCCATATGTGTATAGAAACAGGAAATTAAGTTTTCAAAAATGATTTATTATTTACCATAGATCTACCACGTTATATATGTCAGTTACGTTGCAAATGTGGAGCAGATAGAGGGAAATACCCTTTATCACATAAATACTCCTGTGTAGTTTTATACCGTCGAATATGCGGCAAAAGTCATAATAAGCAACAACAATTTTTCGGGAAGCATCACCAATCTTTAAAAACGCGGGCATGCGGTTGGTGTTCGAAGCCTTTTGTAAGACATTTAGAGGATAAAAACATATCAAATTCTCCGATGAAACTTGCTTGTGATTTCAAAAAGGAAATACCAAGGTCTCCATGTCAATATTTTTAAAACATATTGTTTTGCCCAGATAAACTATATGTAAACCTCTGAAATGATTTTTAATTGGTATGCTTGTTATTTCGAAGCCATACCATTGCTTTCGTTTCATAGAATGTGTTTTTAATATTTTTCATAGACTGTGTAAAAAATATTTAGATCTACGGTATCAAAAACGAGAAATCAGAAAAGTCACAATTGCATCATGTTAGATAGTATATATCAACGACATTAAGAGCTAAATAAAAGAAAACGATTTCTTCCTCAAAGTTATCTATTCAAAGCTGACTTCTCAGGAGACTTGACATTGTACAGATCTCCGTAGTGCATTCAAAACAACAACGTCTACATATCATTTGCCAATGAATACCCTGACATCAAACCACAGGAGGCTAAGGTAGACGACATCCTTTGTTGTTCCTTGTGTTTATAGAATATTCTCGGAGGAAACACAGTTTCAGAAAATGTCGCTATTTACATCTTTTTGAATGAATTTTACTTGTCTTATTTTAAAATCTATACAATCTAAGTTCACTGCTCAAGAGACCTGACATTGCACATTTCCGTAGTGCATTGACAGCAACAACTTCTACATATCTAAGGCCAGTAAAAACCATGACATCAAACCACATGGTACTAAGATAGACGACTTCCTTTGTTGTTCCTTGTGTTTATAGAATATTCTCGGAGGAACCACAGTTTTAGAAAATGTCTCTATTTTCATCATTTTGAATCTTGTCTTAATTTGTACCTAATCTAAGTTGACTCCTATTGAAACAGACCCGACATTGTACGCACCTTTGCGTTGCATTGAGAACAACAATGTCTGTCTATATATCCAATTAAATACCGTGACATAAAACCACGAGGGACCTAAATAGACAAGACGTTTTTTTTTCTCTTTTGTGACAAATTAAAGAATTTTTTGTACGAACATTCTTAATGAACACGTAACGTTTGGTGAATGTTCCTTATTCTTATAACAAGTTGTATGAATTGTAAACTGTTGTCCATATTGACAGAGAATCATTTAAGCAATTTAAGATAAATTACCTGTAATGTGGCCATTCTCAGATTCATATTTTTTTCATTAACTTGGCCATTTTTTTCGAGCGGTGTCGTTACGTATCCGAACTTATTCGGGCGCGGTCGAAAACATTCGGCGAGGGAAAGTTTCACCGCCGAATGTTTTCGACGTCGCCCTATTAATGCCGACGTCGTGCGAATATCATTAGGGGTAGACTATATGAATAAAACTATTGAGAGAGTTCAATGCGTCGGTAACTTGCTTCTTCACCATCTTGAAGACAAGACATATGGATTTTACAAATGTGACCCGTCACGCTAAAAGGGACCTTATCCGAATACCCAAAATCCAAATTTTGACAAACTTGTCAGACTCATCATAGGTCAATCAGATCCCGTATGCAAAAAATGAACATATAGTAAGACAGGGGAAACCTTCCGGATTTTGAAAATTACATAAAAATGAAAAGTGTCGGCCCTAGTCTGGCTGCGCGGACTGCGCAGACTGACTAGGGTCGATATTTTTCACACGCCCGATAAGGTCCCTTTTAGCGCGACGGGTCACAAATTATAAAAATAGGTTGAGACATATAAGCCATAGGTATTTTCCGTGTATTAATTTCCATTGCTTGCATATTAGATCAAATGTAGCTTTAATAATTAACTCATTGGTTACAAAAAATCAGATCAAAGCCAAGACAAAGTTTGGACAAAAAGAAGGCGTATCATTAATGGTGTCTATGTTTGTTAAAACTTCAATGCATCAAAATACCAATACATGCACATCTAATCGCATTCATTTGTCTTAAAACGTTTTAAGGGGGAATGCTCCAGTTTTTCGGAACACTCGGTCATTACTGTAGTAAATTAAACGTTTCGTACCAATATGTTTCGTTACCATATTTTCAATAATATAACACATTATTACAATTTACCATTTACGACGGTTAATGTGCATTTATTATGCAAAACTGATTTCCTCAAGTTGGAAATCGATCATTTAGAGCAAGACAGTCGTAAGTGTGTATGCAGTTACCACTGTTTTGCGTCATTTTATTCATGTGTAGCTGATAGAAATTGCTGTAATTCACTAAAAAGTGCGCTGACCTATACATTTTCTTTTTGAATTATTACCAGGACATGTTGCTTAATACAATGAGGGAGTTTTATCAAATTCTATTATGTAGAACTTGAAATATTTCCAAAAATATGCAAATTTTGACTTAAAACACTCCAGCTTCGTTGATCTAACCGAACACGTGAGCATGCTGTTTTATACATCTACGCGTTTATAATGGTACATATTTTGGGTTTTCTATTCTTATTAAATGTAAGACGTTACTTTAAATCCATTTTCGGACTAAACGATGAATATACAGCATTTCATTAGCATTTTAGTGACCTTGGACAGGTGCAAGAAATTGTGCATTTTTCGATGTAGGGGTATGTGATACAAATGCCTATAAAATTCAAACAAGATCGCTGACCATCCATTTTTATTTCATTTTTCAATTGGTAATAACATGTAATTTCAACATACAAAATATAAATAAATTCTATTATTGGGAAAAAATTTAGGAAACTGGAGCATTCCCCCTTAAGTTGCGTATTTAAGTTGCGTATTACATCACTTGTTCATTGCCGTCGAAGGTAAATAGATAGGCCACTGAAAATAATTATTTTGCTTCCACACGTTCTATCTTACATTACATGATAAAATGGATACAGCCTTTCATACATTCTGGAGCAAAACATGTAATGGTATTTCATAAGCGGATAATCACGAATAACTTGAACCTCAAACTTAGTTGATTAAAAGGTACGAGCAGCAGCAGCAGCAGCAGTAATGTTTAACCCTTTCCCAAACAAGACCTGGCTTTGAAGTCCCTAATAGAAAAGGCTTGGGAAAACATTGAAACAAAAGAAGAAACTGCTGATAACCAGCAGTTTCTCCTTTTGTTTCAATATTTTCTGTGCCATATTTTACACAAATTATATCTTTAATAATTTCCATTTTGTCATTTGTAGCAGTTTTTTTAATTGAATCATTCTAAAAGTTTGTCGTTTGGGAAAGAGTTAATGAAGTGTCTTGGTAAGGGTTTATAGAAAGATAATCTGAAAGAGGACAACATAAACATTAACATGCCAAAGCGATGACGACCTAATCAATCAAATACTACCAACACACTTGGTTTAGGATTCAATTATTGCCATTTTGTCCACGAAATTTAACTAGAACTGTCGCAAAGCGGACAAATACCCCCCCACTAGCACGTTGTCACTGAAAAAGTGCTAAAGTTCAAAGTGGCATAACTCTGAAACTACTGCCTGGATCAAGATGAAAATTGCAGGTGCACAACTTCATATAATAGGAAACAACCTGCTAAAATTTCAGCAAAATCGGTCAAAAACTGTGGGAGGAGAAGAGGACACAAAATTATGTCCACGGACGGACGGACGGACGGACGGCCGGACGGACAGACGGACAGACAGACGGACGGACGGACGGACAACCTGAATCCAGTATACCCCCCCCCCATAACTTTGTTGTGGGGGGTATAATGATAATATTTTGGTGGTGACAGAGTCTTTCGCGAACATCATTTGTGGTTCAATGTAGACTATATTAACACAAGGGAATCGGGTAAGATTAAAAAGTCATTTAAAAAACGTGGTCAGGTGGTTGTCCGATTTTTTATAGGAAAACAATTTTTTCATACAGATTGGCCATTTAAAAAAATGATATTTATTGTATCTTTTCCCTATTCGGATATTCCACTCATTAGCTTATGTTTCTTTAGATTTTTCTTTTAATCTTGATAAACATTAAAGTACAATGCACAAATAAAATTCAAGGAGAGAAGATACTTTCTTTGATAAACAGTAGATGTATAGTTCTTTATTTCATAATGTTGTGTGTGATCAGTGTGAGATCAGTGGAATGGTTCACCACGCAAACGAAGATTTGAAGCAATTTTAGTAGAGAGTCATGTCGTCAATGTCAAACCGCTAAAGTCTATTTGAGCACAGCTTCGTTTTTGTAGAGCATACACTGAAACACGCAAATGTTAATTTGGGAGTCATGGTTGAAGGCTTTTTTTTAAGTTTCTGCAGTCAAGCATTTTCAAAATCGGTTGTTTTCCGACTTTGTATGTCAGATTTGATCAAATAGAAACCACAGAATCAAAGAAATTGGGACCAATTTAAATGTATTAAATTTAAAACCGTTTGTTTACCATGTGCTTTCATCTATTTCAAGCAGAGACATATCTTTCGAACATTGTATTTTTTTATTTGTGAATTGCTGGAGAATTTCTCCTACAGTTATTCTACCATCAGACATGTGTCGTACTTTCCCATCCGTTTACTGTCTATAAAGTTAAAATCTAAATTATATATACCTGTAACTAAGTTGGCTAAACCCCTATTTCAGCAGAACCGGCATCCGGAAAAATTAAATGTACATGTACTTTGACCAAAGGGGTGATATTTATCAATACAATATTTTTGATAATCGATATCTTCAAAAGCATATCCTCAAATGGGCAATAAAACGATATTTGTTTAGAAAGGGCGAAGTTCACATTTGAAAGCTGCTTCAGATCACAAAAGGATGATAATGCCCTTTGACGTTTTAGGATATCGAAAATGAAATATTACGGGAAAAGGATAAATAGTGGGTTTTTTTTATAAATCTCATACCCTTTTTATTAAAGACAATAAAACCATGTCTTCTTTGGGAAAAGGTTAAAGACAACCCTAAAGCAGTAAATTACAAAAGATGCCAAATTTCTGCAACATAAGGCATTGCCTGTCTTATCCGATTAAACTGAGAAGACGGATTTTGGGGGCGTAACATTGAAAATGTATTAGCACCCTTTTGCCGCAGCCCTTTGTAACCGAACGCAAAATACTTGCTAAATGATGTCGTGAAAGTGGTCCAGTATTTCTTTTGTGTTTCTTTCAACGTCTATTATATCACGTGCTACAAGAAATAAAACGATTCAGCAACCCTGCGTCCATAAGGGACCAAAACAAAGCTCGGCTCAATTTTTTGTTATCACCATATAGGCCATGATTTATGTATTTCTATAGAATTACGACGACTTTTATACAAGGCAATTATAGTTTCGAAGCCCGTAGGGATAACGAGAAATTTCTAGTGTCTGTAAATTATTTGAGAACAGCAAAACATGTCTTTTGATCTCTTGGGTCGAAACGTTGTGTTTCAATGCGATATTTTTTGATTATTATTTTTTCCGAAGTATATGTATCATTTTCAAAATGCCTTATCTGGTTGACACAAAGTCAGTCCGATAGGTATTTCGTATACAGTTTAAATCCGGATAATCCTTTTTTGCGTGTTAGACAACAAAGATAATAGGTACTGTTATCTTAATGTTGCCAATGGTGAATCTATCGGAGAAGAACAGGAATCTTGCTCGGAGTTTTTGTGAGATTCTGACCCAATAATATTATTTGCAAAAATACCCATGAACTAACCCTGGAGGTGTAAGCAGGTAATAAACTAGTGTAAACTTGTTCTAGAACTGTATAAACGAGACATGCTTCGCACCTTGCTACGATAAACTCTCGCCTCACTGACACACATATAGAAATTAAGCAATACTCGTGTTCTTGGAAACAGATGTGAACTTTGGTTCTTTTTATTTTGTACAATCTAAGAAATGGAATATATATTGTACAAAGGTATACATCCATTTAGAATTATCGTTCACGTACGGGTAAGTCGGGGTATATTTTTTATCATCTTTAAGAATGTTTGTCATCATCTCTGTCTCACCATTTGAACAAGTAGTGTTACGATTCCATTCCTTTTGATACCATTGTTGACATTTTTTATATAAAAGGTTACATACTTTTAATCATGTTAAGGTACACGTTGCATCAGTGTCCTACCAACATTATTTCGTGTTTTTAAACATACCAGAAGTCATGGTTATAAAAAATTGAACATCGTAAGTCCAATTTTATCTAAAGTCAGAGAGTAATTCTTTGGTGTCTATTTTCAGAAAATGTTCCCCGATAAATTGTGAAGCCAATTTTGAAAACATGGCACATCAAGGGACTTACTCACTTGTAACAAAGCCGTGTTATGTTAGCTTAGAATCGTTTCAATGAGACAAGTTTTTGCCTTGAACGAAATTGTAATATTAACTCTTAGACATATTTTAGATATTTAAGCAAAATAGATGGTCGCGAAAACATATGGGAACGGTCCTGCTGTATTTAGATTCATGTAACAACATATGCTATTCCACAGTAAGCGACGGCAATGTCTTCGATGAACATAAGTATTAATTATATCGAAAATTTGATTACATCAGAGAAACAACTTCATTCGTGTAATTATTTTAAAAGAGATTCGGTGAAAATAAAGACAATTCGTCTAATATCATCAAATTGCCAAAACTTATTTTTCCAGAAACATCATTCATTTCAGAAAATATTTTTCTAAAAGCTTTTAATTCATCTTCTTATTTAGCATCACGGGATTATGTCGGATTATAGTTATTTCACTAATCACAGTGAGATAATATTTAACCAATATCTAAATACACCTTATTTATAATATTCTAATTGCATATTGCAAACATAAAACTGTGATTATTTGGACAATCTAATGCATCAAACAAAATATTCCGAGTGCACGCAATGTTTTTTCATGAAAGTGCACGAGATGAGATAATAGGCTTCTGATACGTCGAATGATTCATTTTACAATTTACAAAATTTTGAACACGACAAACTTGCCATTACCTCATCAAACATCATCTGAAATATGCTGATCTATACTTGATTGAATTAAGACAAGGTATGTACGTAACACCTTTTTTCGTTAATAAATATATGTACATGTATGTGCCCCTTTTGTAGACATTTGCACTTATACCATTTTGGTATATAAGCGAAAATTGTCTCTAGACATTTGGTATCTCGTAGTACCATGCTCTGCCTACGAAGTACTTATTCTGAAACACGTCTTTTCCGTGCGTCTAACTATTACTGACATTGGTCATAAATGGAAACATCATCGACCTACTGAAATTGTCAAATAACTCTTGTTTAGCACCAATAGGAATAATTACACACCATTGTCTTCGTCTGCTGACTCAAGAAAATGCACTTTTTGTATATTGTCTGCCAATTGTCTTGCAATCCCGCGTGTTCGATTTTTCTTTTTTTTATGCAATTGAATAGTTTCTTGTAGATTCTTCAGTCGTTATAGGCTACATTCACGTCATCGTCATTTTCAACGTCTTAGAATATCAGTAAAAAGTTGTTCTTGTTCTTTGTCATTACATAGATGAATGACAAATTAATGTAAAAAAACGATTTGAACTACATTTCAATGTATGTCAACTAATGACATGCATTATGGATGTTGTCACCTGTCTTCGTTTATTTTGTAGCTGAAGCTTGTTTTACGCAATTACGAGGCTTTAGAAGAAAAACAACGATACTGTATACTTTTCTGAAGAGAAAATGCCTACCTGATTTATGCCATCAATTTTAGACAAGTTTATATGGTAACGCAATCGACAAATACAAACACTCTCTAAGCGATGAAAAAGTATATAATTTTTCCATAAATAAGAAATAATCCTGGTCCCTTGCCAGACAAAAAGAAATTAGACTGGAAAAGTCGTTCTTATGTTTTGTATAGATCATTTATTCTATTACGGGTATGTGAACGTCTAGAATGTCAATTACGCACGACTCTTAATCTATTACACGGTTTATCAAAATAAATAATAGAACTATACCTGTACCGTGCGTTTTGCCATGAAGCGATGAATAAAATGAATTTGAAATGACAAAAGAAAAGGAAAATGAGCGTACATGTAGAAGACAAATTAAAGATTACCCGGAAAATGGTTCAGTTTTCATCATAGACTACATACAGGCGAGACGGAATTTTTTTTCTGTACCCAAACTTTAAATAGGTTGCAATCCAAACGCCTATAGCGTCTTGAGATTTACAGTTTTGTGATAATGTAAAACATATATGTAAAACTTCAAGACCAAGTAATTGACCACTGCGGCTCTAAACAATTTCACTAGTGAGACGGAAATCAAGGTCCTGGTCACGGGAAAAAAGGAAGACGGGATTCAGGGTGTTGTCTTGGAAAGTTTTGACAAGTGGAATGTCAAAAGAATTTAAACCGACAAACATTGAGGCAATATCTCAAATTAAGTTTTTGTTTTTAAGAAACTTTTTTTCAAAAATCTACAAAATATCTTTTCTGGGATCAAATAATGAAATGAGAAGATTGTGTGTATAAGCACATACCGGATATATTGGAACAGCTTTTAAATTACAGAGAGATTAAATTCTTGGCAAAGTTTAATCAGTTTCGACAATCGGGATGCTTCACGGATTTAAACTAACATACATCAGGACAATATGTCAAATAATACATCATATTTATTCAAGGCACGTTTGTGCAATGTTACACCATGTCTTTGTCACCTAATAATGGAAACTAGCGGCTTGTTATTAACCCTTTCCCAAACAAGACTTGGTTTTGACGTCCCTAATAGAAAAGGCTAGAGAAAACATTGAAACAAAAGAAGAAACTGCTGATAACCAACAGTTTCTCCTTTTGTCTCAATATTTTCTGTGGTATATTTTGCACAAATTCTACCTTTAATAACATCCATTTTGTCATTTGTGGCAGTTTTTGAAGTGGATCACCCTAAAATTTTGTCGTTTGGGAAAGGGTTAAGCACCATCAGTAAAATGTCTGCTAACTTTCATGTCGCGTAGCTGTGCAAATACAACATGTAATACGAGTATATAGCACGGGATCACAAATTAAATAAAAAGAGAACTATATGATACATTAAACCTGGAACAGAATATCATGCTTGGGGAAAACATGAATGATACATTATTGCATGGCAAAAAGTGTTTGGGTGGTTTTATGTAGGTGAAATAATTTAGCAATAGTTGTTTCTCATGATCAACAAGGAAATTCTTAGACAAACCCGAAGGGAAATCTTTGTACGAAGGAACATAATTAATGATATGTTTAAGCCCCAGCATAATTGTTTGTAGTAGCTTTATTTTGTTTTTCAATTGTCCAACATACAAAGGATATTAGAGCCCAAGGTCAGGTCTACTTTGCACTCAATATATATTTACACCATAATGAACAATATGACTTTTTCAACCATCTTCCAATCTAGTAAAACGGCGATCAAAATGTTGCTGTATTGAAGTTTGCCGTTTTGGAAAAAAATGATTTCAGATGTATCAATCATAATTTTCTTCTATTTCAGATTTCGAAGTGTTGGTTGCTTAAGTTTCATGTATAATTTCCAACAAATATCTGACTCTTCTTCAAAAGCTCGATATAATTGACACATACTTGTTTCCACCATACAGGTCAAATCATTTGTTTAAATCAATTACAATTAAAATATTTTCCAGGGGGAATTGTAAATGCAGGATTGGCGTGTGCTTTTGTGTGTTTTAGGTAATATTTGTGTAACAGATAATACATCTACGCGGCAGTTGTTTAGTAATATCATGATTAATGAGCTCTTTTGTCACATTAATCAAACCAAGTGAATAACTTACATAATCGAGTCATTTGTGTTGCAATATAAATCGGTATTAACCCTTTCCCAAACGACAAAATTTTAGAGTGATTCGCTTCAAAAACTGCCATAGATGACAAAATGGATGTTACTAAAGATAGCATTTGTATAAAATATGGCACAGAAAATATTGAGACAAAAGGAGAAACTGCTGGTTATCAGCAGTTTCTTCTTTTGTCTCAATGTTTTCCCAAGCCTTTTCTATTAGGCACGTCAAAACCAGGTCTTGTTTGGGAAAGGGTTAAATGCATGAAGAGACATTCCAAAACACCATTCCTTAGTAATCATATGATATCGATTTGACCGATATCCATTTTTATACTGTTTTTACCCATTTGATACTCACATATCCAAATGGAATAGTCAATCTATGGTTCTCTACGATTTTCGTAACACTGCTTTAACTTTGTAAAAGAGCTATGTTACGTTATGCTATTGAAAGTATATGAAAATAGAAAAAGGACGTGGTCCTTATTTATGTCAAACTTTGTCTCCATTTCGTTCGTGTCATCTATCATATTGTTTTCTACCAATTGCTGTCAGAAGCACATGGCTAACCAAGTCATCAGGGGATTGTGGAAATCATCTCAATTTCGACTTAACTTTGTCGACAAATTATTCATCCTCATTTAATGCGATCAAGGTTGTGGTATCCAACAAACTTCACGTTAGTCAAAATGTTAAGTAAGAATGAAAATACAAGACTAAGGAATCACATAGTAAAACCAACCATGTCGCGAAACATTTAAATTCTAGTTTCCGTAATTTTCACACGTCTAATAACCCGTTGGAATATATTGAAAATTGAATTAGAAAAGACAAGAAAGGATCTAATTGTTCCTACAGACAACAGTTTAATATCAAGGGACGTCGTATTTAGTTAATTGTAAAGTTTTGTAAAAATAATCAAACAAGACTAACTGCTCCACAAGAACAAGATGAATGTTTCCGTTTGTATAGGTAAACCAATATTGTGTTATTTCATTTAACCCTTTTCATTGGCCAGTAAAACATATGGGAACACTTTTCTACCCATAGAGAGGCAATGCAAATTCCAGACAAATTTTTCACTGACTGATACAAACAATCTCAGAGAGAGACAAAGTTATACTATTTTTCACGAATAAGAAATAATCTGAGTCCCAAACCAGACTTTAAGAAATTAGACTGGAAATGATGAAATAAATTTCTTGTTATCTGAAAAATAGCGAGTTAGTATTGGCAACGGCGCTCAAAAGTCTGATCACATGACATACGGAGGAAATACATTTAATAGTCATTTGCTTTTTATATCAACGAGTAAAATTATGGAAAAAGTGCCTGCTTTATGTTTTACCGTGTGTCTTCTTGTCATTTAAAAAAAACCTTCTTTGCAGTTTGTACTATCTTGGGCCATGCCTCTTAAATCTTGAAATATCAGAAGCTTAGAACCTGACCATTTCTTTTCTTTTCCTCTAAGACATATTTCGCAATCCAAGCGAAAGACATTATTTGAAGAGACATGTTGGTCTGGCAAACTGAAGCGATCACATAGGAATAATTACTAGATCCCACTATCTTGTTTTAAAAGCCATGCTAATAAAAAGAAGCCCTAAAGAGTCGGAAAGATGAATTACGTGGCGACTTACAACCTTATAATGTAATCGGTAGAGATAAATCATTGCTTATTTACCGGACATGTTAAATAAATTACTGACTTGAAATTGGACATGGTTTATTGCGACTGACAACTGACCAACAAGACAACATCAATCTTGTGTACCGATAGTTTACAATATAGTTCCACAGTTCATTTCAGATCAGTAGTCGATAACACATCTCTGTAGAACAATTGGGTCTATGGCACACACAGCGAACGAAACAGAGTACCGACAGTTTCTATTCCTCTGACTCAGACAAAGGAAAGGACACGGCATCATTTTCATTCTTAACGTAAATAAGTCCGGAAAACAGGGACGCGCTCAGCTACTTTTCGAGCTTAAGCATTTTTAGGACATTTTTCAAGGGATGGAATACGAGAATCTGATTCTTTCTAAATTAAATTTCAAAACCTTCATATAACCTTCAAGTCATTTGTTTCGTTCAGTGTCTATAACATCACGTGATACAATGAATAAAATGATACAGTGATGCGTCCAGAAGGGACCAGAATACAAAGCTCGGCACAATTTTTGTTAGCACCATATAGGCCATGATTTATGTATTTCTATAGAATTACGACAACTGTTATCCAAGACAATTATCGTTTCAAAGCCCGAAGAGGTAACGAGATATTTCCAGTGGTTGTAAATTATTTGGAAACAGGAAAACAGGTTTTTTATCTCTAGGGTCGAAATTTTGTGCTTCAATCCAACATTTTGCTGAATTCGATTTTTTTCTAAAGTACAAATATCATTTTCAGAATGCTCTGGTTGACAGAAAGTGGGTCCGCTATGTTTTTCATATATATTGATTTGTTTCAGCGCACTTTCCGGATAATCCTTTTTTGGTGTATCGAATAATAAATATGTACAATACTACTGCCAATGATTAAAATGAAGCTATAAGTAAACAACAGGAGCTTGCGTATGCAAAATATACTATCTGATTTGGATCTATATTGATCTGAAATTATGTAGGGTTTTTTGTGAGACTCTGGCCCGATAATATACTTTGCAAAATATCAACCTACTAAAATGAGAGGTGATAGCAAGTAATAAACCCTGGTAAACTTGTTCTAGAGATGTAAAAAAGAGACATTTTTCACACCTTGTTACAATAAACTCGCGCCTCACTGACACACATATAGAAACTTAGCAATTTGCGTGTTCGTAGAAACACATGGGTATTCGATCTATATATGCTTCCATAGAATCTTAACTGTGAAATATATATATGTTACAAACATCTACTTCAAATCTGAATTAACGTTCATGCACGGATAAGCTTGGGTAAATTTCTAATGTCCGTAAGAATACTAGTAATGTGTCTGCTGCTCAGGCCACAAAGATGTTCAACGTTGGTCTTCCCTTTAGAACCGGAAGTGTTCCGATTAAATTCCTGTTGAGGCAAAGGACAATATCTATATTCTATGTGTGCTTTAATCTGTTACGTTGGCATCATATCATATGATGTGTTTTTGTTCTATAGTTGTAACAATGTAAGCTTAGAATCGTTACAATGAGAGTTATTCGCATTGTTGCAATATATTTATGCCTAATTTAACCAGTTCAGATAATGAAGAATTATTAATGGTCCTGAAAACAGATGAGAACGGTTATTTTTCAGAATGCACGAATAAGTAGTATTTATGTCAAAACATAGATTTTAAATGAGAAACTGATTCATTGATTATTGTATTTAGTATTTCGAAAGCTTCTATGAAAATTCAGCCTGGTTTTAAAGTTTCGCCTCATGTAACAAATTGCATCGCCAAGCAGTGACGCCTTTTGATGCCACTACATGTTAAAAGTTTGAGAAACATTGTTGAAAGTGCAGAAATTGCTTGTGACAAGCAATTCATTCATATGTCACGATTGTTTTCTACCTTTTAAGACCAAACGTAAATTTATTCTCTTAAAATTGTCGCCCACAACATCTTACAATTTAGACTAGTCTAAGGTTTTGCCATTTTGTCATGGTGTAACCAATCTGCTAAAACACGGTATTCGGAAACAAAGTGTCTCACCAGGTTAACCCACCCTTCTAGCTTTCTTTGCATAAAAAAGATATCAAAAGTTCATTACTGGAATCATCAAAACTGATGTGTGAATAGTTTCTGAAGCCATTAGTGAAAAGGATTTAAACTTGTTTTAAAAAACAAAATTGATCTGAAATGTTTTAATCAGATTTTAGGCTGCATTTTTATTTGTGTAGTGTCCGTAACCCTTACAGTGCAATAAAAAGTCCTGAGCTTATGTTATTGCGAAACAGATTATTTCATTTAGGCTACCATATTGAGAGCTGTAATATTCTAGACTACTGAAGTTCTAATGTAAATGGAACCTTTGAAAAATCACTATTGTAACAGTTGGTTACGGACACTACATATTCAAGCTAGGGTCTACAAATGTCCCATTTAGACACAACTCTAAAATATGGGTACAATAGACTACCAAAATCTACCTTAGGAACTGTTTTATCAAATCAAAATAAAGTTGTTTGGAAACAATCAAATATAACTCATCACATGTACCTTGAACTCTAAAAGTATTTTGGTGAGACTATATAACGCCCAAAAATGGCTATTTTCTGAGTACATATTCAATAATTTCTCAATGATCATAAAAGATTGACTCATGAAAATTTTTGGACATCAAAAACTAGTCTTGCCTCATAATATGAGCTTTTTGTAGATACATTTTAGGCTATATTTTTTCAGAAAATCATATATAACATTAGGAAACCCTATTTTTCCCGAATACCGTGTTTTAGCCGAATGTTTTTACAGAAACATTCTTCATTTCAGGAAAGATCTTTCTAATAGCTTTTAATTCATCATGCAATTAAAGCATCACGATGTTATGTCGGATTATAATCATTTCACCGATCCCAGTAAGATAATAACTAATGTTTGAAGACACTTCATTGTATGATATTTTGATTACATCTTGAAATTATAAAAATATGATGATATGAAGAATCCAATACACCAAAAATATTTCCTGTGCACGCAACGGTTTCTCATGCCAGTACAGAGAAAAGGTAGGCTTCTGATACTTTAGCTACTTCATTTAACCATTTTCACAATTAAGACATCTTTGAATACGCAAAATATACCATGACCTCATCAAGCGTCTTATTTGCTGTTCCATGTTTGAATGAATTAAGACCATGTATGTACGTATTTCAAAAATTAAATTAATTTATCTAACATCATTGGAGAGGAAGTTTTGATAAATTGTTTTCGATTCTGTAGATTTGGAGCTGTACATATATAAGAGCTTGCACCCAACACTAACTTTGGTTCAGTAGCAGATCTAGGGTTGTGCCTTTCTGCAGACATTGTACTTGGACCCTTTTGGACGGGAACCGAACATTGTGTCTCGGCATTTGGCATCTCGTAGTACCATACTCGACCTACGAAGTACGTATCGCTGCTCTTCAACGAAAATCTGTTTTTTGTTGGAAAACGACGATATATTGAAACAAGTCTTTTCCGTGCGTCTAACCATTATTGGCATAGGTCATAAATGAAAACATCGTCGACCTACTGAAGTTGTTAAATAACTCTTGTTTAGCACCAATGGCGATAATAATATATCATTTTCTTCGTCTGCTGACTCAAGGAAATGCACATTTTGTAACCTTCCTGCAAATTGTCTTGCAATGCCACATTTGTGATGTCTCAGTTTTCATGAGTGACAGCCTAATTTCACATGATTGTCATTTTCCAAAGTTTAAAATTATCAATAAAACTTGAATTGTTCTTGATATTTGTCCCGGATACTATTACATTGTTGGACAACAAAAAAATGGGGAAGCGCTTTTAATAGATTTTAATGCTGGTCAACTGATAATATCGACAATTTAATGTTACTGAAATTGCTTGTGTAAAGCTGCAGTTACGAGACTTTAAATGAAAAGCAGAGATGTTGTAGATCTATACTTTTTGAAAAGAAAATGTCTACATGATTTTTCTATCAATCTCAGACAAGTTTTTATGGTAACACAGTCGACTGATAAAAACAATATGTAAGCGATGAAAAAGTATATAAGTTCTCCACAAATAAGAAAAAATCCTGGTCCCTTGCCAGACAAAAAGAAATTAGACTGGAAAAGTCGTTATAATGTTTTGTATATATCATTTATTCTATTATGATTGCGTCAACGTCTAGAATTTCAATTATACACGATTCTCATCTTACGTGGAGTGTTACCATAAAATGACCGTTGAATAAACGTGATTCCAAATGACAAACGCGAAGGAAAACTGTTCGAAGGATACAGATAAAGTATCTCTGGAAAAATCACTTTTCATCCTAGATCACATTGGTTTTAAAATGGTTTTAAGTGTGGCATCCTATACAGCCGTCCACAGCAGCCATGTTTTTTATCATATCAAACAATTTTCAAAGATACTAATGGAGAACTGTACACTGAAGATTAAGGCTAAATTATAATGTTATCCAAAAAGGCGTTTTGGAGAAGACGATTTTTTGACAATTAAATTTAAATAGATCTAGTTTAATTAAAATTTAAATTCTACACAGTAGTTTTGGAGAAGAAGAATGTAAAGATTTTACTAAAATGTAATAAAAATTAAAGTTCTACACAGACTTTATTTCTACTAAGAAATTTGAAAGAGATTCATGCAAGGAAGATTCCTGCTAAGTCTGGTTGAAATTGGTCAAAGAGTTTTGGAGAAGAAGATTTTTTAAGTTTTTTTTTCGAAAATTTATTTTAATTAATTTAATTGAAATTAAAGTTCTGAACAGAATTCATTCTTTGGAGGAATTAGGAAGAGATTCGTGAAAGGACAATTCCTGTGAACTTTGGTTGAAATTGGTCCAGTAGTTTTGGAGAAGAAGGTGTTTGAAAAAATACACACGGACGGACGCACGCACACACAACGACGGACAAAGTGCCATGACATAAGTCCCGCTGGTCTTCGGCCATTGGAGCTTATAAGACTGGACAAGTTGTTATAATGTTTTTTATATCATTTATTCTATTATGGGTATGTCAACGTCTAGAATGTCAATTACGCACGACTCTGAATTTATTACATGGTTTATCAAAATAAATTATAGAACTCTACCTGTACCGTGCGTATTGCAATGAAGCGAAAAATAACAAGAATTTGAAATGACAAAATAAAAAGAAAATGAGTGCACACGTAGAAGACAAAATAAAGATTATCCGGAAAATGGTTCAGTTTTTATCTTAGACTACATACAGACGAGACGGAGATTTTCTCTGTACCCAAACTTGAAATGGATTGCAAATCCAAACTCATATAGCGTCTTAAAATTTACAGCTTTGTGATAATGTTAAGCATGCATGTAAACTTCAAGACCAAGTAATTGACCAATGTAGCTCTAATCAATTTCACTAGTTAGACGGACATCAAGACTGGTCACAGGAGAAAAGGAAGACGGGATTCCGGTTGTTGTCTTAGTAAGTTTTGACAACTGGAATGTCAAAATAATTTAAACCGACATACATGTATATTGTGGCAATATCTCAAATTTAGTTCTTGATTTTTTAAGAAAGTTTTAAAAAATCTACACAGTGTCTTTTCTAGGATCCCATAATGAAATGAGAAGGATTGGTAATTTAACACCTACTGGATATATTGGAACAACTTTTAAATTACAGAAAGATTTAGACTGTTGGCAAAGTTTAATCAGTTTCGACAATCGGGATGCCTCAAGGATTTAAACTAAAATACATCAGGGCAATATGTCAAATATAATTCCTACCTATTCAAAGCACGTTTGTGCAATGTTGTGTCATGTCCCTGTTATCCAATAATGGAAACAGACGGTTTGTTATTAAGCACATTCAGTAGTATGCCTACTTCTAACTTTCATGTCACATAGCTGTGCAGATACAACATTTAATAACAGCAAAAGGCAAGGAATCACAAAATTTAAAAAGAGAAAACTACATCAAACCTGGATCAGATTGTCATGCTTTAGGAAAACCATGAATAATACAGTAGTACATAGAAAAACGTGTTTGGGTGGTTTTATGTAGGTGAAATAAGTTAGTTTCTCATGATCAGCAAAGAAATTCTAAGACAAACCCGAAGGGAAATCTTTGTACGAAAGAGCATAATCAATGATATTTTAAGGCCCCGCATAATTGTTTGAAGTGGCTTAATTTTATTGTTCATATACCAAGAATATTTGAGCACAATACTAGGTTTTACGGCAAGTGTGTTTCCTGATTGATACACGTTTTTTCTGCTATTAACCGATTGGTTTCTGTTGCTTAATGCACAATTATATTGACATGCATTTATCGCAATTCAAAGTTAATTACCATGCCCTCATTTAAAGACTGTTTTTTGTTTGTTTGCTTTTTTTTTTTTTTTTTTTTTTTTTATCATTGATTATTCAAAATTGTCACTTCATTCTGAGCAAATGCTCTGTAGATTTCCTGGTTTCAGAATAAGGGTAATTTAATTTAGAAGCAGACAACAGAGCTGTGCACACACAAACTGTCTTCTACAATAAACCTGGTGTTTAATGGTGGTACTTGAACAAGGCGGTGTACAATAGAACATCAGATAAGAGTGTGTATCATGAAAGTTTGATTAACCGCCGAGTGGGTTCAAGACAATAATCGCTAGACAAGTCGTTCTGCTCTATCAATGCAAACATATCTACTATTGCAATACGACTGGATTCATCAAAAGAAACCTGCAAAGGTTTTCAAAAAAATGTTGTAACGTAGGATAGAAAAATGTTGGGAATTATCGAGCTTCCTTTGGATATTTGACAAGACATTTTTACTCATGTTTCAAACATTGTCATTTCTTATCAAATGAATTAAAAGTGTATCATCGTCTCCAAATTAGCCGACTTTAGTAAAGCTACTTTCAAGATCTAGCAGTCTTGTATTTTTCCGTTTTGAAAAATTAGTTAATTTTAGATGTATCAATCATGATTTTCTTTTGTTTCAGATTTCGAAGTGTTGATTGCTCACGTTTCATCTATAATTCACAAAATATCTGACTAACTTTCAAAAGCCCGAAATAATTGACACACATTTGTTTCTAGCACACAGATCAAGTCATTTGTTTTAATAAATTACGTTATTTTCCCTAGGGAATTGTAGATGCTGGATTTGCGTGTTATTTAGGAAATAATCGTGAAACAGATAATACTTCTGTAGAGCAATCATGAAATAATACAGTTATAAATGTACACTTTTGTAACATTAACATTTATTAATCTTTGTATATAACAAGAGAAAATTCAAATAATTCATCATGAATACTAGTAAGTATCGTATGATTCGATTCGCCCGAAATCACGCTTCTGTCTATACTATAGTCATTTTCAAATTATCTCATCACTTAATGGACAAGTAATGTGTTTGTGTTTAGAAAAAGTACAAGAGTAAAAAGGACGTGTTCTTTATTTGTCAAGAATGCTGTTTCGATTGTGTCATCTGTTATATTGTTATATTGTTTTACTTTGACATTCTGCCAGATGCACATGTCTATCCCAATCATCAGGGGATTGTAGGAGCTATCTGAATGTCGACTTACGCTCGGCAACGTATTATTCATTTTCATGTAATGCGATTTAGCTTATAACCCTCACAAAACATCGAATTGATGGAAAATACTGTTAGAATGTACACGCAAAGATGTCACATATTGAAACCGAAATTTTCACCAAAACCTGTAAACTCCATTTATCGCCATTTTAACACGTCTAACGTGGTGAACATTTGCTGAAAATATAATTAAAGTAGACTAAAAAGGTCTAATTGTTCCTACAGACAACAGTTTCATATCAAGGGACGTCAAATTGAATTAATTGTAAAGATTTATAAAGTTTTAAAAACAGACTCACTGTTCCACAAGGACCAACAGAATGTGTCCGTTTGTTTAATTAGAAGAATATTGTGGTTTTCAATAAACCCTCTCCAGACAGGAGCAGGTATCAACTCCCTTATGAAAAAGGACAAAAGAAAAATGCTAAACAATACCGTATTTTTAATTATCCCTTTCAAAGCAAAACCTTGTTTGAATACATTCCTATTATAATGATTGGATTAACATTGAGACAAAAGATGAAAATGTTTTTAAAAATTCTTTTCTCAATTTCTCTGGACAATTTCTGAACTCTTATTTACATACATTGAATTTTATTGGCCTCTGTTATGCTGTGTGCGTTAGCTATTAAATTTTAGTAGTGCGTAATTATCTTCATCTAGGAAACGGTGCATTTCATAGAGTCTTCTTTCATATGCTCATACTTTTCATCTATTGTAAAACATGTTAATAATCAAAGCATTTGGTGTTATGCAGCGATAATGTCTGAGACCTTCAGAACACCTGGGACACTTTTTTATATATATAAACAGGTAGCATAAATTGGTTGGCTATCAAATTCCAATCGGGAATTTCACGGGATAAAGAAATTTGCTGATAAATACAATTTCAGAGCGAGAAAATGTTATAGAATTGTTCATGAATAAGAAATAATCTAAATCCCGTGCCAGACTTAAAGAAATTAGACTGGAAATATTGGTGTAAATTTTGACGTAAATTATTTTTCTTAATATCAGAAAAACAATGTCTCAAAACCAGCTCTCAACCTGCTACGAAAGAAATTCTTTTAGTAGTCTTTTACTTTGTCATATACATGGTTGAAAACGTACTCTCACTACGGTGTTCTGTGTGTCTCCTTGCAACTGCAAATGTATAAGCCACGTGGTATTTCAAGATTTGCATCATAGTGTGCTACATCGTGCATTTTGGAAAATGCCTTTCTACTATTTGAACAGTGCCTCTTAAGTCTAAAAGCGAAATAAAACCTTCACGGAATGCACAACGTCAAACTTTTGGAATCGGACCATTTTGGTTTGGCATATAGAAGCTATTGCATAGGAATAATAACAATATCTTACTATCTTGTTATACAGGCTATACTAATGCACAGAAGTACTAACGTCTTGAAGATAAATTAAGTGGCGACTTGCAGCCTTATAATGTAATCGGAAGAGATTATTCATTGCTTATTTACCGACCATGTTAAATAAATTGCGAACTTTAAATTAGACATGGTTTATTGCGACTGACAACTGACCAACAAGACAACATGTTTAACCCTTTCCCAAACAACAAAATTTTATGAGACGGATGGATGGTTTAACACCTATTAGGCATATATTAGAATAACTTTTAAATTACGGAGAGATTTAGATAGTTAGCAAAGTTTAACCAATTTCGACAATCGGGATCCCTCAAGGATTTAAACTAATATACATCATGGCAATATGACAAAAATGCATCCTACCTATTCAATGCACGTTTGTGAAGTGTTGCGATTAAGTACCGAGTAGGTTAAAGACAAAAACCGCTAGAATTTAGGGTTGTTTCGATTGTGTTCATTTATCTGTTATATCCTTACCCCACCTCACTTATCCCGTGGCGGTTGCCGTTGGGGCACAGTTGATGATCTGCCAACCAGCTTTCTCCATCCCTCTCTGTCCTTTTCGAGCGTGACCGCCTCACCCATCTTCATCCCTGTCCATTCTGTGAAGTTATCTTCCCAACGCGTTCTCTGTCTTCCTCTCTTGCGTTGCCCTCTCAATGCTCCTTGGAGCACCGTCTTGGCCAGTCCATCCCCTCTCTTAACATGACCAAACCATTTTACCTTTCGTCTCCTGATAGTTGCGAGTAGTTCTTCATCATGACCGATGAATATCTTCACTCTGTTCTTAACTTCCTCATTGGTGATATGGTCTTTATATGAAATGTCCAGCAGCCTATTAAAATATCTCATTTCTGTTGCCTGAATTCTCTTCTCTATTTCTGTTATATCGTTTTCTACCAATTGCTGTGTGAAGCACATGACTATCCCAATCATCAGGGAATTATAGAAAGCATATTGAATTCGACTTACAAGTAACCTTGTCGACATATTTTTCGTCCTCATTTAATTCGATTAAGGTCGGGACATCCACAAAACTTTGCATTTGTCAAAACAGTTGTTAGAATGTAAGCACAAGACCATTGTATCACATAGTAAAACCAAGCGTCTCGCCAAACCTCTAAATTCCAGTTTCCGTCATTTTCATACGTCTAATTACACGTTAAGATTTGTTGACAATTGAATTAGAATAGACAAGAAAGGATTTAATTGTTTCCACAGACAAAAGTTTGATATCAAGGGACGTCGTATTTAGTTAATTGTAAAGTTTGTAAAGTTAAAAACAATACATACTGTTCCAGAAGGACATGTGAATTTGTCCTTTCGGTTGTTTTCAATTAACAATTTCAATTGGCCATCTAAACGTATGGGAACACTTTACTACTTATATAGACAGGCAATACAAATTTGTTGATTATCAAATATCAGACAAATTTTTCACCGACAGATACAAACCATCTCAGAGCGAAGTAAAGTTACAGAATATTTCTTGAATAAGAAATAATCTGAGTCCAAAACAAGACTTAAATTAGACAGTAAATGATCAGAAAAATAGCAATTTAGCGGTAGCCACGGCGCTCATAAGTTCGATCAATTGACATACGACAGAAATACTTTTACGAGGGGCGTTCAATTAAAAGTGGTACTAATGGTCCACCATACCTCGTGGTTCTATAGAAATAGTGGTGCTTGTGGCTATTTGACGGGAATATTACTGTCTATACTTGGTCAAAATTTGAGGCAAATTCGTTGACTCTTTCAAAAGTTATTGAACTTTTTAGTTGGTTCAGTCATATACACTGGCTATTTCGCTGTGCGCAAAATGAAAAACGAACTGAAGTAGGATGTGCGGGTCTACATTAAAGGACGCATAGGCTTTGGAATATCTGCATCACATGTATATAATGAATTATATCAGATTTTTGGATATTCGAACGTTGAATATACGTCAGTTTTTAAGAAGATAATAAAAAATGAAATAGGTAAAACTGGCCTGAATGATGCCCCCCCCTCTCAGGCAACCAGGGTAGAGCTAGTACCAAAGCAAATATTGCTGTAGATTCCGACATGACCGAACAAGACGCATGGTTCAGTGTGCAAGAAAAAACAGATAAAGTTGGTTTTTCATCGGGGACATGTTATACGACTTTGACGAAAGGGTTGAAACACAAAAAGGTTTATGCCCATTGGGTCCCCCACCTGCTGCCTAAAGGACAGAGGGCCACCCGTGCAAAATATATTTTGAAATAATGCAATAAATGCAACAAATGTGGGCTTTCTGAGCTTTATACATATGATTGAACAATAATTTACTATTATGATCAAAAATGGCGTGTCATTGGCAAGAAATGCTTGCGAAAAGATCAGGCAACGTCCGTAAAAAGCCAGAAAATTAAAAGCGCGGCAAAAGTTTTGTACGCGGTAATTTTCAAACGTGACGGGTGTATTATTTAAATTGGTGTTTCAAATAGTACAACTATGGCCGATAATTCATACAAGAAGTGTATATCGGCGAAAGTAAAGAAATATCACGAAAAGAACGGGTCTAGGACAGGCTAAAGAGGCATGCACCAAATCCATGACAACGGAGCTGTCCACAGGTGTCACCTTGTCCAAGACTTTCTGAAATAGACACCTGCTGCACGGCGTCTTCATCCACCCTTATAGCCGGGCTTAAGCCCGTGTGGCTTTCCCATGAAGACGAAAAAAGCCTCTGGTCGTCGGTATAGGCCTTCAAGTTCCGTATGCAGTGCAATTTTCCAGTGTCTGTGGGGTGTTACAAAAGAGGCCCATTTATTGGCATATAAGTAATGGATCTCAAAACTTTAGAAGTGTGTGGGTGTCAAACAGGACTACTTCGAAGGATTGAAGAAACTTAAAATTGAATTGCGACATAACTATGGCTTATAGAACCCCAGTTCCAAAATTAATTGAACGCCCCTCGTAGTAGAGTCATTTACTTTTTATATTTTAGTCAAACCCTGTGTTTTTTGGAATCGTCCTATTGGTTAAAATGGTGGAAAAGGTGCGCGCATTATGTTTTACTGTGTGTCTTCTTGCAAATTTTAAAAACGGATCTTTGACAATGTCTCCTAAATTTTGAATTATTAAAAAATTGGAACCTGGCCTTTTTTTCTTTGCCTCTCTGACTTATTTCGCAATCCACTCATACGAAATTATTTGAAGAGACATGTTGGTCTGGCAAACAGAAGCGATCACATAAGAATAATTACTAGATCTCACTATCTTGTTTTACAGGCCATGCTAATAAACAGAAGCCCTTAAGAGTCTACAAGATAAATTGCGCGGAGACTTACAGCCTTATAATGTTATCGGTAGAGATAAATCATTGCTTATTAACCCGTTAAGTTAAATATATTGCGAACTACAAATTGGACATTGTTTATTGCGACTGGCAACTGACCCACAAGACACAATCAATCTTTAGTACCAATCATGGTGGATAATCACGTGATACAATATTTTCAGAAAAGCTTCAATAATTATGTATATACTGAACCGATTTTAATTCGGTTTGAAGCAAAGGATGTGAACAGACCTCACGCACTAGATGGACGTGGTTGATTTTTGAAAAATGAACTGATGAAAAAGTTATTGAAGATAAACCAAAATTTGGTTTATCTTCAATAACTATTTTATCAGTTGATTTTAAATCAACCACATCCGGCTAATGCGTGACGTATGTCCACATTCTCTGCTTCAAACCAAGTTCAAATCGATCCCGCATTAACGAAATCATCGAAGATTCTCTGAAATTGTTGCATCACGTGATTATCCACCGTGATTATGGCTTCCATGATTCATCTCAGATCATTGGTCGATACCACACAATATGGACATATTGTTCACAAATGATTGGTCATCAATACTGATCAGTTAAATATCTCAAAACCTGCAAGAATTGTCTTTAACTGCGCACACAAGTTTGTACTTTGAAAATCACAGGAATCGACATACGAGGTTTTGCATTTACACCGACGATATGTGTAGAACATTTGGGAAATTTGCATCGAAGTCGAGGTAATGCCGACAGTATCTCCTCCTCTGACAAAGGAAGGCAAACTATAAAGGTTTCATGTTTGACGTAAAAGTGTCCGCGCTAAAATGGGAGCGCTTAGTCCATTAAACATAGTTGGATATTTAAAATGTTTTTGGACATTGTTCAATGGACTGAATAACTTATTCTATAAGTTCTTTCTTTTATATAGCCCAAGTGTGCAACATATCCCTATTTTAACCCATAAAAGTGATATGACTTCTCAATGAATAGATGTATTCGTCAATATTCTCTCGAAATACACTTATATTTATTTCATTTTTCTCTCAAAATTGGTGATAGGGTTTGGCAGTACTGTATTTTTAAAAGGGTTTGGCAGTACTGTATTTTTAAAAGGAACATGATTTTGTTATAATTATTTACATTTTTCAAGTTCGACTGATGTTGTCCCTAAACAAACACATTATTGCAAAAGCTCGAAATAACCGACACAAATATTATATGTTTCCTGAATAAAGATCTCGTAATTTGTTTTAATCAATTACATTGTTTTACCAGTGAGAGTTGTAAATGCAGGTTTCGTGTGTGTTTCATGTTTTTAAAGTAATAATCGTATAACAGATGAAACATCTGAAGAGAAAGTGTTCATGAATACCGCTGTAAAATATGTGTTATAATACTGAAAACGTGTTAATTTATGAAGAATGTAACAAACGCATACATGGAAGATCCTTTCTAACACAATAGATGGATTGATGTCAGGTACAAGCAACTTCATTTAGTAAACTGTGTTTTGTCTCTTGGAATCATTTTTTATTTGTCCCTTATTTTTTGCTGTAACATCCTGGCATTGTTTAATGATGAGACGGTCATGTATCAATCATTATGTATAAGAAAGGGTGGTATACATCCGCCAGACACTTTGTATGTAGAAAAACAACAACTCTTTGGTATGTCTTCTTGACATTAATTTTCAAATAGGTCAATTCAACTACGTAGAATGGGAGATGCATTCCTGGGAGAATAGAAAATGCTGACTGTACGTGTTCCAAGTAACAGCTCAAGGGCAGTCATTATATTAAAAGCCAGGTAACCAATATCTGTTTGAAACACTGATCCTGTGAGATGGTTATTATAGTGAAGATGACACGACGATGTTGAAAAACAATAACGAAGAAATGCCTCTGATTCCATTTGGACACTCATCTCAAAATTCTAATTGACGAAAAACAAGCTGGTTTAGAATTAGTAAAGAAACGCGTGAAAGTGAAATTAAAGATATTACGATATTGGAAAAGCTCTCTAAGAATCTAAAACGTGGTCTTAGTTATATCTTTCCAGGTCATCGATTTAATTGTTTTCTGCCAATTGCTGCCAGAAGCATATGTCTATCGTAATCATCTTGGGATTGTAGAACCGTCAATTTGTATTTAATCACAACATCGCTTTTTCTCCGATGTTAATCCATTACTATCATAGTAGCAGATTGGCTAAATGTATATACATGTAGCTAGTTCTTTAACCTTTTCAGAGAACACGAAATCGTAGCAGACGTCAGTTTCAAGTAAATGGAATGTATCTTTTTTTACTTATTTGTGCTGTATATTTTGTGTAAACTGCTTGGAATTTCCACCGAAATGTTAAATGTTACTCAGCCCTTTATATAGAGAGTATCACTAAATGTATATTCCAACCACGTCTTCGCATTTGTGAACGTGAGGAACGAAATAAGAATGTATTAGATATGACGTCGAAGAATAATGATGAATCTTATTTGTTCTACAGATAACAAGTTGATATCGGGGGAGGTAAAATCAATCATAAAAATTTTCCAGCCCTCGTTTGAATATCCAGAAAAGACAAGCTTTAAGTGTGTGCTTGTAGAAGAATTACTATGCCAAACTTTGTTAAAATACATTCGGTTTTCTGGTGTAGACTTAGTATCCCACAAGGCCAAATTTAAGTTATGTTAGTCCATTTTGATATTGGAAACACTTTATCATTAGTGGGAGATTAAAAACCTCTTTACTACAGCTTGAAAATCTGGATTTGCGAGATTTTGATGTCCTACTGTTAATATTATTCTATATCTTTACATTCTATGAATCAAATCAATCAGTAGAAAACGTTGTCATTTCAAAAACGAATAACGTCAAAAAAGTGACGACTGTGTTCTATAAGATATCTTTCCTGATCACGGTGGGAATTCACGTGACACAATAACCACAGAAAATCTTTAATAACTTTGTTTAAACTTGATCAAATTGAATTCGGTGTAAAGCAGAGAAAGTGGAAAAACGACAAGAATTAGATGAATGTGGCATCTTTTTTTGATAAGCGTAAATCTATCTAGAAATTGTAAAGTACACTATGGCATATTTTCTTGACAATAAAGAAAACAATGACCACGTCCGTTGAGAGAACTAGTCTGGAATTAGTGGCAACGTTAGTTCTGAGATTATAAATTTCGAGAAATATTCCTATTAATCGACACTAATTGAATTAACGGACTATAATTTCAGGGAACTAAATACAACCAGCGTTATGAATTTACCAAATAAAGTAAAATAATTTGATAATTTAACATTGAATATCGTATAATATATTTTGCTTAGAGTGCATTATGACACTCTATGGAATACATGTGACCAATCCCTTACTTCTTTCACAATTAAATTTCAACGAAAGCAAAAAATCAGATAACGAGATAATTTTAAACGGAAAAAATAGTCAAGATCACGGCAAAAGCGATACCAATTATGATAAGTAACTTTTTGTTTTGATTTTTGTGCATTAAAAATGGTTTCTGGGAAATCAATCACATTAATATGCTCGTGTTTTGGAAAGGCCATGGGACATTGTCCCTGTCAAATTTGGTCATGCATTACAACGCATCCGCAGATAATTCGTTCAACATACATATATGGAAATGAATAAGATTGTTAATTTGCCATTTGCAACCGAATATTGGATAACCAACTCTCACAGAAGCTGCGAGGATAGTCGAGAAGGACGTTGGTTATAAAAGGAGAATGTTATTTTGAACAGTAAACGTCAACCGGCTAAAAAAAGTGAAAAAAAACTGATAGGACAGCCGGATATAGCCGCGATATTCCCTACCGAGGCGCATCCAAATTGATAGTCTCTTGATTTGATAATTCCAATAAGAAAATTTGAAGAAAGTCATCGCTAATGATATCCTGTGATAAAAGTCATCCATCATATTGGAAGCTCCTAATTTCAGAATATCTTAAATGAGATAGCAAATACAAACGAGCTGTTTTCCAATTCTTAATATTTGATATTATTCTCCTACGTATATGGATACAAAACAGTTTGATTTATTTGGAATGGCTAAAAGTACAATACTTCTGAGAAATTAGCTGGCATTTACAATAGCAATGAATTTTGTGCTGAAAATAGACATGGTTACCCGCTATGTTTTGATAAACTGCCAGTGTTGTCATAAAACCTGAATCAAGCCGTTGTTACGAAATTTTATAACAATACTCACGAAATACTACTGTTTGACCGAAATTGCGTCTCTGTTTACTAGATAAAATTACTGTCCTACTGTCATTCATACGACATGTAAAAAGGATATTATCCGTGTCGTAATACGTCAAACTATAGAAAAAAATCAAATCAACTTGGGACACAAAGGAACTTTTAAAACTCAATATACACTCATTATTTGTTTGCCATAATATGTCATAAATCAAAAATAATTCAAATCAAATGGAGACACAGACTAACTTAAAACTCAACACTTATTTTTCTTTTTGTCCCACTTCCAACAGAGTCTCAGAGTACAGAATTCTGAAAGATTAGCTGTCTTTCACAATTGTCATTTATACTACAAGTAAAATGATAAAAATCGTGTCATAATATGTCACAAATTAGAAATAAATCAAATCAACTGGGGACACGACGAAAATTAAAACTCATTACATATTTGTCTTTCTGTATTCTATTTATACCAGAAATTATATTCATTGGGCCCATTTTAATCTCCGAATTTCAATCTCCTTTTAGTCATTCATGTTGGACCGCCTTAATATCTTATTGTTTGGGGCAAAATGTTGTACACTCTTACCGCTATATACTTGTAGAACTACAAAGCACGAAAATGAAGCATGAAGTTCGGTATTTCCCCTAAGAATTTGTCCTCCGAGCATTTCTTGAATATGTTTTTTTTATTTCTTTTTGAGTTCTTTCGAAGAGAAGCATGATATTTTATATTAGAAGTTGACTGATAGAGATATATTTATTCTCCAAATCTAAGGCCACAAATGGCTGATACGTTCAATCCCAATTTCGTAATGTTTCAATTTGGACCACTTTACTATTTTATTGTTTTGAAAAAAAAACTTAACCAACAAACCACATACTAGGACAATAAATGAAATGACAATGAAAATGTATTTGGAAAAAAAGTATGTTAAGACAAAGCATAATAACTGCATCCTTATATATTTCCACATCATACTAGAAATGTAAATATTGAGGATGTTCTTATAAAGCACGACATTTGTTCACTGAAGTGCAAATCCGAGACTTCCTGAAATGTGATACAAGCGAGAAAAACAAAAGACCTTGTCTATTTAACCCACTTGTGGATTGATGCTTTGGCATGTATGTATATGTTCTCAATGCACTAAGGAGGTCTTGTGCAATGTCGGGGCGCTTGAAAAGTCAGCTTTCATTAGATGGGTAGAAAAACTTCTTTGGTGGGAATATCGTATTAAAGTTGAAATTTTTTTCAAAACTCTTCGTCATAGTTGCAGCTTGAATAAAATCATTTGTGTTGAAATTAGATAAAAATCATTTGTATTGAAATAAGATATTGCGTGTTTGCCCTGATCTCTCTCGTGATCATCTACTGTATTTTAACCCTTTCTCAAATGACAAAAGCTAAGGGTGGTCCACTTCAAAAACTACCACAAATAACAAAATGGATGTTATTGAATAAAGGATTTGTGTAAAATATGGCACAGAAAATATTGAGACAAAAGGAGAAATTGTTGATTATCAGCAGTTTCTTCTTTTGTCTCAATGTTTTCTCAAGCCAATTCTATTGGGGACGTCAAAACAATGTCTTGTTTGGGAAAGGGTTAAGCAATTGAAGCCTGGATTCCAACTTCTGGATCTTAGCAGCGTTATATTTCTCTAATAAATGAACATTCTATTTGCATTTTGGATTCTACAATGTTGACAAAAAGCATCTTCACAAGTCAACTATTTTACTATTAAGTTCCTTACGAATGTAATGAATAAATATAATGAAGAATTAAATCATTGGTTTCCGTATATGACAACTCAGATACCAACAGGAAAAATGTTTCGGTGTTTTGCAACTTCTATTAGTCTGCAAATATAAAGGAAAATTCGGGTATTGAAGGACATTTTCCTGTATTTGTTCCATATTTGCAACTTAACTGACATCTAAAACGTGGTGCGATGAATAAAGCATAATAAATCATTTTTGAAAAGTTAATTTCCTGTTTCTATATACATACGGAATTGGAAAAATATGCAGGAATATGATTTATTGAAACTATCCATATATTTATATGACTATGTCAGACGTAAACGTATCTTCTTGCATTGTAAACATTTATTTAGAAAAAAATATATATATACATTTTAGAGCAATATATGATAGAGTAAGCAATTGAATTCTAATTCATTTTTCGTTTTATTCATTTTTAATCTAAAACCTATAGTTCAGATACTCATGTGTTTTGTCTGGATTGCGGACGAACCGTATGTGTGTCTCAAGATTGCCATACTCCGGTGTTGTCCGGCTAAAACAGTTGTGACGAATGTAAGCGATGTTAAATTCTATTTTCATAACATTTTAAGTTTCTGATATTTGACAGCCTAAATGTAAATAACAAACCAGTTCAAAAATGCCTTCTGTTTCTTTGCGTTATTCGTTTGCTTTATTTTTTGTTTTAATTCAATTCTATTTGCCCTTTGTAACAGCCTGTCAAATAGACTCGACTATAATATACTACATACAATGTTCACCGTAGAAGACTCCTAGTACTAGACAACCTTTAATGCAAGTCGGCCTAGTATATTTACGATACAGCCAATAAAGTGGACATCATCTATATTATTTTATTATATTTTTTTCGTGATACACTTACATTAAAGTTCAGCAAAAGAAAGGTAGGTGAAAGAAGGCATTGCGGAAGCATAAAGAGCCAGAGTCGTAAATCTCTATACTTTATTGGTTCTGTCTAGTAAAGAGAAGTTATGAGAGTTCTGACCACCAATTAGAAACACAAACTAGCATTATAAGTTTTATATGTTGGGAAGTTTTTATCACTGTTTATTTCCAGGACAATCCGCGGGAGTATACCTATTTTTACTAGGTTTGTATCATAGTGTGCTACAAGGTGTTCTTAGAAAATATCTTTCTGTTGTTTGTACAGTGCCTCTTAAATCTATAAAGCACAATCAAATCTTAATGGAATGCAAACTGTCAAACGTTTGGAATGTGACCATTTTGGTTTGGCATATAGAAACGATCACATAGTAATAATAACAATATCTCACTGTCTTTTTTTACAGGCCATGCTAATACACAGAAGCCATGTAAAGAGTCTAAAAGATAAATTACGTGGCGACTTACAACCTTATAATGTAATCGGGAGAGATAAATCATTGCTTATTTACCGGACATGTTAAATAGATTGCGGACTTGAAATATGACATTGTTTATTGCGACTGACAACTTACCAACAAGACAACATCAATCTTCAGTACCAACACTCACATTCACCTCAGATCGTCAGTCGATACCACATGTATGCAGAGCAAATGGTTGCCTATGACATTAGCAGTTATCAACTCTTTCCCAAACAAGACCTGGTTTTGACGTCCCTAAAAGAAATGGCTTGGGAAAACGTTGAAACAAAAGAAGAAACTGCTGATAACCAGTAGTTTTTTTTTCTTTTGTCTCAATATTTTCTGTGCCATATTTTACACAAATCCTATCTTAAATAACATCCATTTTGTCATTTGTGGCAGTTTTTTAAGTGGATCACCCTAAACTTTTGCTGCTTAGTAAAGGGTTAAAGGACAGACTCTCTCTACTGCTCTGATAGAGAAAAATAAACGACAATAACAGTTATGTATATAACATAAAAAGGCATCAAGGGCGGATCCAGGATTTTTTACAAGGGGGTCCAAGCCGAAGATTTTTTTCCAGGGGGGGGGGGGTCCAAGCCCAAATTATGCCTTAAAATGTAGTAAATATGTAGTATATAGTCAAAATTAAATTTTCGGCCAATGCCAGGGGGGGGGGGGGGGTCCGGACCCCTCTGACCCCCCCCCCTCTAGATCCGCCCATGTGCATGGAGAAACAAGGGACCGCTTAGTCTCTTCACCATTTACCCGAATTTTAGAAATGTTTAAGGCTTTTTTAAGGAATGAAATACGACCATTATTATTCCCCACAATACAAATTTGACTAAATTCACGAAGTTTGAAATAATATTGACACACATAATACATGTTTCCAGAATAAGATCTCGCCATTTGCTTTAATCAATTACGTTATATTTCCAGTGAGAGTTGTAAATGCAGGTTTCGCGTGTGTTTTCATGTATTTAAAGTAATAATCGTATAACAGATGAAGTATCTGAAGAGAAATTGTTCATTAATACCGCTGTAAAAGATGTTTTTTGAATACTGAAAACGTGTTAATTTATGCAGAATGTAACAGATGCATACATGGAATATCCTTTCTAAAACAACACATGATTTGCTATTCATGTATAAGCACTTTCATTTAGTAAACTGTGTTTTGTCTATTGGAATCATTCCTTTCTTATTTGTCATGTAATTACTTTATTTATTTTTTTACCGTTACAACCTAGCAATGATTGAGACGAGTATGTATCAATCATTACATATCAGAAAGTGTGGTATACACCCGCACGAAAATTTATAAAAAGGAAAAAATATTACTCTCAGACTGGTATGTCTTCTTGATCTCAATTTACAAATTGGTAAGAACATAAATTCAACTGCGTAGTATGGGAGAAGCATTTCCAGAGAGAATAGGAAATGCTGATTTTGCGTGTCCCAAGTAACAGCTCAAGGGTAGTCATTATGTTAACAGTCAGGTAACCAAGATCTGTTTGATACACTGATCCTGTGAGATGGTTATTATAGTGAAGATTACACGACTTTGTTTAAAAACAAATAACGAAGAAATGCCACTGATTCCATTTGGACACTCATCTCAAAATTCTAATTGACGAAAAGCAAGCTGGTTTAGAATTAGTAAAGAAATGCGTGTGAGTGATATTAAAGATATAACGATATTGGAAAAGCTCTCTGCGAATCCAAAACGTGGTATTAGTTATATCTATCGATTTAATTGTTTTCTGCCAATTGCTGCCAGAAGCATATGTCTATCGTAATAATCTAGGGATTGTAGAACCCTCAATTTGTATTTAATCGCAACATCAAAAGAGTTTACTTGTAGAAGTATTACTTTTCAAATTTTAAAACACATTCAGTTTTCTGGTGTGGACTTAATATCCCACAAGGCCAAGGCCAAACTTAAGTTAGGTTGGTCCATTTTGACATTGGAAACACTTTATCATTAGTGGGAGATTAAAAACTTCTTTACTACAGCTTGAAAATCTGAAATTGCGAGATTTTGATGTCCAACCATTAATATTCGTTCTATATCTTTACATTATACGACTCAAATCAATCAGTAGAAAACGTTGTCATTTCAAAAACGAATAACGTAAAAAAAGTGGCGAATGTGTTCTATAAGATATCTTTCCTGATCACGGCGGGGAATCACGTGACACAATAACTGCAGTTAATCTTCTACAACTTTCTTAAAACTTGATCAAATTGAATTATATGTAAAGCAGAGACTGTGGGAAAACGACATGAATTAGATGAATGAGGCAGATCTTTTCATAACCGTAAATCTATCCAGATATTGTAAAGTACACTATGACATATTTACTTGGCAATAAAGAAAACAATGACCACGTCCGTTGAGAGAACTAGTCTGGAATTTGTGGGAACGTTAGTTCTGAAATTATAAATTCCGATAAATATTTCTATTAATCGACACTAATTGAATTAACGGACTATATTTTCAGGGAACTAAATACAACCACAGTTATAAATTTACCAAAAAAAAGTAAAATAATTCGATAATTTAACATTGAATATCGTATAAAATATTTTGCTTAGAGTGCATTATTGCACTGTGTGGAATACATGTGACCAATCCTCTACTACTTTCACGATTAAATTTCAACGAAAGCAAAAAATCAGATAAGGAGAAAATTTCAAACGGAAAAAGATAGTCAAGACCACGGCAAAAAGAGATACCATTATGATAAGTTTTTTTTGTTGTTGTTTTGATTTTTGTGCATTAAAAACGGTTTCTGGGAAATCAGTCACATTAATATGCTCGTGTTTTGGAAAGGCCATGGGACATTGTTCCTGTCATATTTGGTCATGCATTACAACGCATCCGCAGATAATTCGTTCAACATACATATATGGAAATGAATAAGATTGTTAATTTGCCATTTGCAACCGACTATTGGATAACCAACTCTCACAGAAGCTGCGAGGATAGTCGAGAAGGACGTTGGTTATAAAAGGAGAATGTTATTTTGAACAGTAAACGTCAACCGGCGCAAAAAAAGTGAACAAAATTGATAGGACAGCCGGATATAGCCGCGATATTCCCTACCGAGGAGCATCCAAATTGATAGTCTCTTAATTTGATAATTACAATAAGAAAATTTGAAGAAAGTCATCGCTAATGATATCCTGTGATAAAAGTCATCCATCATATTGAAAATTCCTAATTTTAGAATATCTTAAATGAGATAGCAAATACATGTACAAACGAGCTGTTTTCCAATTCTTAATATTTGATATTATTCTCCTACGTATATGGATACAAAACAGTTTGATTTATTTGGAATGGCTAAAAGTACAATACTTCTGAGAAATTAGGTGTCATTTACAATAGCAATGAATTTTGTGCTGAAAATAGACATGGTTACCCGTTATGTTTTGATAAACCGTCAGTGTTGTCATAAAACCTGAATCAAGCCGTTGTTACGAAATTTTATAACAATACTCACGAAAAACTACTGTTTGACCGAAATTGCGTCACTGTTTATTAGATAAAATTGTTCCCTACTGTCATTCATACGACATGTAAAAAGGATAAGATCCGTGTCGTAATACGTCAAACTCTAGAAAAAATCAAATCAACTTGGGACACAAAGGAACTTTTAAAACTCAATATATACTTATTATTTGTTTGCCATAATATGTCAAAAATGAAAAATAATTCAAATCAAATGGAGACACAGACTAACTTAAAACTCAACACTTATTTTTCTTTTTATCCCACTTCCAACAGAGTCTTAGAGTACAGAATTCTGAAAGATTAGCTGTCTTTCACAATTGTCATTTATACGACAAGTAAAATGATAAAAATCGTGTCATAATATGTCACAAATTAGAAATATATCAAATCAACTGGGGACACGAAGGAAATTAAACCTCAATACATATTTGTCTTTCTGTATTCTATCGAACAGGAGCATGTCATTTATTCATACCAGAAGTTGTTTTCATTGAGCCCATTTAAATCTCCGAGTTTTGCGTCAACAATTCCAATCTCCTATTTAGTCTTGTTGGACCGCCTTAATATCTTATTGTTTGGGAGAATCGTTGTACACGCTAACTGCTATATATATGTAGAACTACAAAGTACGAAAATTAAGCACGAGGCTCGGAATTTCCACGAAGAATTTGTCCTTCGAGCATTTCTTGAATGTTTATTAGTTTATATATTTCTCTTTGAATTGTTCAGAAGAAAAACATGATATTTTATATGAGAAATTGACTTATAGAGATCTCTTTATTCTCCAAGTCCAAGGCCACAAATGGCAGATACGTTCAATTCCAATTTCGTAACGTTTAATTTGGACCACTCTACTATTTTATTGTTTTGAAAAGAGTTAACCAACAAACCACAAACTAGGACGATAAATGAAATGATAATGTAAATGTATTTGGAAAAAAAGTATGTTAAGAAAAAGTATAACAACTGTCCTATATATTTCCACAACACACTAGAAACGTAAATATTTATGAAATCTCTTATAAAGCACGACATTTGACTACTGAAGCGCATCTCCCAGACATCCTGAAAGATGATACAAGCGAGAAAAACAAAAGACCTTGTCTATTTAATCCCCTTGTGGATTGATGCTTTGACATGTATGCAGATGTTCTCAATGCACTAAGGAGGTCTTGTGCAATGTCGGGGCGCTTGAGAAGTCAGCTTTCATTAGATGGGTAGAAAAACTTCTTTGGTGGGCATATCGTATTAAAGTTGAAATTTTCTTTAAAACTCTTCGTCATAGTTGCAGCTTGAATAAAATCATTTGTGTTGAAATTAGATAAAAAATCATTTGTATTGAAATAAGATATTGTGTGTTTGCCCTGATCTCTCTAGTGATCATCTACTGTATTTTAACCCTTTCTCAAATGACAAAATTTAAGGGTAGTCCACTTCAAAAACTACCACAAATAACAAAATGGATTTTATTAAAGATAGGATTTGTGTAAAATATGGCTCAGAAAATATTGAGACAAAAGGAGAAACTGCTGATTATCAGCAGTTTCTTCTTTTGTCTCAATGTTTTCTCAAGCCAATTCTATAAGGGACGTCAAAACCAGGTCTTGTTTGGAAAAGGGTTAAGCAATTTTATTAATCATTTGAAGCCTGGATTCCAACTTCTGGATCGTAGCAGCGTTATTTTTCTCTAATAAATAAACATTTTGTTTAAATTTTGGATTCTACAATGTTGGCAAAAAATCATCATCGCAAGTCAACTATTTTACCCCTATTAAGTTCCTTACGAAGGTAATGAACAAAGAGAATGCAGAATTAAATCCTTGGTTTGCGAAGATGACAATTCAGATACCAACTCGAAATATATTTCAGCAGCATCTATTTGTCTGCAAATATAAAGGAAAATTCGGGTATTGAAGGACATTTCCCTGTATTTGTTCCATATTTGCAACTTAACCGACATCTAAAAAGTGATGTGGTGAATAAAGAATCATAAATCATTTTTGAAAAGTTAATTTCCTGTTTCTATATACATACGGAATTGGAAAAATATGAAGGAATATGATTTATTGAAACTATCTTTATATTTATATGACTATGTCAGACATAAATGTATCTTCTTGCGTTGTAAACATTGGTTTGAAAAAATACATATTACAGCAATATATACAAGTAATAGAGCGAGCAACTGAATTCTAACTTATTCCGGCTTTTTTTCCAATCTACACCCTATAGTTTAGATACTCGATCATATGCTTTGTCTGGACTGTACAGTGTCAATGAGGACGAACTACAAAGGGGTTGAGAAACACTGAATGATAATTTACATTTAGAAAAGCCCCTCTTACTGCCTCAGATAGAACTCAATATTAAGTAAGGACGTCATGCTTTTAAAATCCCTTTTGTCACGTGGTTTCAATCGGACGTTAGTCTGAATATTTTACTCCTCAGAACGCCGGTGGCTTTTTTTTAAATGCCATTCTGTTTCTTTTTGGTATTCGTTTCCTATATTTTTGTTATGATTCAATTGTATTTGTCCTTGGTAACAGACTGTTAAATAGACTTGGCTAAATGTACTACATATTTAAAATATTCGCCATAGAAGACTCCTAGTAATTCATAATCTTTAATGCAAGTCGACCTATATTTACAATACAGCAAGTAAAGTCGACATCATCTATAGTATTTCATTTATTTATTTATTTCATAATACACTTACATTAAAGTTCACACAAAGATATTATATGGAAGAAGGCATTGCGAAAGCACAAAGAGCCAGAGTCGTAAATCTCTATGCTTTATTGGATATGTCAAGTAAAAAGAAGTTCTGAGAGAAACCCAAGCTAGCATTATCAGTTTTATATGTTGGACACCTTTTTAGCTTTTTAGCACGGTCTATTTCCAGGACTATCCCTGGGAGTAGACCTATCATTGAAATATCAATGTTACAAGAAAGTAGTCCAATCTTTCAAGAGCGGCCATCTCCGAAAATGGACCAGACTTAATATAGGTAATTATTATGTCACATTAAGACTGATGGTCCATTTACTGGATCGATTTGCAGATATGCAGACGACAATTTCAAGTGAGTAAATTTTGAGATTCTAAGGTATAGTTGGGGTCGTAAAGATTTTGGAAAATGAAGCAATTGCTTGCCACAAGCAAATCCCCATTTTCCATGATAGTTTCTCCAACGTTTAGTTCTTGAAGGGCATATCTAGGCGTCAATGTGAAGGAATGGGTAAAACCCAACATCGGCTTTAAGTATTCCTAATCACGTGGTTCTTTGAGTAAGTCATACAATATTGATCAAGTCTGCTTCATCTGCCCCTCCTACGATGTGCACAATGAACTTATCAATGTTAATCTATCTAGGCCTGACTATTACGATGAAACAAAACCTCAAAGTCGGTATTTAATTTAAGCTGCGATGATGTTGATAATCCGTTAATTAATTAGAATATATTGAACGTATCCCGGGACGACGTGAATATTTAATAAGCTGAGATGATAAAGTCTCATCTCGTCACCGGTAATTACATATCGTTTGTTAATTTGATAATAGGAATGGAATACATATTTTGTATAACTTATCCCCATGGTTTCTTGAAATTTGGACAAAAGATATCCATCATTTTGAAAGCTTATAAAATTACAATATACCACGTCGTTTGGTGAGATATAAAACGTTCTGATTATATTGGTCAACCGTTTGCAATTCTTGATATTTGATAACAGTCTTAAACGTTTATGGATACAAACAGCTTGTTTTATTAGGAATGGTGTCATGTGAAGCATTTCTGCTAGATTACTCGTCATTCACAATTGTCATTCATACGACAGGCAGAAAAAAGATAAAACGTGCCGTAATGTGTTACAAATTAGAAATAAATAAAACCAACTGAGGACACAAAGGAACTAAAACTCAATACGTATTTGTCTTTTTCTCATCCTCCGAATACACTGGTGGTGAACCCGGCCAAAGTAAGGGGCGTTTTTTCGTGAATAATGTATTCCGTCGGTGTTGTTATAAAATCTCGTAACTACGGCTTAGATAAAGCCGTAGTTACGAGATTTTATAACAACACCGACGGTTTGTTAATACATAACGGTGAACCCGGTCTATTGTTAGACCAAATTCATTGCAATTACAGTTAAAAATCTTTAATCTCACATTTAAACGCAAAGATATCTATACCTTGTTGTAGTGAAAAACGTCCCTCGCTTTGGCCGAGTTCACCACCAGTGAAATAGAAGCATGTTATCTACATCGGAAGATGACTTCGTCGTGCTTATTTCACCATCCAATTCCTCCGTTACAATATTCAAATTCCATTTTGTCGCCTGTCAATTTGGACTAGCCTAAAATATTAATGTAATTAATTTTTTCAACAGCGAACCATAAATGATGACGACAGTTGAAAAGGAGAATTTGTTTGTAAAATATTTTACACTCTAACAAATGTGTGATTTTATGTAGATCTACAAAACAAAGATTTCAATTATTGGGGGATTTCTTATAAAGTACGACATTTTTTCTACTGAAATGTATCTCCCAGACTTCCTTTAATATGATACAAAGCCAGAAAAAAACAAAAGACTTTGTCTGTTAAATCCCCTTGTGGATTCATGCTTTGACATTTATGTAGATGTGCACAATGCACAACGGAGGTCTGTGCAATGTCGGGGTTTTTGAAAAGTCAGATTTGATTAAATAGGTAGTAAAACAAATTTCTGTGGAATTGTCTTACTAAAGTTGAAACCATTTCTAAGATTCCGTTCGGTTTTGAATCAAATCATTTGAATTGAAAAAAAAACTTCAAGAGAATATAGCATTTTTAAAAGTTCGATTTTGCAGCTGGAATAAAATATTTGTTTTAAATGTAGAAATTACGTATTTGCATTGATCTCTCTCATGATTTTTTACATTCTGTATTCAAGAAAATGCAATATTGATCTAAACTACATTTACCAAATTTTAGACGCAGAAGTTTTATTAATACATTAAAGATAAACATTCTGTTTGCGTTTCGAATTCTACAATTCCAGCGATAAATCATCTTTACAAGCCAAGGAATCTAAATCCATTTCTTTCCTTCCTTGGCATGCGAAGATAACAATAAAATACCAATAGGATAGAGTGTCTTATTTTTTGTAGCACCATTAAGTCTGCAAAAATCCAAAAAAAATGACAATTCGTGTAATAAAGGACATTTCCTTGTATTTGTGCCACATTTGCAACTCTACTGACATCGAAAACATGATGTCATGAATAAAGAATAACAAATCATTTTTGAAAAGTTAATTTTCTGTTTCTATATACAAACGGAATAGGAAAAATATGTATAAATGTATGTATTGAAAGAATTTGTATATATATAACCCATCAGGCAAAAATAGGCTTTTTTTCTATTGCAAATATCTATTTTGTAGAAGGTATTAGATCAATATTTAACCTGATTTTAGATACACATATTATTTGTCTTGATTAGTCAATATTGATAAGGACACGCTACAAAGGAATTGTGAAATTATTATTGAGATTTCAAGCTTTGAAAAGTGTCTCTTACCTCTCAAATATACGAGGGTTGTCCCAATAAATCGTAGACACATTCGATAGCACTTTGGAACGACCTCCAAAAAGAGGTAGTGAATTTCTGTTCCCATAGCACATCCGGGAACTCGCGAGGTCGGTCCAATGGCTAAAAACGTGTAAACAAAGGTAGGTGTCGGTGGTTCTTCTGATTGTTTTCGAAGTTTCTAGCGAAAAATGGACAATTATGGCAATGCTATGTCGTGTAAAAATGACTTCTCGACGCATACGGCCCAAAACTGCGGTCGAAACCGAAGTAATTTCCGCTGGATAGTTTTTAAAAGTTCGAACACGATATTGCTTTTTCACAAAAGTTTGTCAACAACTGTCACCTTTTTGTATAATTTGTGGTTTTCCGCGAAGAATACAGCCCCGGTACGTTCGTCCTTGGGAAACGAGTACTCTGTATCACATATCATGTTAAAAACGGCAACGGGGCGCATTATTTAAGAAAATGATTGAGAAAATTCCAGTAGAGGTCGTTCAAATAAGGTAGAGATTGTTCCAATTTGAATGAGATCGTTCCCAGTGCTCTCCTGTTTTATACAATGAAATAATACCTGTGATATCAGACCAGCCAAACTAAGACAAAAATTAATAATGGCGTTTGAAATATCAGAATTATCGTCATATCGGAGGCGTCGTTTTGTCTTGTGTGGTGACTTTGTTTTACATGAAAGTCTGTTTCTGATGTTTCTTAAACTCTACGCATGGATCTCTTGAAATGCACTTTTAGCTCACCTGAGCACGAAGTGCTCGAGGTGCGCTATTGTGGTCACTTTTTGTTCGTCGTCCATCCGTCTGTCTGTCTGTCTGTTGTTTTGTGTGCTTTAGGAAATAATCGTGTAACAGATAATACTTCTGTAGAGCAATTATGGAGTAATACCGTTATAAATGTACACTTTTGTAACATTAACATATATGAATGTATGTATATACATGTAACAAGAAAAAATTCAAATTATTTACCATGAATACTAGTAATTATCGTATGATTCGATTCGCCCGAAATCACGCTTCTGTCCATACTATTTTCAAATGATTTCATCACTTAATGGACAAGTAATGTGTTTGTGTTTAGAAAAAGTACAAGAGTAAAAAGAGCGTTCTTTATTTGTCAAGAATGCTGTTTCGATTGTGTACATGTCATCTCTTATATTGTTTTACTATGAATTGCTGCCAGAAGCACATGTCTATCCCAATCACCAAAGGGTTGTAGGAGCTACCTTAATGTCGACTTACGCTCGGCAACGTATCATTCATTTTCATGTAATGCGATTTAGCTTATAAATCTCACAAAACATCAAATTTATGAAAAATGCTGTTAGAGTGTACACGCAAAGATATCACATATTAAAACCAAAATTTCACCAAAACCCGTAAACTCCATTTATCGCCATTTTAACACGTCTAACCTGGTGAACATTTGCTGAATATAGAATTAAAGTAGACTGAAAGGGTCTTATTGTTTCTACAGACAACAGTTTTATATCAAGGGACGTCAAATTGAGTTAATTAAAGTTTTATAAAGTTTTTATAGCCAGACTAACTGTTCCACAAGGATCAACAGAAATTACCCGTTTGTTTTGGTAGAAGAATGTTGTGCCTTTCAATTAACCCTCTCAAGAGAGGAGCTGGTATTAACTCCCTTATCAAAATAGGATAAAACAAAAGAAAATACTAATAAATACTAATAAACAATGTCGTATTTCTAATTATCCTTTTCCAGACAAAACAGTGTTTGAATAATTTCATATCACAATGATTGGATTAACATTGACAAAAGATGAAAATGTTTTTAAAATGCTTTTCTCGATTCCTCTGGACAATTTCCGTGCTGTAATTTATAAAATTTATTTTTATCAACCTCTCTTATGCTGTATGCATTAGCTATTAATTTTAGTAGTATCTACTAGTATGCTATATCTCCATATGGGAAACGGTACATTTCATAGAGTCTTCTTTCAAGTGCTCATAGTTTTCATCCAATTTTCTTAGCCTCATAATTTTCACCTACTGTAAAACATGTCAGTAATTTAAGCATTTGATAACGTGTGGCGATAATACCAGCGACCTTCAAAAGATCTGGAAACACTTTTTATATCTATAAACAGGTAACATACATTGGCTGGCTATCAAATTCCAATCAGGACTTCCGCTGGATAAAAAGATTGGCTGATACATACTATTTCAGAGCGAGAAAAGGTCATAGAATTGTTCATGAATACGAAATAATCTAAGTCCCATGCCAGACTAAAAGAAATTACACTGAAAATATTGGTATAAATTTTGAAGTAAATCATTTTTCTTAACATCAGGAAAAATGTCTCAAAACCAGTCACGGCGCTCAAAAAATTGATTTCGTGACCGACGAAAGAAATTGATTTGGTAATCAGTTACTTTACTATATAAATGGCAGGTCAAATATGGTAGAAAAGGTGGTCTCAGTACGGTTTTCTGTGTATATCCTTGCAAATGCACCTTAAAGAGCCACATGGTTTTACTAGGTTTGCATCATAGTGTGCTATAACTTTTTCTTAGAAATTATCGTTTTGCTGTTTGTACAGTGACTCTTAAATCTATAAAGCGCAATGAAACCTTAATAGAACGTTAACTGATAATTGTTTGGAATGAGACCATTTTGGTTTGGCATATAGAAACGATCACATAGTAATAATAATAATATCTCACTGTCTTGTTTTACAGGCCATGCTAATAAACAGAAGTCCTAAAGGGGTTGAAAGATGAATTGCATGGCTACTTGCAGCCTTATACTGTAATAAGTAGAGATAAATCATTGCTTATTTACCGGACATGTTAAATAGATTACTGACTTGAAATTGGACATGGTTTATTGCGACTGACAACTGACCACAGGACAACATCAATCTTTAGTACCAATACTCATATTATCATGGTGTATAATCACGTTACTCAAATTTCCGATAATCTTCAATAATTTTGTTAATACTAGACCAATTTGAATTCGGTTTGAAGCAGAGAAGGTGGGATGATGCCAGAAATAAGCTGGACGTGTTGGATTTTTAAAAAAAATCAATTGATAAAAAAGTTTTTGAAGATAAACCAAAATTTGGATTTATCTTCAATAACTTTTTTATCAGTTGATTTTTTTTAAATCTAACACATTCATCTAATGCGTGAAGTCTGTCAACCTTCTCTGCTTCAAACCGAGTTCAAATCGGTCCCGTATTAACAAAATTATTAAAAGATTTTCTGAAATTGTTGCATCACGTGATTATCCACCGTGATTATGGCTTCCATGGTTCATCTCAGTTCATTGGTTGATACCACATGTGTGTAGAACATTTGAGAATTTTGCATCGAAGTCCAGGCCCCGGTTTCTCGAAAAAAACTTAAGTATATTCTCTTGCTCAAATCTGAACACCGTGCTCAAAATGCACGAACTCCACGTGAACTTCAATCGAATACCCTTCAACGTTGGAGAGTATCCATTTGAAGTTGAGCATGTTCTAATGGGAATATACTTAAGTTTTTTCGAGAAACCGGGGCCAGGTAATACCGACAGTATATCCTCATCTGACAAAGGAAGGCAAACAATAAAAGTTCCATGTATGACGTAAAATTGTCCGCGCTGACAGGGGAGCTCTTTGTCTATTCAACATGTTTGGATCTTTAAAATGTTTTTGGACATTGTTCAAGGGACTGAATAACTTATTCTAATAAAGGCCAGCTTTCTTTTATAAAGCCCAAGTGTGCAACATATCCCTACTTTAACCCATAAAATTGATATGACTTCTCAATGAATAGACGTATTCATCGATATTCTCTCGAAATACACTTATATATATTTTCCTTTTCAGCTCACCTGAGCACGTAGTGCTCGAGGTGAGGTATTGTGATCGGTCTGTTGTCCGGCGTCTGTATGCCCATTTGCCCATCTGCCCATCTGTCCATCTGTTTATCTGTCCATCTGTCCATCCGTCAACTTTTCAGAAAAAAATCTTCTACTCCTAAAGTACTTGGCAGAATTCAATCATATTTCATTCATATGATCTATGGGTCATGCTTTTTCAAAATACTTCAAAGAATTTGAATCGGGGCCATAATGGGGTCAAAAAGTAGGTCACTAGGTCAAATTTTCTTTTTGCTCTAGGGGCCACATTTATTGCTCAATCGTTGTGAAAATTATTCAGAATATTTGTCTTGATAATATCTAGGTCATGATAACAAATAGGTCAAGCCAGGTCAAAAACTAGATCACTAGGTCAAATATTGTAAAATCCATCTTTTCACTCTATAAGTGCCAATTTTGGCACAAACTTTGTCAAAATTGTCCTGAATGTTTATCTTGATAAGATCTAGGCTATGTCAAGAAGTGGGTCATTCCAGATCATTAACTAGGTCATGAGGTCAAATTTTGTGAAATCCTTCCTTTTGCTCTGGAAGTGGCAATTTTGGTCCAAACATTGTCAAAATTGTTCTAAATGTTTATCGTTATGATATCTGTGTCATGATCAAAGGAGGGTCATGCAAGGTCAAACACTATGTCACAAGGTCATATTACAGATCCTTCCTTTTGCTCTAGAGATGCCAATTTTGCCCCAAAACTTTGACAAAAATATCCTAAATACTTATCTTGATATCTAGGTTATGTACAAAGTGTGGGTCATGTAAGGTCAAAAACTAGGTCATTGGGTCAAATCTTGGTTTTGCTTTAAGAACGGAAATATATACTTAAACATTGTGAAAATTGATTAGAATGTTTATCTTGACGAAATCTGGGACATTTTAAAAGTGGGTCATTTGAGGTCAGAAACTAGGTCACTAAGTCAAATTTTGTTTTTCTTCTGAGAACCAAAATATTTACTCAATCATTGTGAAAATTCAGAATGTTTATCTTGATGATATCTTGGTGATATGAATAGCAGGTCATTTGAGGTTAAAAACTAGGTCACTAGGTCAAATTTCGATTTTGCTCTAAGAACCAAAATATTTACTATATCATTGTGAAAATTTTCAGAATGTTTATCCTGATGATTTCTTGGTGATTTGAAAAGTGGGTCATGCAAGGTCTAAATCTGGGTCACCAGGTCAAATTTTGTTTTTGCTCTTAGAACCAAAATATTTACTTTATCATTGTGAAAATTGTTAAGATTGTTTATCTTGACGAAATTTAAGTCATTTTAAAAGTGAGTCATGGGAGGTTTAAAACTAGGTCACTAGGTCAAATTTTGTTTTTGCTCTAAGAACCAAAATATTTACTTTATCATTGTGAAAATTGTTCAGAATGTTTATTTTCACAATATCTTGGGCATGTATAAAGTGGGTCATGGGCGGTCAAAACCTAGGTCAAATTTTGTTTTTGCCCAAAAAAAATCAAAATATTTATTCATTATTGTGAAAATAGTTCAGAATTGCTTATCTTGATGATAAATGGGTCATGTAGAAAGTGGCTAATATTAGGTAAAAAACTAGGTCAAAAGGTCAAATCTTGTTTTTTGCTCTATGAACCAAAATATTTACTCATCATGGTGAAAATTGTTCTGAATGTTTATCTTGATGATGTCTAGGTCATGTAAAAAGTGGGTCATGCGAGTTTGAAGTTTGCAAGCTGTTAGTTTCAAAGTCCTCTCAGGTGAGCGATGCAGGGCCATCTTAGCCCTATTGTCTCTCAAAATTGGTGATAGGGTTTGGCAGTACTGCCTTTTAAAAATGAACATTTTTTTGTTATAATTATTTACAATTTTCAAGTCAGACATGTTTTCCCTAAACAAACACAGTTTTGCAAAAGCTCGAAATAATCGACACAAACATTATATGTTTCCTGAATAAAGATTTCGTCATTTGTTTTAATCAATTACATTATATTTCCAGCGAGAGTTGTAAATGCAGGTTTTGCGTGTGTTTTCATGTATCTAAAGTAATAATCGTATAACAGATGAAACAACTGAAGAGAATGAATGCCGCTGTAAAAGATGTGTTTTAATACTGAAAACGTGTTAATTTATGCAGGAAGTAACAAAGGCATACAAGGAAAATCCTTTCTAAAACACTAAATGATTTGCTGTCAGATATAAGCAACTTCATTTAGTACACTTTGTTTTATATATTGGAATCATTTCTGTCTTATTTGTCATGTGGTTACTTTATTTTTTTACTGTTACATCCTAGCTTTGTTTAATAATTGAGACGATTATGTATCAATTATTATGTACATGTATCAGAAAGTGTGGTATACATTCAGAAGAAACTTAATAGGTAGAAAACGTCCACTCTATGGTTTGTCTTCTTGGCATCAATTTTCAAATCGGTAAGAGCATAAATTCAACTGCGTAGTATGGGAGAAGCATTTCCTGAGAGAATAGAAAATGCTGATTGTGCGTGTTTGAAGTAACAGCTCAAGGGTAGTCATTATTAACCCTTTCACAAACGTCAAAACTTTAGTGTGCTCCAATTTGACAACTGCTGCAGACCACAAAATCAATGTTGATAATGATAGGATTTTTGTGTGAAATAGCAAAGGAAATATTGAGGCAAAATGAGAAACTGCTGGTTATCAGCAGTTTCTTCTTTTGTCTCAATGTTTTCCCAAGCCTTTTCTATTAGGGACGTCAAAACCAGGTGTTGTTTGGGATAAGGTTAAAAGTCAGGTTACCAAGACCTGTTTGAAACACTGATCCTGTGAGATGGTTATTATATAGTGAACATGACACGACTTTGTTTGAAAAGAAATAACGAAATTTATTACAAACGTAATGCCACTGATTCCATTTTGACGAAAAACAAGCTGGTTTAGATAAAGTAAATAATACTTGCTAGTGAACCTATAGATATAGCGATATTGGAAACTCACAAAATGACTGCTCTCTAAGAATCTAAAACGTGGTCTTACTTATATCTGTCCAGGTCATCGATTTAATTGTTTGCGCCAATTGCTGCCAGAAGCATATATCTATCGTAATCATCTTGAGATTGTAGAACCGTCAATTTGTATTTAATCGCACCATCGCATTTTCTCCGTTGTTAATCCATTCCTATGGAAAGCAATCAAGCTATCATATAGCAGATTTACTAAATTTATAGTGATTTCTTTAACCTTTTCGGAGACCAGAAAATCGTAGCAGCCGACAATTTCTAGTAAATGGAATGTATCTTTTTTTACTTATTTGTGCTGTATATTTTTGTGTAAACTGCTTGGAATATTCACCGAAATGTTAAATGTTACTCAGCCCTTAAAAACAGCACAGCATGCATTTATATAGAGAGTATCACTAAATGCATATTCCAACCACGTCTTCGCATTTATGAACGTGATGAACTAAATAAGAATGTATTAGATATGACGTTGAAGAATGATGATGAATGTAATTTGTTCTACAGAAAACAAGTTGATTTCGGGAAATGTAAAATCAATCATAAACATTTTCCAGCCCTAGTTTGAATATCCAGAAAAGACAGGCTTTAAGTGTGTGCGTGTAGAAGAATTACTTTGCCAAACTTAAAATACACTCGGTTTTCTGGTGTAGACTTAGTATCTCGCAATGCCTAACTTACGTACCTAAGTTATATTAGTCCATTTTGACATTGGAAACGACTTATCGTTAGTGAGAGATCCAAACTCTTTATACTGCAGCTTGAAAATCTCGAATTGCGAGATTTTGATGTCTTACCGTTAATAATCGAACTTTATCTACGAATCAAATCAATCAATAGAAAACGTTGTCATTTCAAAAACGAACCAAGTCAACAGAGAATGTGTTCTATAAGATATCTTTCCTTATCACGGCGGGGAATCACGTAACACAATAACTGCAGTGAATCTTCTACAACTTTGTTAAAACTTGATCAAATTAAATCATATGTAAAACAGAGAACGTGGGAAAACGACAGGAATTAGATGAATGTGGCATCTCTTTTGATAAGCGTGAATCTATCAAGATATTGTAAAGTACACAATGAAATATTAACTTGACAATAAAGAAAACAATGACCACGTCCATTGAGAGAACTAGTCTGGAATTTGTGGGAACGTTAGTTCTGAGATTATAAATTCCGAGAAATATTCCTAATAATCGACAATAATTTAATTAACGAACTATATTTTCAGGGAACTAAATACAACCAGAGTTATGAATTTTCCAAATAAAGTAAAATAATTTGATAATTTAACATTTAATATCGTATAATATATTTTGCTTAGAGTGCATTATTGCACTGTAATGAACACATGTGACCAATCCCCACTACTTTCACGATTGAATTTCATCGAAAGCAAAAAATCAGATAAAAAATCAATAATATCAAACGGAATATGATAAATCAAACGGAAAAAATAGTCTAGTCCACGGCAAAAATCAATACCGATTATGATAAGTAACTTTTTGTGTTGATTTGTGTGCATTAAAAACGGTTCCTGGGAAATCCGTCATATAATGCTCGTGTTTTGGAAAAGCCAAGTGGTATTGTCCCTGTCATATTTGGTCATGCATTGCAAAACAATCGGAGATAATTCGTTCAACATACATATATTGAAATGAATAAGATTGCTAATTTGCCTATTGCAACCAAAAAATGGATAACCAACTCTCATAGAATTGTTCATAATAAGAGATTGTTGTTTTGAACAATAAACGTTAACCGGCGTACCAAAATGTAGAAGACTGTTAGAACAGCCGGCTATAGCCGCGAAATTCCCTATCGAAGCTCATCCAAATTGATAGTCTCTGAACCCTTTCTTAATATGATTATTAGAATAAAAAATACTTTGGAAAAAGTCATCCCTAATTATATCCTGTGATAAAAGTCATCCATCATTTTGAAAGCTCCTAATTTTAGAATATCTTAGTTGATAGGATAGCAATTATAAACGAATTGTTTTTCAATTCTTTTAAAATATTTGATATTATTCTCCTACGTATATGGATACAAAACAGTTTGATTTATTTGGAATGGCTGAAAGTATAATATTTCTGAGGAATTAGCTGTCATATACATTAGCAATGAGTTTTGTGCTAAAATAGACATAGTTTGCCGTTATTTGTTGATAAACCGTCAGTGTTGTCATAAAACCTTGTAACTACGGCTTTAATCAATAAGTAGTTACGAAATTGTATAACAATACTCACGAAATACTATTGTTTGTCCGAAATCACGTCACTGTTTACTAGATAAAATCGTCCCCTATTGTCATTCATACGACATGTAAAACTATAAGATCTGTGTCGTAATATGTCACACCATTGAAATAAATCAAATCAACTTGAGACACAAAGAAACTTTAAAAAATCATACTAAGTATTTGTTTGCCTTAACATTAAAGTAAGAACTACAACAACACGTATTTTTTCAATGTTTCGGCGTATTCCTTCTTCATTAACGATTTTTTGCCGTAATATATCACAAATGAACGAATAGGGGACACAAAGTAACTTAAAAGTCAACACTTAAATATTTCTTTATATCCCCCTTCCAACAGAGTTTCAGAGTACAATAATTCTGAAAAATTAGCTGTCTTTCACAATTGTCATTTATACGGCAAGTGAAACGATAAAAATCGTGTCATAATATGTCACAAATTAGAAATAAATCAAATCAACTGGGGACACAAAGGAACTTAAAACTCAATACATATTTGTCTTTCTGTATTCTATTTATACCAGGAGTTGTCTTCAGTGAGCCCATTTCAATCTACGATTTTCAATCTCCCTTTTAGTCATCTTATTGTTTGGGGGAAGTGTTGTAGAACTACAAAGTACGAAAATGAAGCATGAGGTTCGGAATTTTCCCTAAGAATTTGTCCTCCGAGCACTTCTTTAATATTTTTTTTTAATTCTTTTTTAGTTCCACCAAAGGGAAGCATGATATTTTATATTATAGTTAACTTATAGAGATGTCTTTTTTTAATTCTAAGGCCTTTTAAAATTTGCTGATACGTTCAATCCCAATTTTGTAGCGTTTCGATTTGGACCACTTTACTATTTTATTGTTTTGAAAAGAATCAACCCTTTCCCAATCAAGACCTGGTTTTGACGTCCGTAATAGAAAAGGCTTGGGAAAACATTGAGACAAAAGAAGAAACTGCTGATAACCAGTGGTATCTTCTTTTGTCACAGTATTTTCTAAGCTATATTTACACTAATTATGTCCTTAATAACTTCAATTTTGTCAATTGTGGCAGGTTTGTGAAGTGCATTACCCTAAAGTTTTGCCGTTTAGGAAAGGGTTAACCAACAAACAACAATTTAGGGCGATACATGAAATGATCATGAAAATGTATTTGGAAAAAAGTATGTTAAGAAAAAGTATAACAACTGCATCCTTATATATTCCACAACACACTAGAAATGTAAATATTGAGGAATCTCTTATAAAGCACGACATTTGTGTACTGAAGTGCATCCCAGAGACTTCCTGAAAAGATGATACAGGCGAGGAAAAACAAGAGACCCTGTCTATTTTACCCCCTTGTGGATTAATCCTTTGGCATGTATGTAGATGTTCTCAATGCACCAAGGAGGTTTGTGCAATGTCGGGGCACTTGAGAAGTCAGCTTTCATTAGATGGATAGGAAAACAAACTTCGGGGGATATCTTATTAAGATTGAAGTTTCTTTAAAGCTCTTCTTGATAGTTGCAGCTTGAATAAAATCATTTAGTGTTCAACCTAGTTTTTGGACCAATGAAATTGCAGTATTTTCAAATATAACGGCGCTCTATTTCGCGTAGACACCACTGCCGGCCAGTTTACGTGACCTATTTATATAGCCACGCCCCGTCTCCTGTGATCTTTAGGTCCGCCCATCTGTCGATACATGACAGATCCTTCGCAAGTCTTTTGTTTTAACCCTTTCCAAACAATCAATTTCTATAGGGATCCCATTTCTAAGCTTCTAAATAACAAAATATTATGTTGATAAAAAAAGAGTTTGTCTATAAAACAACACAGAAAATATTTTGGCAAATGGAGAAAATGCTAGTAATCGGTATTTTCTTCTATTGCCTCAATATTTTCAAAATTTATTTCTACTTTGAAAATCAAAACAAAGAAATGTCAAGGAAAGGGTAGATTCTAAATGCGTCTGTTTTTATCAGAGTAATTTCATCTATTGTTTAACCACATTAAACAGAAATCGTGTTTTGACGTTTATTCAGTCCAAATTATTTCAATTGCTTTCATCGGTGGGCGACAAAATTACCGTAACTACAGAACAATCCCGCACTTACACTTTCATAGCTCACAGACGATTTCTTTTAAACCATCCTCACGAATTTAGTGTTATAAGAAGACATGTGTGCATCGTGCTATAGCGATATTTCCTCTAACAATTGGGTTGACGTGATTAAATCTGAATCGCCTATTTCGTCAAAAAAACGTCCAAATTGAAACTTGCATCCATGATTGTGATGTGAATGCACTTCACGGGTCTTTGCACAATTTTTGGCGGGGAATTACTTCCGCTGTTGTTTTAGTGTTATGAGCCAATAATGTAGCGAGGTCAAGGAAGAATATTGACGTCCAAAACATCGTATATGGTAACAATCAAGCTGTGAATACACTATTTAGGTCTCTATCGGATGGAATTATTTTGGCGGGAATTGCTTGCATTGTTGTTTCAGTGTCCGAGCCTATGGTATGGTGCTATTAATTTCTTGTTTCTATTTTTGGAAAAAATGATGTAATTCCAGTCTGATGCAATCAATTATAGCTCCGGTTGGAGGCGTGGTTTGAAAAAGGATTGTTTAATTGTATGCGTTGATTGGTTGTCGAACACTAAGTCAGATAGAGTCTGTATAGTAGATTCTACACGAAATAAACGCCCAAAGGCTGCGCCTTTGAGCGTTTATTTCGCGTAGAATCTACTATACAGCCTCTATCTAATACTTGTATTGAAATTAGATAAAAAATCATTTGTATAAAAATTAGATACTGCGTGTTGTCCTTTTATCTCTAGTAATCCTCTATTGTGTTCTAATCCTTTCTCAAACGACAAAACTTGAGGGTGGTCCACTTCAAAAACTACCACAAATAAAAAAATGGACGTTATTGAAGATAGGATTTGTGTAAAATATGACGCAGAAAATATTTAGACAAAAAGAGAAACTGCTGATTATCAGCAGTTTCTTCTTTTGTCTCAATGTTTTCCCAAGCCAATTCTATTAGGGACGCTAAAACCAGGTCTTGTTTGGATAAAGGTTAAGCTATTTTATTAAACATTTGAAGCCTGGATTCCAACTTCTGGACGTAGCAGCGTTATATTTATCTAATAAATGAACATTCTGTTTGCATTTTGGATTCTAAAATGTTGACAAAAAAGCATCTTCGAAAGCCAACTATTTTACTTCTATTAAGTTCTTTACGAATGTAATTAACAAACACAATGTAGAATTAAATCATTAGTTTGCGAAGATGACAATTCAAATACCAACAGGAACAATGTTTCTGTATTTTACAGCATCTATCAGTCTGCAAATATAAAAGAAAGTTCGTGTGTTGAAGGACGTTTCCCTGTATTTGTTCCATATTTGCAAGTTAACTGACATCTAAAACGTGATGCGGTGAATAAAGAATAATAAATCATTTTTGAAAAGTTAATTTCCTGTTTCTATATACATACGGAATTGGAAAAATATGTAGGAATATGATTTATTGAAATTATACATACATTTATATTACTTTGTCAGACATAAACGTTTCTTTTTGCATTGTAGACATCTATTTGAAAAAAGAAAATACATATTAGAGCAATATATAATAGAGTAAGAAATTGAATTCTACCGTTTTATTTATTTTCAATCTAAGCCCTATAGTTTAGATACTCGTATATCTGTCTCAAGATTGCCATACTCAGGTATTGTCCGGCTTAAACAGTTGTGACGAATGTAAGCTATGTAAAAATCTGTTTTCATAATAGTTCGCGTTTCTGATATTTGACAGCCTTAACCCATTACCACACAATGACTCTTTTTGACTCCCCGCAAGATAATGGCTTTGGAAAACATTGTGGAAAATGAAAATGTGACAAGCAATATCTTCATTTCCCACTACGTTTTCTGTATAAAATGACAAAAGAATTAAATTGTATTCTTTTCAAATTGTCGTCTGCAACATCGTGGAGCAGTCTAAAATTTTGCCGTTTGGAAATGGGTTAATGTAAATAACCAACCAGTTCAAACATGTCTTCTGCTTCTTTGTGGTATTCGTTTGCTACATTTTTGTTTTCATTCAATTCTATTTGTCCTTTCTAACAGACTGTCAAATAGACTCGGTTATAAAATACTACATATTTACAATATTTACCGTAGAAGACTCCTAGTAATAGGCAACCTTTAATGCAAGTAGGCCTATATTAACGAAACAGCCAGTAAAGTCGACATCATCTATAGTATTTTGATTTTTTAGCTCACCTGAGCACGAATGTGCTCATGGTGAGCTATTGTGATACCGCTGTGTCCGGCGTCCGTCGTCCGGCGTCCGGTGTCCGTCGTCCGTCGTCCGTCAAACTTTGCCTTGTGTGCACTCTAGAGGCCACATTTTTTGCCCAATCAACCTGAAATTTGCTCAGAATGATTGTCTTGATCAAATCTCGGACAAGTTCGAAATTGGGTCATCTGGGGTCAAAAACTAGGTCACAGGGTCAAATCTTAGTAAAACCTTGTGTGCACTCTAGAAGCCACATTTTTTGGCAAATCAACCTGGAATTTGCTCAGAATGATTGTCTTGATAAAATCTCGGACAAGTTTGAAATTGGGTCATCTGGGGTCAAAAACTAGGTCACGAGGTCAAATCTTAGTAAAACCTTGTGTGCACTCTAGAGGCCACATTTTTTGCCCAATCAACCTGAAAATTCATCAGAATTATCGTCTTGATAAAATCTCGGACAAGTTCGAAATTGGGTCATCTGGGGTAAAAAACTAGGTCACGGGGTCGAATCTTAGAAAAACCTTGTGTGCACTCTAGAGGTCACATTTTTTTCCAATCAACCTGAAATTTGATCAGAATAATTGTCTTGATGAAATATTGGACAAATTCGGAATTGGGTCATCTTGGGTCAAAAACTAGGTCACGGGGTCAAATCTTAGTAAAACCTTGTTTGCACTCTAGAGGCCACATCTTTTGCCCAATCAACCTGAAAATTGATCAGAATGATTGTCTTGATAAAATCTCGGACAAGTTCGAAATTGGGTCATCTTGGGTCAAAAACTAGGTCACGGGGTCAAATCTTAGAAATACCTTGTGTGCACTCTAGAGGCCACATTTTTTGCCCAATCAACCTGAAATTTGCTCAGAATAATTGTCTTGGTAAAATGTTGGACAAGTGCGAAATTTGGTTGTCTTAGGTCAAAAACTAGGTCACGGGGTCAAATCTTAGAAAAACCTTGTGTGCACTCTAGAGGCCACATTTTTTGCCTGATCAACCTGAAAATTGATCAGAATGATTGTCTTGATCAAATCTCAGACAAGTTTGAAATTGGATCCTCTGGGGTCAAAAACTAGGTCACGAGGTCAAATCTTAGAAAAACCTTGTGTGCACTCTAGAGGTCACATTTTTTTGCCCAATCAACCTGAAATTTGCTCAGAATGATTGTCTTGATCAAATCTTGGACAAGTTTATAATTGAGTCATCTTGGGTCAAAAACTAGGTCACGGGGTCAAATCTTAGAAAAACGTTGTGTGCACTCTAGAGGCCACATTTTTTTCCAATCAACCTGAAAATTGATCAGAATGATTGTCTTGATGAAATCTTGGACAAATTTATAATTGAGTCATCTTGGGTCAAAAACTAGGTCACGGGGTCAAATCTTAGAAAAACCTTGTGTGCACTCTAGAGGCCACATTTTTTGCCCAATCAATCTGAAAATTGATCAGAATAATTTTCTTGCTGATATCTTGGACAAGTGCATAATTGAGTCATCTTGGGTCAAAAACTAGGTCACGGGGTCAAATCTTAGAAAAACCTTGTGTGCACTCTACAGGCCACATTTTTTGCCCAATCAACCTGAAAATTTATCAGAATGATTGTCTTGATAAAATCTTGGACAAGTGTATAATTAAGTCATCTTGGGTCAAATACTAGGTCACGGGGTCAAATCTTAGAAAAACCTTGTGTGCACTCTACAGGCCACATTTTTTGCCCAATTAACCTGAAAATTGATCAGAATGATTGTCTTGATCAATTCTCGGACAAGATCGAATTGGGTCATCTGGGGTCATAAACTAGGTCATGAGGTCAAATCTTTGTAAAACCTTGTGTGCACTCTAGAGGCCACATTTTGCCCAATCAACCTGAAAATTGATCAGAATGATTGTCTAGATCAATTCTAGGTCACGAGGTCAAATCTTAGTTAAACCTTGTGTGCATCCTAGAGGTCACATTTTTTGCCCAATCAACCTGAAAATTGGTGTACAAAAAGTTATTATATCAGGTGAGCGCTTCAGGGCCAATGGCCCTCTTGTTTCATAATACACTTACATTTAAGTTCAGCCAAAGATAATTAGACGGAAGGAGGCATTACGAAAGCACAAAGAGCCAAAGTCGTAAATCTCTATACTTTATTGGATCTGTCGAGTAAAAAGAATTTCTGATAGTTCTGACCACAAATAAGAAACCCAAGCTAGCATTATCAGTTTTATATGTTGGGCACTTTTTTAGCCTTTTAGCACTGTCTATTTCCATGACAATCCCTAGGAGTAGACCTATTATTAAACTATCAATGTCACAAGAAAGTAGATCTAGTCCAATCTTGAGCGGTCATCGTCGAAAATGATCCAGACTTAATATAGGTAATTATTATGTCACATTTAGACTGATGGTCCGTTTACTGGATCGATTTGCCGATTTGCAGAAGACAATTTTAAGTGAATATATTTTAAGATTCTATGGCTTAGGTAGGGTTAAAAAGATTTTGTAAAACGAAGCAACTGCTTGCCACAAGCAAATCTCCAATTTTCCGTGATAGTTTCTCCAACGTTTAGGCCATAAAGGCGTCAATGTGAAGGAATGGGTAAACCCAGCATCGGCTTTAAGTATTCCTAATCATGTGGTTCTTTGAGTAAGTCATACAATATTGATCAAGTACGCTTCATCTGCCCCTCCTACGATGTGTACAATTAACTTATCAATGCCAATCTATCTAGGCCTTACTATCACCATAAAACAAAAGCTCGAAGTTGGTATTTAATCTGAGTTGCGATTATGTTGATAAGCCCTTAATTAATTAGAAGATATTGAATGCATACCGGGACGACGTGAATATTTAATAAACTGCGATGATAAAGTTTCATCTCGTCAACGGTAATTAGACAAGCACTTCTTAAGATCTTAGACGAAAAATTAATGAGGTGTAGGTCACTAAGCGCTAATTTTATCAATATGTTTTAATTGGGTCATTGATTATTGGGAACGTGTGCCATTTGCATTATTTTCCCAGCAGAGTATATCGTTCTTGAAATTCAACTATTCATTTCGTAGCAAACCGTGACCAATATGAGCACATATACGTTTGCAACTGACGTTTATCATTTGATACAGTATAGACTAAAAATATATACATCGACCAACTATAGCAGCGATTTTTTCTTCAGTAGCCTACCTAAATTGATCGTTTGTTAATTTGATAATAGGAATGGAATACTTATTTTGTATAATTTATCCAAATGATTTCTTTAAATTGGGACAAAAGATATCCATCATTTTTAAAGCTTATAAAATTACAATATATCACGTCGTTGGGTGAGATATAAAACGTTCTGATTATATTGGTCATCCGTTTGCAATTCTTGATATTTGATAACAGTCTTAAACGTTTATGGATACAAAACAGCTTGTTTTATTAGGAATGGTGTTATATGTAGCCTTTCTGCTAGATTACCAGTCATTCACAATTGTCATTCATGCGACAAGCATAAAAAAGAATGATAAAACGTGTCGTAATATGTTACAAATTAGAAATAAATAAAACCAACTGAGGACACAAAGGAACTAAAACTCAATACGTATTTGTCGTTTTCTCATCCTCCAAATACACTGGTGGTGAACTCGGCCAAAGCGAGGGGCGTTTTTTCGCGAATAATGTATTCCGTCGGTGTTGTTATAAAATCTCGTAACTACGGCTTAGATAAAGCCGTAGTTACGAGATTTTATAACAATACCGACGGTTTGTTAATACATAATGGTGAACCCGGTCTATTTTTAGACCAAATTCATTGCAATTAGTGTTAATAATCTTTAATCTCACATTTAAACGCAAAAATATCTATACCTTGTTTTAGTGAAAAACGTCCCTCGCTTTGGCAGAGTTAACCACCAGTGAAATAGAAGCATGTTATCGAAATCGGAAGATGACTTTATCGAGCTTCTTCATCCTCCAATTCCTTCGTTACAATATTCAAATTCCATTTTGTCGCCTGTCAATTTGGACAAGCTTAAAATATTATGATAATGAAATTTTTTCAACAACGAACCACAAGCTGAAAAGGAGAATTCGTTTGTAAAATATTTTACACTCTTACAAATGCTTGATTTTATGTAGATCTACAAAAAGATTGCAATTACTGGGGGATTTCTTATAAAACACGACATTTTTTCTACTGAAGTGTATCTCCCCCCAGACTTCCTTTAATGTGATACAGAAAAAACAAAAGACTTTGTCTGTTAAATCCCCTCGTGGATTTATGCTTTGACATTTATGTAGATGTGCACAATGCACAACGGAGGTCTGTGCAATGTCGGGGCTCTTGAAAAGTCAGATTTGATTAGATGGGTAGTAAAACAAACTTCTGGGGAAATGTCTTAGTAAAGTTGAAACACTTTCTAAGATTCCGTTCGGTTTCAAGTCAAATCATTTGAATTGAAGAATAAACTTGAAGAGAGATGTAGCATTTTTAAAGGTTCCGTTTTGTAGCTTGAATAGAACGATTTGAATATAGAAATTATGTATTTGTATTGGTCTCTCTCATGATTGTTTACATCCTGTATTAAAGAAAATGCAATATTGACCTAAAATATATTTGCCATTTTTTGACACAGCAGGTAAATTATAACATTGAAAATAAACATTCTGTTTGGATTTTGAATTCTACAATTCCAGCTAAAAGCATCTTTACAAGCCAAGGAATCTAAATCCACTTTTCCTCCCTGATGACAATAAAATACCAATAAGATAGATTTTCTTATTTTTTGCAGCACCATTTAGTCTGCAAATATCAAGGAAAATTTGTTTAATAAAGGGCATTTCTTTGTATTTGTTCCATGTTTGCAACTCTACTGACATCGAAAACGTGATGTGGTGAATAAAGAATAATAAATCATTTTTGAAAAGTTAATTTTCTGTTTCTATATACAAATGGAATCGGAAAAATATGTATAAATGTATGTATTGAAATAATTTGCATATATGACCCGTCATGCAAAAATAAGCTTTTTGTATTGCAAATATCTATTTTGTAGAATATATTAGAGCAATATCTAACCTGATTTAGATACACATATTATTTGTCTTGATTAATCAATGTTAATAAGGACACACTACAAAGGAATTGTGAGATTATTATTGATATTCCACCCTTTGAAAGGTGTCTTCTACCTCTCAAATATAGATCTCAAAAAAATAAAGACATGGCACCCTACATATGAAAACCCTTTTTGTTACGTGGATGCAGTCAGATCTTAGTCAGATTATTTAATTTCAGCGGGCGGTGATTGCTTTCTCAGAAAAAATATTTAAACTGTCAAAATAACAAATGAGGATCATAGTCTTTGTAAGTCATCTTTATGAAATATTGTAGCAAAAAAACTATTCCTGTTTATTTTACAACTCTTTCCCGAACGATAAAAATGAAGTTTTCCAGTTTGAAGACTGGATCGTTTAGACTTAGATTTAAATTAAAAACGCTCTTACGAGGGAATAACGTTGATCCACATCAGACCAGATGTATACGCAGGGTTATCTTAATTCATATTAGTGCCATAATATACCATTTTATGTGGTCAGGGCCACATTGCCTCAAAAGACGGAAACTGATTCTAGATATTTTATATCTTCCCGACTTCTATTTACGAACGTGGTAACAAAAAGTAATTAACGTTTCATCAACAAATCAAGAAGAGAATGAGATACAAAGATTTTCTTATGTTGGTCAAAAATACCATTCTACTTCAGACTAGGTCAGGGTTTCAGAAAAAAATGTACATATTTAATATCTTTCCGACAAATTTATGTAATTGTTGTGATAAACCGCTATTTCGTCCACAAATCAAGAAGGAATAGGCCACATAGAGTGGACAGTTTTCATTACAAAACCAGACTTTACGTCTGTATAAATGTCGGAATTTCTATATAATATAAATTGTTTTGCTTTAAAAACAGTTTTGCTTTAAAAACACAGACAATGGATAGATTTGTCAAAGCTTTTGTAGATCTACAAATCAACAAGGGTATTTTGTAAGATATATCAAAACCTTACCACAAAGGGTTAATTATGTAAGATTTAAACATTCCGCGACAGGATTCTGCAGCCTGACTTTATCTGAATGTGTTTACTTTTTTTATTTTCTTTTAAATGTGTGTGGAAAATGTTAAATGATTCACCTAGTAAATTGTTTATGTTAAATTCTTTGTCAGCTTTACTTGACATCCTAAATTCATGACAGTTGATCAATCGACTTGAAAGAAAAACAATATGATTGCTATCATGTGTGCATTTTTTAGCAATTTGTAAACTGTTCAGTTCTAAATTTGCTCACGGCATATGTATGTCTTCTTTTTATTTGTGGTGTTCGTTTCCTGTAATTTTTTTTTTTTTTTTTTTTTTTTTTTTTTTTTTTTTTAATTTTGAATTATATTTGCCCTTGTCAAAAGACTGTGAAAGAGACTCGACTATTTCTTTAATAAGATTTACAATGCATATCGTAGAAATCCCCTGGTAATAAACAACTTTTGATGCAAAACAGTCTATATATATGATACAGCAAGTAAACTCGGCATTGTTTATAGAACCTTTTTTTCTTTTATAATACACTAACAATAAAATCCAGCCCAGAAAAATTTGATGGAAGTAGGCATTTCCAAAGCACAAAGAGACAGAGTTGTATATCTCTATACTTTATTGGATCTGTCAAGTAAAAGAAATTCTGAGAGTTCTGACCACCCATAAGAAAACTAAGCTAGCATTATCAGTTTTAAACATTGATCACTTTTCATTTCCAGGACAAACCGCAGGAGTAGACCTATTATCATATTATCAATTCTAAAAGAAAGTAGTCCAAATTGAGCGGTCATAGCCGGAAATGACCCAGACTCAATATAGGTAATTATTATGTCACATATAGACTGATAGTCCGTTTACTTAATCGATACGCCTAATTTGGACGTCTTAAACGTTAGACCGTTTTCCAAGTGAACAATTTACAAAAACGAAATAGCAATCTAATGCTATGTATATTGAATATTTTGTAACCCATTACTAAGCGACAGACTGGTCCGAATTCAAAGATGCTGTAGACGACACTTTCAAGTGAATAAATTTGAAGATTCTAAGGTTTTGGAGGGCAGAAAAGATTTTGAAAATTGAAGTAATTGATTACCACATGCAATTTCTAAATTCTACATTTTCCACAATATTTTCTCCAACCTTTTTTCTTGGCGGATGTAAGAGTGTAACTGTGAAGGAATGTGTAACTCAGTCTCAGCTTTAACTTATTCCTAAGCACGTGTTTCTGTGAGTAAGTCATTTAATATTGAATAAAACTGTTTCATTTGCCCTTCCTTCAATTTGCACAATTAACTTATCAATGGTAATCTATCTAGGCCTTACAATAACCTTGAAACAAAACATCGAAGTTGGTATTTAATTTAAGCTGCGATGATGTTGATAAGCCGTTAATTAATTAGAAGATACTGAATGGATCCCTGATCTTCTTGAATATTTAATAAACTAAGATGATGAAGTCCCATATCGTCAATGGTAATTAAACATCACTTCCTTAGATGTTGGACGAAAAATTAATGAGCAGTAGGTCACTAAAGGCTATTGTTGTCATTATATTTTTAGCCATTGATTATTAGGTACGAGTACCCTTTGCATTATTAAAAAGATGCGGTCTATCCTTACTCCACACCATCATCCCGTTTAACCCTTTCCCAAACACTTCCTAATAGAATTGCATAGGGAACGTATTGAGGCAAACGAAGAAAGTGCTGATAATCAACATTTTCTCCTTCGGCCTCAATATTTTCTATGCAATATTACACATAAATTCAAATCTTTATCAACATCAATGTTGCGGTCTGTAGATGCTTTTGAATCAAACTACCCTAAAATTTTGCCGTTTTGGGAATATGTTAAATTCAATATAAAAAGTACCAAGGTGTCCATCACCCTGACATATAGTATCAACTATAATGATTTATTATTCTGGGTCATTGTGGCCTTCTAGACAATATACTCGAACTTATCTTTTTAATATAATTTCTTTCTTTAGATAAGAATAATGTGTGTATATAAAATGTGACCGATCTTTGGTATGTCTATAATCAATCTGAAAGAATCAAAGTAAAGTCAATTCCTTTTGTGCGCATATGTTTTCTATTCTATCGAAATACCAAAATACAGTTTTGTGTCATTTTTGTTGCAAGATTTAGAACTTACGAATGGTAACTTCGGGTGATCAGTGCTTATCTCCCCAGATTCCGTAGTTTTCAAACCTTTTTTAATTATCATTCCTTTTTGTCTTACTTTTAAAGGGGGAATAACACTTAACATCTTACAAATTTTCAGAGAACTTCGTGCAAAAAATAAATATATATTATGAAAACATGGCCTTTAAATTGCATCTATGCCAAATCTTAGCTTTCTATCTTGTATATTGGCTAGGATGTTGACGGATTTAAAACCCCATATGTTTTATTATTATAATTTTTATCCCCCCGACAAAAAATCATGGGGTTTTAAATCCGTCGACATCTAAGCCAATACACAAGGTAGAAAGCTAAGATTTGGCATATATGCAATTTAAAGACCATATTTTAATAATATATATTTATTTTTTTGTACGAAGTTCTCGGAAAATTTGCAAGATGTTAAGTGTTATTCCCCCTTTAAATGAAATACACAATAATTTGGTCTTGTCTAAATATGTCTTCATCTAAAAAAGGTTACTGCGTGGGATGAAGGTACACAAATAATTCAACATTGAGTTTCCTATCTGATTGACAGATTGTATTAAGTATAAAGATTTATATTTCTGGGTTATTGTGTTCTAGCAATTCTGCCTCACAGACAATTACTCCAGACTGGACAAATACAATGTATGTAGTGTACACGTATTGAGAAAATGGTGTTGTTTAACAGCATTTTCTGTAAAATAAATACATTCAAAGTTTGGATAAATCTTTCTCTCATACAAGTTTTACAGTAACTGATACAAGCCACTCACACGGTGTATAATTTCGTGACGTAGAATTTCCGATAATCTTCAATAACTTTGTCAATATTTGACCAATTTGAATGCGGTTTGAAGCAGAGGATGCGGGAAAATGTCAGAAATAACCTAGACGTTGACGATTTTTGCAAAACTAACTGATAAAAAAGTTATTGAAGATAAACCAAAATTTTGGTTTATCTTCAATAACTTTTTTATCAGTTTATTTTGCAAAAATCGACCACGTCCATCTAATGCGTGACGTCTGTCCACATTCTCTTCTTCACGACCGAATTCAAATCGGTCCAATATTTACAAAATTATTAAAGATTTTCTAAAATTATCGTATCACGTGATTATCCACCGAGATTTGGGGTGGTGGTGGTATTCACCAACCAGTCTAAGTCCAAGTTACACAACTTAATATCTCGCGCAATCAAATGGCTTGTTATGTATTAGATAGAGGCTGTGTAGTAAATGTAGATTCTACGCGATATAAACGTTCAAAAGGCGCAGCCTTTGAACGTTTATGTCGCGTAGAATCTACTATACAGACTCTATCTGACTTAGTGTTCGTCAACCAATGAAAACATACGCTTCTACTGTCAGTCTTCAAACCACGCCTCGGACCGGAGCTACTATGGAGCGGAGCTTACTGGAATTACATCATTTTCCCAAAAATTACATCATTTTCCAAAAAATTGCATCATTTTTCATAACTGCACAGGAAACGGGGCGTGGCTATGTATATCCGTGACCGGCAGTGCAGTTATGTGAAATATAGCGGCGAAATTTTCAAATATCCTGCAGTTTCAATGGTCCAAAAACTAGGACGAACACTAAGTACTACTATAGGCAATCGCTTAAGAAATGTTCATGATTATGACCACTGTGTCAATGATTATTTACATTTAATTTAAAAAATCAAAACGGTGGGTCCGATCGTCGCACGAGGACTGCATCCTTTTTCATGTGGTCGAGCACAAAAAAAGCTTCATGCATATTCTTGACCAAAAGAATATATTTTCAGCAAATATCCTTGAAGCTTCAATCAGACTGACATCCAGTATAAAGTATAGAGATTTATGGTTCTGGGTTATTGTGTTTTCTTTGATCCTTCCGTCCGAGACTAGACTTTTATGTAAGTGCTTTTGGCTAATAAATAACTAAAATATATGGTCGGTCTTACTTATGCTGTATCATAGACCTACTGACTTAGATTGAAGTTTGTCTTTCATGTGGAATCTCATAACGTTTGATCTGGGATCTGACAAAACGTCCCTTACAGCATTTTAGACCAACGTGGGTCCATCTTGATCTCTTGTATACAATCTAGTTAAATGTATGTTTTTTTTTCTCTTATGGCTTTATCTCAACCCATGGTTACTGAAATTTACAATTACAGATCCTGATCTTGCCTCTTGTGGGTACAATTTGATATATACTCAAAGGCAAAAGTAACTTTACAGTTTTAGAATAATTATATTTTCTTAATTTTAAAGCATATTTATGATATATTCACGGCCATATTTTTTCACAGTTATTGTTTGATATTCTAAATGAACACATACGTTTCATCGACGCCACAGCGATCTGCACGTGCATTTCGTTAAAATTACCAAAATACCCCACCCACACAATGGTGTTGTAAATAGTGGCATCATTTTTTGCACGTTTGATCTTTGTTGGTCGCCACACAAAAGGCCAGAGTTGTATTCCAGTTACCAGGAAAATGTGAGCAATCCGACTCCGACATAAACAGGGCATGATGGGATAGCAAGGATGAAATTTTATTTTTCTGTGCTAATGAATGGCACCCGTCAATCAATCGTTAACTTCTTGAACGCATCTCAACACTTAAGGGGTCTAAAATGAGAGTATCCATAACCAATACCAATAAATTCGTGTTAAGCATTAAGGTAGAACCGGATACTTTTAAAACTTCAAGCTACGGTCGAAGAATTGGTATCTTTGGAAACTAGAAGCTATTTCCGGTTCCTATCCGGTGTTCATTTCCTCGTTCATGTCGTCACGACGTTACCACGACGACGTCAACATAGGCACCGCGCACGTTTTTTACGTCGAATTTCTATAGCCCGAAAATGCATAAAACGGCGTTTTAGTCAGACTGTTTCAATGTTACAACAATGCAACTTACGACGATGGAAATACCTTTTCAAGCGCAATACGAAGATATGAAAACCAATTATTTCGGACTTACGTCACAGAAATAAATGACGAACTTTTATCTTTTTACGTTGGCAATTTTCGTCGAAAAATCAACTTAAGGGCGGAATTTTGTAAAATAGGCCAGAACGATTTTTGTCATTTTTTATTATTATAGTCAACAACCATATTGTAAGATTTAAGCAAGAAATCAGAAAAAATTACCGTACCATTTTTTAATAAAACATATCTAGCTATTTAAGGTATGCGTCAAAATAATGCAGTCGGACGTCGGCATATTTCGGAGATAAAAACACTTTTACTGCAGAATTTCGTAAAATTGGCTAGAGCGCATTATATCATTTCATTTTACATCCATATTGTATGTGTTATGCAAAAAATCAGAAAAGTTTAATGTATCGTTTGTTAATAAAACGTGTTTAAATGTTTTAGGTATCAATCAAAATCATACAGTCGGACGTCGACGTCGACTTTGTAGCTTCGAAGTCGACGTCGACGTCCGACTGTATAACTTTTATTTATACCTAAAACATTCAAGCACGATTTATTAACAAACGATGCGATAAACTTTTTCTGATTTTTCGCAAAACACCTTCAATGTGGATGTAAAATGAAATGACATAAAATCCTTTGAGCAAATTTTACAAAATTCTACCGTAAAGTGTTTTTTCTTCGAAATTTGCCGACGTCCGACAGCATAAATTTGATGCATACCTAAAATATTTAAATGCGTATGTTCGAAAAACGGTACGGTAAATCTTTTTGATTTCTTGTAAAATGCTTACAATATGGTTATACAGTATAATAATAAAAAATGGCAAAAATCGTTCTGGCCAATTTTACGAAATTCTACTCTAAAGTTGTTTTTTCCGCAAAATTTGCCGACAAAAAGAGATGAAAGATCGTCTTTTAATTCTGCGGCGTCAGTCCGAAATAATTGATTCTTGTATCATCTTATTGCGTGTGAAAAGGTCTTTCCATCGTCGTAAGGTTTGTTGTTATTACGTTGAAACTGTCCTACTAAAACGCCATTTTGTGCATTTTCGGGCTATAGAAATTCGACGTAAAAACGTGCGAGGTGCCAATGTTGACGTCGTCGTGGTAACGCCATGACGACATGAACGAGGAAATGAACACCGGATTTGAACTGGAAATAGCATCTAGTTTCCAAAGATACCAAATCTATGACCGTAGCTTAAAGTTTTAAAAGTATCCGGTTCTACCTTAACGTGACGTAACGTTACGTTTTTACCGGAAGATGCAGTAAAGACACATGAAATCGTTAGTTGAGCCGTAGAATTGTTCGATGTCGAATTTGAAACATTGATTTTAGTGCTAGACGCCCGGTAGCCAGATCCCTTGAGTTACACAGTAACATGACATCAACGTCAAAAACGCCCATATTTGACCTTATGTAGCAGTTCGAACACGCGCAGATTGGAGTTAGCCCCTCTTGTCTGACGAGAAAAGGTTTAATGTTAGTGTCATAGGCGATAGAAGACGTATGGACACAAGAACGTGCATGAAATAGAGAGTGTGCTACGGGACGATTGTTTAAGAATTGAATAGCTCAAGATCAGACGGCTGACCTTATCCATACACGAGTACTTTTTTGCAGTCAATAATACACACTGAGACAAAGAAATCCTGACATTAGATCAAATTTTGCATAAAATGCGAGCCTTTTTATTCTAAAAGGTGTAGTAAAACCTGGATTTTTCAATTTGACCCCTTTATTAATGCCGTGGTAAAACCAGCGTCAAGAAAGGCTGAACACTCTCTTCTATCCCACATTGCTCTTGCAAAATGTCATTTGTATATGTATAACACATGTGATTTCACAAACTGTGATTAGGGTTTGATAAATCAAATGAAAATCAGGTGTAACGTTACTTTTGCCTTTCAGTATATATTCATTTTGTTTAAGAAAGTCATTATATGGGCCGTTTTTTACAAAATGCCGACTTGTATGTGATTTTCGCTATTGACATGTGTTATTTTACAACAGTATGCAGTATCTTACCTCCAACTGCCAGATAATAACACGTTCTCTTTCCAAATAAATCAAAAAGAATCATTACTACGGTATTTGAACACAAGAAACGTCTGTAGAAGCGAAATGTAGTTTGTTCCATCATATTATCCATAAAGCATACATGCTTGACGTCGGCCGAGACCAATTTACCGTCGCTTTCCTTCATACATATCGTAACTGCAGCTTAAAACAAGCTGCAGTTACGAGGTTTTTTTAAGAAAAGTGATGATATACGTGCATTCAGAAAAACCGTCTATTATGGAAAATGATTTACGCGTTTTCCCTTGTTCGGAATGACCAGATTTCAAAAAAGTTGCAGACGACAAATATAAATATGGATGCCCAAATTGAGCTTACAAAAAGCAAACGTTTACCATATTAGAAAGAATTTTTCTTTGAATATAGAAAATTGATAGGCCTAATTCCGTTTTTGTCATGACACGATAACTACGTTTGATGTAGCCAACATAACTTTTTATGATGTATGTTTAGATAAATTTTCGGAAATGTCCTTGTATACTTGTATGTAAGCTTTGATAAATCTTGACATTGTCTGTATTGGGGAGAAATAAAACAATATATTTTATGGAACAATTCCGACATTTATACAGACATAAAGTCTGGTTTTGTAATGAAAACTGTCCACTCTATGTGGCCTATTCCTTTCTTGATTTGTGGACGAAATAGCGATTTATTACTACAATCACATAAATTTGGCGGGAAGATATAAAGTATCTACAATCAGTTTTCCCTTGAGACACCGTGACCTAGACCCAATTTTAATTGTGAAAATGAACCACGACAAGAAAGAACTTTAAGAAATCGAGAAAACTAATTTCAGAAATCAGTCAGCACGGACTTGATTAAGGTATCATACGAGTAAGTGCCGGCAGAATTTGGTAAAAAGTAATATTATGCGACCTACAACTGATTAAGTACGTCCAATATGTAAAAGGAAGTTGTAAAATCCCATAGGATTGTTGGTAGAACAAAACATAGGGGACATTAATTTGACTCCCTGCACTCGGATACCACGTGACATTACAAGTAGTGCAGGGAGTCAAGTAAGGTCCTCTGTGTACAAAGCCTTTGTTTCTTTGATTTAGGTTTGAACTATCGTATAATACCTATGCATTAGATAGAGGCTGTATAGTAGATTCTACGCGAAATAAACATTCAAATGCGCGCGCAGCGCATTGAATGTTTATATCGCATAGAATCTACTATACAGACTTAGTGTTCGATAGCGGCTCATTGGAGACGGGGCGTGGCTATGTATAGACGTCACATAAAGTAGCCGGCAGACCCTTTATGCGAAATATAGCGTCGACATTTTGAAATATACTGCAATTCCATTGGTCCAAAAGGTAGGTCGAACACTAATTCAAAAACAAAACAATACATGGGCGAAAAGTATGGTACCAACTGAAGACTGTGAAATTAAGCGAAGACAATACGTCTCAAGTGGAACAGTACCAATAGCTTAAAATGTAATAACAACAATAACCTTTAGTGACCTACAACACATTAATTTTTCGTCTAAGATCTTATGAAGTGCTTGTCTAATTATTAGTGACGAGATGAGATGATTTCAGTTTATTAAATATTCACGTCGTCCCGGGATTTATTCAATATATTCTAATTAATTAACAGCTTATCAACATCATCGCAGCTTAGATTAAATACCAACTTCTAGGTTTTGCTTCGTCGTGATAGTCAAGCCAAATTCCAACTTTTTATTTGTATTATAAGGCCAACGGCCCATACACATATACAAACATTTAAAAATACAAACAAATTATGTGTAAGTGTACTAAATGTAACACATGTGAAATAACAACATTTGAAAAATTCATGAATCTGACAAAAAATCAATCAAACTGCATGCATAAGATACATCGAGTTAGCGATATCTGGAGATGGACACATAAATACTAAATGATTATTTTGGTTTTGGAGAGGCCTAGTGTATTAAATATGACGTTATAACTCTTGTGATTCCAAGTATTTTTTTCTTTTTTCTAAAGCATAAAAAATAAACATAGCTAGGTTTCTAATAGTAGTTTCATTCTTTGATGACATGAGCTTATAGAATGATATTTCGTTTAATACATCTGTGTACTTTGAATCAATATAATCTTTTCTCAAATCTTCATAAAGCGGGCATATTAATACAAAATGCAATTCATCCTCAACATGTGAGTCGCAATAGATACAAAAACGATACTCTCTGCTTATACCATAATGTCTCCCCTTTTCGACCATAAGTGGGTGTGAAGCACTTCTAAATGAACAGAGACATGATCTAAATTTTTTCACATCGATAATTGAAAGATATAATTCCTGACCAAACGAAATTTTGAAGCCACGATAATGATTTAATTTTGTATTTTCAAAGCACCTAGCTCTCCATTCTTGTATATATTGGTCTTTCAACCGTTGAACATATTGAAATAAAAACATCTTCTCATTTCTGACACTTTGATTTGCCCAAATTTGGCCAAAACCATTTCTGTATAGGTGCAGACGTAAACTGGAAACCCAATTTTGATATCCTAGACTATCATAATGTAAAAGCATATTATAACAAAGTTTGACAAATCTGTTGTCTGGCATATTCAGAATACGAAGCCAGTATTTAATTACTCTTTTAGATGACAATATCCTTAATGGATAAGCCAAGATGTGTACCGTTGCTTTTCTTCGAAAATCTGGTAACTGCAGGTTGATTTAAGCTGTAGTTGCGAGGTTTTGAAAGGAAAGCGGCGACTTCATATTATTGTTGTTTTATCAATAAATAATGATTAAGCTCTCCATAAAATCAAGGTTTTGCTTCATTGTGATATTAAGATCAGACCTACATATCATTTGAGATGAACATTGACTCTCATTCGACGTTTTCAAAAAAAAAACACATTTTTTATAAACTAGTGGAACAAAAAGAAGGTGCCAGATCACAATACGGATATAGTAAATGTGAAACACGATTTTTCTAATAAAGTTCCTGGAAAAAAGGGTGCCACCTGCACGAACCATTTCACCATTTCTGTATTGGCGCTAAAGTTTGTTTTCACGTTGGAATGGTTTTAAGAAATTGTCTAGCTATTATTGTTTATAATTCGATCAACGCTTTGTCATTCGGCAAGGTTCCGTGAATTTGGGGGAACGCATCCTGAAAGAATAGATTAATTCTTAGCATGCAATATCCTAAATTTAGACATGAAACCTAGTGTTTTTATCGCGTCCGCTTAAAAGTACTTTTTGAACATTTCGGTGGATTTTTAACTTTCAGACCATTTCAATCCGTAATGTGCGAGGAAAGACAAAGGGCATTTCAATTTTCTTATTTCAATTTTTGGGCCCCATCTGAAAAAATAAACAAATCGTTCATTTTCAATAAAAACTCATACGTAATTAGTATCAGAAATAATTATTGTTTCAGCCGGGAAATATTCTGTACCTGTCAGAAATAATGAATGTTGCAACGACTATATTTTTATTGTTATTATTTTGTATTTTGTTTTTGTTTCTTTTCAACGAAAAACTGTCAAATAACATCATAATATGATTCACAAAATGAAGGCAGAAACGCATTCTGCATGTTTTTGCCTACAAAGAATTCATTTCTGCCATAATTCATCAGTTTCAGAGTAAAATTTTCAAAACATGTAATTTTCTATTTCCAGGTTTTCCTAGACGAATGCATCCTCCACGATTTCGTCCCACGGAAACCAACGTGACGTTTATAAAAGGATCTCTAGCGATATTGAAATGTAGTGTAGAAAACCTAGGAACTAAAACTGTAAGTTATATACCGTCACTTTTCAACAAAAAGCTCGTAACTACAGCTTTAAAGTGTACGTTAATTGGCAAAATCAAACTCTTGTGTCGAAAAAACACCTTTCTAAGAACCAAATATCAAGTTTCTACAAATTTTAAACATTAGAAGTGTTTTTATTTCGTCTTTTAAATTGGATATTTTGGTGTCTTCCGATCTTTACCGAACAAAAAACGCTAAACTTCCAAGTTGAAGTTATGACGTCATACCGGCCACTTAATGACGTCATGGCGGGAAAAACAAGAAGTCATTGGTCATTTCCCGGTAAGCCTGAGACTTCTGACAAAGTAAAGAGTCCGATTTTCTGTCATAAAGCGACTTCCCCAATCGAAACTCTAAACACGGAATTTATCATTGGTAAATGTTAGAAAAATGTTAAAACAGTCAAAGAATATGTCGTTAGTGAGTGAAGGAATGAGCCAAAGAACGGGTTAAGTTTGTCTGTATTACTCTGACGATCGAGAAATGGATAAAAACTTAAACTTCGCTTTATGACAGAAAAATCGAACACATTATCTGTGTCAGAAACCTCATGCTCTAAATTGGGGGGCGGAGTCAAGACACGGTATGACGTCATTAAGTGGAGATTTGCGGAAATTGCCGATCTTTATTTCCTTCCATGTATCGACGTAAAGAAAAGCAAATAAAACTTTTAAAACAATCGAGTTTGACGGATCTTTTATAAAACACGTTTAATTAAATGATTTTCTTCTAATATACAGCGAAATCAACTGTCGAGCTTGGTTGCCTTTAAACAAACTGTAGTTTCGAGCTTTTTCTTGAAAAGCGGCGATATCTTGTAGATACAATCAATTTATGAATTACTAAAGGTCAAAATAAGATCCAGGATCTAGAAAAAGGCCTCTAAAACATTTGAGACGACCATATTTCCTGATAGGCCTGTGTCATAGTGCAATCAGAACAAGGTCCGTCGTAGTTGTTACAGATCATGGAGCATCTGTTAGAGAACAACATTTATTACATTCCTAGCAGTGAAATCCTGTAATTTCACAGTGAAATAATTCAATATTAGTTGATTTAGTTGAAATCCGAGCGTTCTGATTGGTTGATTTTTTTTTCATAACTCCATAAAAATTAATTGACGGGACTATTTTCCTGTAAAACACAGCATCTACTTTTCTTAAAGTCTAAAAGTGAAATCCTGTATATTAAACAGATTTTGCTTAATGTAACAGCTAAAGAAAAATGCACAGATTATGAGAATTTAAATAAAAAAAACAACAAAAACCAATGAACCAACAAAACATGAATGAACCATGCATGGAATAGGCCTACACTCGAACAGTTGAACTCGCTGCCGGAACCTGTCCACTGTATAAATTCAGGAATGCATTACAAATCAGATCTATCTGCAAAAAAGATAAACATGAACAATCAACAGAGAACTAACCTTATCCTTTCATGATTTTCATCCATTATCCATTGACGGGAGCATAAGATCTTACTGCTGAAGACGTTGAAATTGTACCTAGAGACATATTCAAGTCACTCGACACAGACTTTGTTTTTATTCCCGTCTGGTCAAAGCAACCCAAAGACACATCACAGAGTACGATAAAGATCGATCCGATCAATGGCGATTATCCTCCGTGCCTAAAAACCTGCAATCCATTAGTTTCCTCTTTTTTTTTTTTTTTTTTTTTTTTTTTTTTTTTTTTTTTTGCTTGCTTGCTTGCTTGTTTGTTTTCTTTTCTTTCTGTCAGATCGCCGTACTACTTTGCAGTATCTCCCTTGTTTAGACTGGGCATTTCGATTAATCATAGATTAGAACATTTTAATTTTACTCACTTCGTTTTATAATACCTTTTATCATGGTCTCATTTGACGATTCAAAGCCCAATTTTAAGCTTGATTAAATTGTGCTCGCTTCAAAATTCAAACAAAATGGCGGCCATTTTTTTTTCTAAATACCCAAAAGAACATGTATTCATACGCAACGTAAAGGCTCAGATCAGATGGGATATAAGAAAGTTTTTTTTTTACCTCAAAATGGGGTTAAAAATCGTGTTTGGTAAATCACGGAATATCAAATTATATGGAATGAATGCAATTTTATTTTTTTTCATGCAGGTATGAAAAATAAAATCTAATCACACTTTTGTATGAGCCGCTTCGCCGATTCATACAGTATGATTAGATTTTATTTTTCATACCTGCATGAAAAAAAATAAAATTGCATTCATTCCTTAAATAAATTTTGATATTTATATTGCAGTGAAATATTTCACTCCTGCCGGAACTACTTTTTTATTCTTTTTCCCAATTAATTCATTGTCCTTTATAGATTCCATGCATGCATAACATCGGAAATGTATGTCAAATAAGATCTACCTGCAAAGAAAAACATCTATTTATATAAAGAGAACTAAGCTATATTCTTTGTTTTCGCCCTTATTCTACATCTTTGATCACGGAAGCGAAGATCTATCCAGCGCCGGAGTGTTGAAAATGAGAAACACAAACATGACGAAATTTGTTCTGTGATAGGCCTATATTCAAATCACTTGAAGAGACAATTGTTTTTACGCCTGCTCAAATCAACCGAACGACACATCACAGAATTTGATAAAGGTTGTTGTTAGAGCATCCCTTTTGGCTAAAACACGCTTAATCAATAGTTTTCCGCTGAAAATTCTGTTTCTTTAATAAATCTGTCATTCAGTTGTTGACCTTGTTGTTGTTGTTTTTATTAATAACTTAGACTGGAGATTTGGAAATTTAGACTAGAAAGGTTGAAATTTATTCAGCTCGCTCTTTATTCTTTCATTGCAATTTTGTTTTTGATGATTTAAAGTCCAGATAGATGATTCATTCTTTGCTCGCTTCATAATTTGGCGCCAAAAGGCTAACGTCGCTTATTTAACGTAAGACGTTTAGAATTTTGCGGGAAAAGAGAAAATTGTTTATTTTGAAGGGTCAAATCGAGGATATTTGAGTGCAAAACCGGTCTGATATCGCACGTGAATCTGCCGATTAATGCACGATTTCTCTGGATATCCGCCCGGTTTCTTCTCGTTATCCAATGCCAATAACAGACTGAAAACACACATTTTAAATAATAATTTAATCAAAATGGCGGCTTTTCTTTCTGAATACACAAAGAATATGTATATATGCGCGGTGTAAAGCCTTGGATCAGATTGGAATAAGAACGTTATTTTTCAAAGATTTTACCCCAAATTGAGGGTTAAATTCCCAGAATAGGTATGTAATAAATAGATTAACTAACTGAATAAATGTAATATGAAAATGATTTCAATCGAATGGGGTGAGATGTGGTAAAAAAAAACTCGTTCTAGTGGACTCGTTTTTTTCAACCGCATCACACCCCATTCTCGTGAAATAATTTTCATATCACATTTGTTCAGTTAGTTAATCTCTATATATCTTGATTAGACTGTGCGTATACACAGACTGATCTAGATCCATGTTGGTCTCAAATGCCAGAAGGGATCCTTTGCCATATCCTTGCTCATATGTAATGCTAAAGCTCAATTTTAATCAGAATCAACTCATTATTTTAGGACTGGACATGCACATAGCGAAGGTATTTTAAACTTGTTAACCCAACTGAAATAAGCCTGCTTTTAGAATTCACATGGCGGCCATTTTTTTTTCTAAATACCCAAAAGAACATGTATTCATACGCAACGTAAAGGCTCAGATCAGATGGGATATAAGAAAGTTTTTTTTTTACCTCAAAATGGGGTTAAAAATCGTGTTTGGTAAATCACGGAATATCAAATTATATGGAATGAATGCAATTTTTTTTTTTTTCATGCAGGTATGAAAAATAAAATCTAATCACACTTTTGTATGAGCCGCTTCGCCGATTCATACAGTATGATTAGATTTTATTTTTCATACCTGCATGAAAAAAAATAAAATTGCATTCATTCCTTAAATAAATTTTGATATTTATATTGCAGTGAAATATTTCACTCCTGCCGGAACTACTTTTTTATTCTTTTTCCCAATTAATTCATTGTCCTTTATAGATTCCATGCATGCATAACATCGGAAATGTATGTCAAATAAGATCTACCTGCAAAGAAAAACATCTATTTATATAAAGAGAACTAAGCTATATTCTTTGTTTTCGCCCTTATTCTACATCTTTGATCACGGAAGCGAAGATCTATCCAGCGCCGGAGTGTTGAAAATGAGAAACACAAACATGACGAAATTTGTTCTGTGATAGGCCTATATTCAAATCACTTGAAGAGACAATTGTTTTTACGCCTGCTCAAATCAACCGAACGACACATCACAGAATTTGATAAAGGTTGTTGTTAGAGCATCCCTTTTGGCTAAAACACGCTTAATCAATAGTTTTCCGCTGAAAATTCTGTTTCTTTAATAAATCTGTCATTCAGTTGTTGACCTTGTTGTTGTTGTTTTTATTAATAACTTAGACTGGAGATTTGGAAATTTAGACTAGAAAGGTTGAAATTTATTCAGCTCGCTCTTTATTCTTTCATTGCAATTTTGTTTTTGATGATTTAAAGTCCAGATAGATGATTCATTCTTTGCTCGCTTCATAATTTGGCGCCAAAAGGCTAACGTCGCTTATTTAACGTAAGACGTTTAGAATTTTGCGGGAAAAGAGAAAATTGTTTATTTTGAAGGGTCAAATCGAGGATATTTGAGTGCAAAACCGGTCTGATATCGCACGTGAATCTGCCGATTAATGCACGATTTCTCTGGATATCCGCCCGGTTTCTTCTCGTTATCCAATGCCAATAACAGACTGAAAACACACATTTTAAATAATAATTTAATCAAAATGGCGGCTTTTCTTTCTGAATACACAAAGAATATGTATATATGCGCGGTGTAAAGCCTTGGATCAGATTGGAATAAGAACGTTATTTTTCAAAGATTTTACCCCAAATTGAGGGTTAAATTCCCAGAATAGGTATGTAATAAATAGATTAACTAACTGAATAAATGTAATATGAAAATGATTTCAATCGAATGGGGTGAGATGTGGTAAAAAAAAAACTCGTTCTAGTGGACTCGTTTTTTTCAACCGCATCACACCCCATTCTCGTGAAATAATTTTCATATCACATTTGTTCAGTTAGTTAATCTCTATATATCTTGATTAGACTGTGCGTATACACAGACTGATCTAGATCCATGTTGGTCTCAAATGCCAGAAGGGATCCTTTGCCATATCCTTGCTCATATGTAATGCTAAAGCTCAATTTTAATCAGAATCAACTCATTATTTTAGGACTGGACATGCACATAGCGAAGGTATTTTAAACTTGTTAACCCAACTGAAATAAGCCTGCTTTTAGAATTCACAAAAGAAAAAGCAGTTGAATATAACCGGTGAACAAAAGAAAATAAGAAGAACAAAAATCATGTGTTTCTTTTATTCTTCTTTGTGTTTTAACATACTTTCTAAACAGGTACACCCAAGCCAAAACGAGACGATTTAGAAAGCTGAAACTATTTTCGTTCCAGATCATATGGCGAAAGCAGCCGTACAACGTACCAATAACAGTCGGATTAGAACAGTTTATAGAACTCAACAGATTTTACCTTAATCACATTCCAAACACAAATCAGTGGAATTTACTCATTAAAAATGTGCAAATACATGACTCGGGGACCTACGAGTGTCAAATTAGCTCAAAAACAAAAGTGCTCAGACGGAATATAACTCTCAACGTCATATGTAAGTATCCTAGGGGCTAATCCGAGTCTTCTCTGATGAAAATTCGCTCTTTGATATTTGGATGTCGCTATTTAAATAGCGACATCCAAATATCAAAGAGTGAATTTTTATCAAAGAAGTCTAGGATTACTTAGGGGACAGTTTTACCAACGGATTTCAGAGGTATGTTTTGCCTACCAATATCTTGCAAATGTTTATGACAAATATAACGCATCGCCGATATCTGAAGATTTTGAAAATACGATAATTGACAAGCTTAAAACATTTGTGAGACATTGGTAAGACAAAATATGTCCAAAATGCTTTGGTGAAACTGGCACCTGAGCTATAAAACTGGATGTATACGTAATGAGAAATAAGTACAACTCTAAACGTCATATGTAAGTATCTTGAGCTATATATTTGATATCATAATAATGTATTAAATTATACACAGTCATGGGTATAAACATGTCACTTGGCATTGACCAAACCATGTGTCGCGTGTAATCATTGGAATCGCAATGTTAAACTTCTTTGATTTCTCCTATTGGAAGCAAACTTATCATCACTTCGACTGGTAAAAAAACTTTTATTCGTAAGCTCTTCAAAGCTAGTGGGACATTAGATCTACGTTGTCCTAGTGTACCTCCTCTTTTAAAACATATTTCCTATTTTCATTTAAAACAATTATCGACGAAAAATATTCTATAGTTCTTCTCCTCATCTTATTAATTTTTTTTTAAAGATGGAACCAATTCGGAGTTCTGAAAGATTTTGGAATTAAATTATTTTCTTTTTGTCTGAAATAGCACCTTGTTAATTTTAAGAGGTGTCATCATTTCCCGGAGGGCCGAATTCAAACTGTTTACAATTGAAAGCTAAATATTTTGCAGATTTCAAAATGTATGTTTATAATAGAGTTGATTTAAAGTCTAAGTACTGATAAAACGAGACAAAGTAAATTGCCAGCATGTTTTTTTCCCCCATTTTTTTTTCATGAAAATTTCCCCAAAACGTCAAAAGCAAGTGAATGTTACTAAAATGTTTTACTATATAAGTCCTAAAACTTCTGTAATCCTGCCCGGAAACACCATAGTTGTTAGGAACATGCTTACATACGAGGGGAAAGTACGTGTACGTCGGCATTGAGTTGTAATTTGGTGTGTAAATTCAGTATAATTTCGAAAAGTTAACTTATATTTTTTATGATTGATTAATTCTATAAATAGTCGTACAATTATCCGTAAAATTATAAAGATATTACGAGTGCGTCATTCATTTGCGCTACATACTCCGTAGCTTTCACCAAACTCTAACTTCTTGTATTTCAGATAAAGATAGAGACGACAATGCAGGAGGTAAATATTCAACTTTGAGTCTCCTTTTTGAACGGTGGATAATCACATGAAACAACAATTTCAGAAAGTCTTCAATAATTTTGTTAGTACGGGACCGATTTTAAGGAGGTTAAGAGCAGAGAAAGTGGGCATTCATCACGAACTAAATGAAAGTGATGGATTTATCAAAAGTCAGCAGATAGACGTTATTAAAGATCAATCGAAATGTTGGTTGATCTTCAATAGCTTTTTCATCAGTTGATTTTGTAAAGAATCCACCACGTCCAGCTTATTCTTGGTATTTTCCCACCATCTCTGCCTCAAAAAAAATCAATGTGGTCAAGTATTAACAAAATAATTGACGTTTATTTCAAATTTTGAGTCCCGTGATTATCTACTGTGTTTTGTTTCCAAATAATTCAATGAGTACGAAATAGCCAGGGACCCATGTGGCGATTTTTTTATTGTAAAGCGTTTTTTAATAAATGCTTATCAGTATAATTTTTATTCAGGAAAAAAACCAAAATAGTCAGAAAGAGACGATGGTAAGGACGCTCACTCTCTCTGCTACCTCCCCATCGTCTCTTTCCGCAATGGATAACGCCCGAGTTTGCATGAAGCGTTTGTTTTCTAATGGTGGATGGAATACTTTAGAAGAGTTATCTCTATTTTCCAGGTATCAATATGAGTGGTACGCGGTTTGTCCGTAAAGGGCAAAAACTCTATCTTATGTGCAATGCTTCTGGCACAGACGGACCTCCAGAAGGGATTGACTGGTTTAAAAATGGTAAGAAAATATCTAGGCTCATTTGATATAATGTCAAGGTGATCACCGAAATACCGACCGTTATGGCAGGCAGCATAAAACACGATCAGTCTTACAGTCGTGTGTCTGGTCTTATGTTATACAACCTGTCAGCGTGGCAAGAGTACATAGTGGTGTCCCGCTTGGTCTTTCCATTCTCTGTGCAACAGTATTAGCTACAGGCGGTAAACCCGTAAATCGCAACAATTCTATCTTATGTGTAACGCATCCGACACAGACGGGCCTCCAGAGTAGATTGGCTGGTTTAAAAATGGTAAGTCTGTGGAGAGGTTGAAAGTGTGTTTTATAGCGTCAAATTGCTTAACTGTAACTGAATTTGAATTATGTACTGTTAAAGTGACATTTCACATCTATTTTTTCCATAAATTTACTTTTATTTCTATCTTTAAGAGCATATTATTTTATGAAGATTTGGAAGATTTCATGCCAAATTATTTTGCCGTTTATCAGAAATATATATTTTTGTGCTGAATTTAAATAAATTGTTGTGGACAACAGTTCTGATTTAAATGTAATTTGTCATTTCTGTCTCAACTTTAAAGGCATATTTTTCGCTTATTAATAACAAATTCAAAAAAACTGATAGCATTTTTACCCATAATAATAACCAAACTTTGCATAAAGACATACTCTTCAAAAATGAAATTGGAACCATGTGTCCCTTTAAAAGGTATTTTTTTTTATTTTTACTGTATCTGTATATCATGTTTTAGTATAACAGAAAACTGTATGTGTATCGACAAAAGACAAATCAAACATTCTTTTCACATGTACGAATTGTGCATATCACTATCATCTCTTTTTCAGGCAATATGTTAAATTCCAAACGTCGCAGTGATATAAATATAGAGAAGCAGATTTCCATATCTACACGAACAATTTCTAGTACATTAACAATAACAAAAGCAGAATTGACAGATGCCGGGACGTATGTGTGCAGAACTTCAGATCTTTTTATCACGAGATTTAAAGTGGACGTTTTAAACGGTAAGTCTTTATAATTTAAACGGTAAGTCTTTATAATATTCAAAGTTGTCCATTCTATGAATTCTATCACTTCAAAATGTGGCCGTCAAAGACTTACCTTGCAAAATGTTATACTTGTATACTTGTTATGCGCCCACTATATGGACGTCATAAAATTTATGTCAGGCTGGTCCTAGACATGTTAGGAATATGTCTTTAAAATAAAGGAAAACGAGGATAGGACAAATATTTTCTCTGTGCTTTCAGAACTTTGATTTCAGAAATATTTGGGGACATAATTATGATCACCAAAAATAAATTAATACTCACGACCGGAAAATTTTCTACATTGTTGCCCGGTTGTGATACTAAGGCACATGTTAACAAATTGTACAAAGAGAACACGCATGTTTGTTTTTTTAACAATCTTGCATTTGTGGGTTCAAAACTTGCGGGCACATCTGCAAGATTCGAAACATCGCATGCAAAGTCACAGTAGTTTGTAATAGTCCGGTAGCCAAAGGGGTGAACCTGGATTTGCGGTATATAGAAAATGTTTTGACTGATTATGGTAGACAACACCTTCAGAAACCAGAATCAGGTTGATGCCACCTTGTCACCCTTGGGCAACTATCAGAATTCAAGATGGCGTCTAAGATGGCGGAATGCCATGCTACAAGAGAATAGTCCCGTTCCAACCTATGCATTCATAATATAAAAGAGCTTGTAATATATTCAAAAATGCTCAGAGAGCATGTCCAAAGAAAATAATGAGTGATATTTGCAATATTTCATAGTAAATCATCAAAAATCTGGTAAATCTTAAAAATCTTACCCCACCCACCCCATTTTACATAGAAAAATTAAGTTTTTTGCAACACTGTTAACACTTCCAGTATTCCATATAATTAAATACTCTGATTATATTGATGAATGAAAAACGTGTATTTGGAATGACAAACCTGGCAAAATGGTGTCTCTGAAAATTAAAAATGGTGCCAAAGATGGCGGGAAATTGAAGTGTTTTTATATCAATTTATATTTTAAACAAAACTTCCAAAAAGTTTTAAAATGTCTTTAAAATGCTTATTATAACCTGTTTTGATGTATTCATGTAAATGATAAAAGCGTCTACTATATTAGTTGTATCAATTAGTTGTATTTCTACTTGAATTAAGGACTGTCGCAAGATCTTACCCCACCCACTGCATTTAGAATGGAGAAAAATCTAGAAATATACACTTTAACTGACTATGTTTTTATACAAAATGGCGCCCAAAATGGCGGAAAAAGATGATTTCATACAAAATAAAAGGGATGTCTTTTTCTTTAATACATATTTCCAAATATTGGGTTAGAAACGTTTGAGTGTATGTTAACCTACTGTGCTTTTCTAAGCTTATTATATATCACTATTGGCAAACAGAGTAAAGACAATATCATTTATTTTTCATTTTACCCCATCCACTCAAATTTGCATTATTCGAAAACATTGTAATGTTAATTTAGGGGCGAAGCTAGCCTTAAAAAGATATGGATACAAAAAATCTAGGGAGTCAGGGGGTATTCCGCCCCCCCCCCCCCCTCCTCCCCAACGAAGAAATTGGAAACAATGAATTTGGTGGGATTTGTGGAAATGGATATGAATAGCTTTACTTTCGTTCGTCAGTTTCGGCTAAATTACAAAACAAACCACAAATCTAGAATACTTTGGTCAAAATGTTGTAGACTCTAATCTATCAAATATTGCCTTTTACAAAATCGGATAAGTTTTCATTGCAATTTTATATTAACTTCTCGCTCTTTCTAAATCCTTTCCAAGACAACACATGGTTGTGTTTCTTACTAGTTGTGATGTCTGTCTATTATTGTAATACCGAACATCCTGCTGAATTGGGAAATAGAATGATATTGATATAAAAGCTAAAGATTTAAAAGTTAGGGGTTTCTTTTCCCTCAAGAAACATTCGAAACCACATTCCAGTGAGCCTAAACAACACATGATGCCATGCACTAAGACATTTCGAAACTTTTTTCACAAGTAGGCATGAAATGAGACATTAGTCAATATGCCAACATCTTTTATACTGAACAGCTTAGGGAACAGAAATTAGTAGGTGATGCAAGAAGATATAACCTTTGTTAATGTTTGATGCCACATGCTGACGACTCAGAGATAACTAATGGTACCAGTTTGTAGTTGAAGACCACAATATCTCGGTTGCATCCCATTGTTGTATGCACTGGTACCCTGTTCCATGTATATTTAGCAATCGTAGCAATAATGGCAATTAAAGTATGGCTTTAACCGACATATGGCAGAGTTATTTTTTATTTTCATGTGTAAATGCAAATAATTGATAATGAAACATTGAGGGAGGAGATCATGTACACTTTCGTGATCCAAATGATATTGCATTTATGTACCATTTTAAAAATGACAACCTTTAATACAGTTTGAAATCATAAGGAATAGAAGTCACTGAAAGAAATTGTTGTGTAGCCTAAATGCACATTAACTTAAACCCATGTTATTCAATGAAATTAATATAATTTGCTGGAAGATTAGCATATGGGTCCTCCGACCCCTGGAAATCGCCCCCATCCCCATTCCATCTGGAATTCATTCGCATTGAATCATTTTTCAATTTCAAAGGGTTGAATACCAAACAACCACTGAATAGCTCCAAACTACACAGATGGTCATCATAATCATTTTCAAATCTGAAAACAAGGAAGAAAACGCTGTATGAAGGACATATACAGTGCCCTCCAAAAGTCCTTGGACAAATATTTCATTATACATTTTTGCCTTTTTCAGTTGGTTTTAGAGAAAATGCCTGGATTTTTCCAACTCTTTCTAATACAGGGAGGTAATTAAACACTCTCTAAGATAATTTTAGTACTTTTCTTCAAAATTAGACATTGATTCATTGAAATAAATCAATTTTATAAAATATCCATAATTAACACAATAACGGACGCATAGATATTTCACGTCTGTATGCAACTTTTGGAACCAATTTTCGAAAGCGAATGGAAACATCATATAACTGGTGACTCGAACAACAGTCCCTGATCACCTGAGAAAAGAATTTACAAAAAAAATGCTGACCAAAGAGGGAAGAGTTCGTTGCCAACTCATGAGAGAGCAGGGTATCTCCGTTGCAGACATTTCTAGGCAGTTTGGACATCCATGGTAGGCAATTGCATTTTTATTTCAATGCTTACTAGATGAATTGATAACTTACTGTTATAAATACAGTAAAAATGTAACATTTTCTCGAAATGTTTGCTCGTTATCTTGTACAGATTGATGATTTACCATTTACTGAAGAGGTATGCAATGACTGGAAGCCATGATGGCAGGCCTAGAAGTGGCAAACCAAGAGTTTCAAGTACTTGGGATGACAGACTGATGGTAAGACCTTCACTTGGGGACAGACACGCGACCGTTCCACAGCTACAGTCTACTTGGAGAGACACAAATGTGTTTGCGTCAACATTGACAGTACGGAGAAGACTCCATGCCGCTGTTCAAAAGCCTTTGCTTATCCCACATCATAGACAATTGCGCTTGGACTTTGTCAGAGAACACCAGGACTGGTCAGTAGTGAATTGGTCTGCTGTACTTGTCAGTGATGATCAAAACTCATTCTGTTTCAGAGTGATGGTAGAGTGTACGTGAGACAGAGATCTGGTGAGCAGCTTTGTAGTGACTGTACTGCTCCCATGGTGAAGTTTGGAGGTTGTAGTGTCATGCATTGGGGAACAATGAGTTGCAGGGATACTGGGTGTATGGCTTATGTTGAAGGGAAGCTGAATGCTCAGGGTTACACCAAGATTTTACAAGATCATGCAGTGCCATCAGCCCATCTTCTAGAATATGGAAATGACTTTACATCCCAGGATGATGGAGCATTGCGCCATAGAGCGAAAATTGTGAATGAGTGGAAGCAGGAAAACCATTTCCAATGTTTGAATTGTCCACCTCAGTCCCCTGACCTCAATCTGATTGAAAATTGTTGGCAACAAATGAAAACCAGTCTCCGAAAGACCTGCAACTAAAACGTTGGAGACGTTAAGCATAATGTGAGGATTTGTTGGGACCAAGTCACTGCAGAGACATGGCAACACCTTGTTTGAAGTATGCTGCATCGTATACATGCTTTTATACAAGCCACAGCAGGCCATACTAAGTCTTGAAAATTATTGGCATAATTGATATTTAGCGCTCATTTTCCAAAAAATGTGTTTTTGTTAATAAATTGCCAGAATTATAGAACTGATTTTGAATATTTTCATGGTCATTGTTGATTTTTATAATAATGAAGCAAAAAATATCCTAAATATTGGACTTTTGCCATGAACTTCACTGAAAAGGCCAAAAAAAGAGTTTGTCCAAGGACTTTTGGAGGGCACTGTATCTAACTTTTTTCGAATGCCGAATGTAGAAGTTAGGTAAGATGATACGAGTTAGAACTTCGGAATTCATGCTAAGACTTGCAGATGGTTTATGGAAGAAAAACCCTTTGCTCAGCAAAAAAGACCCAATTCCTTTTTTCTGTATAATGTAAACTATAAATTGTATTCAGTTTTCAATTAAAATTTGATTTTTTTTTTCTTATAATGATGCAGAAATATTCACAAAAAGCCTTGGAGGTCATTTTAAATTAACATCCGATTCTCATCCATGAGACCCCGAGTTCAATCCCCAGTCGCGACAGATATCCTTTCTGACAAACTTGTCTCCATCTAACTGTTTGATAATTGTTAAGCCTCTCTTACAACCCGTCGTGTGTCTTTTTAAATCATGCGTTTTAAAACTCTGCAAAATCGCACGTTTTATGAAGACGCAGGACGGGTTGTAAGAGAGCCTCAAAATATCAAATGTCAATTCCTTGCTGCGTGCAGTCTGCGTTGTGGTTGCCTCCACCAAAATCGTATGTTGCACGTGCGTGCATCGCACGACTAAACTTACGTTTTAGACGCAGACTACATACAGACCGCACGCAGGAGCACGTACGACCGGTTGTAAGAGAGGCTTTAAACAATTGGAGACTGGGTAAGGGTGTTGTGATAGTACTGGTATGAGAAATGACAGAAATTCACGGTTAGGTGTTAACATTCAGCGATAAGACCATATAAGTTTAAAGAAGCGTTCAATCCCAATCAATTAATCAACCAATCAATCAATCAACCAATCAATCAATCAAAGTGATCTAATAGTTTATATTACACTTTCCTTTTCAGAAGTTTGCAAACATAAAAACATAGTCAATTAAAGTGTATATTTCCAGATTTTCTCCATTCTAAATGCAGTGGGTGGGGTAAGATTTTGTGATGTTCCTAGATTCTGGTAGAAATACAACTAATTAAAACAACTTATATTTACTTGACGCTTTTATCTTTTACATGAATACACCAAAATAGGTTATAAGCATTTTAAAGACATTTCAAAATATTTTTGGAGGTTTTGTTTAAAAATATAACTTGATATAAAGCAACTTCAATTTCCCGCCATCTTGGCGCCATTTTGAATTGTCAGAGACACCATTTTGCCAGGTTTGTCATTTCAAACACTCGTTTTTCATTCATCAATATAATCAGAGTATTTAATCATATGGAATACGGGAAATGCGAACAGTGTTGCGAAAAATTTAATTTTTCTATGTAAAATGGGGTGGGTGGGGTAAAATTTTAAATATTTACCAGATTTTGTAAGATTTACAATGAAATATTGCGAATATCACTCATTATTTTCTTTGGAAATTCTATCTGGGCGTTTCTGAAGATATCACAAGCTATTATTTACCATGAATGCAAAGGTTTGGACATAACTAATATCAGGCACGATGGCATTCCGCCATCTTGGACGCCATCTTGAATTCTGAGAGTTGCCCAAGGGTGACAAGGTGGCATCAACCTGATTCTGGTTTCTGAAGGTGTTGGCTACAATAATCAGTCAAAACATTTTCTATATACCGCAAATCCAAGTTCACTTAAAAAATGCTGTTTGGCCACCGGACTATAATTGTCTATTGCGTTGTATTTGGTTTACAATGCATATCTGCGTTGTTCACATAGGTAAATTTTGTCGTAGCCGGACTATGCCAGACTTTACAGAACTGTTCGCTCTCACAATAAATTATTTCCACATGTAAGAGCAAGCTGATGCTTTTCGACAAATACCTCGTAACCTTGTTTTAAGCTGCAATTACGAGGTTTTTGTTTGAAAGCCAAAATATGATTCCAGGTAATAATCTATGCAAGTTATACATGTATTTTAAAATTAATGTAATGTTGAGAAAGGTTCAGTTAAATTTGTTAATTACTGTTTGATTCATTTCAGAAGATCCCGTCATTAACGTAAAAAGAGGTAAGCTTTCTTAAAATTTTAATATAGCAAAAAATAATACTTTTCTTAATGTGCTTAAATATACAAAATGTATATTTGAAGATAAAGTAGTTTTTTTATTATAATTTCTGGAATGGTTTGTTAAAAAAGAAAGAACGCTTTTTATAGGACCTCAGATGTTTTGAATAATTTATTGAAATGTCATATAAGACAAAAATAAATATCTTTTTGTTCAAATTGTTTCAAGAAATTTAAAAGAAAATCAGAAATCAAATGAGAAAAAATGATAGAGGTATATTTCAGTAACCATATATACTTGTATATAATGCTAGATGAAAAAAAGAACAAAAAAAGCAAATTTTACTTCATTTATAATTCATATCGTTACATATATAAGCCTTGGTAGGGTCTGATACTTATTTGTGATAAGAAAGTACTTTATATAGCTGCTTTTCAACGAAAACATCGTAACTGCAGCTTAAAGCAAGCTGCAGTTACGAGGTTTTCGTTGAAAAGCGACGATATGTGTCATCCAATCCGATTGGGATCCATGCTGCTCATTTCCAAATTCCCTAGAGTAATGAACAAATTATAGACGAACAATAAAGATCATGTTTGGACTGCGTATACATATGCTAATCTAGATCTGTGCGGTCTAAGCTTATATAAGCTTCCTTGTTCCATATACTTTTTTTAGTCTCTTTTCGAAGATATGTACTTTTCCAAAAAGAAAAGATCCGTATTCCAAAGACTGATTTTAAAGTTACGACCTCCTTTTGAGAAAGGGGTTGGATACTGTTAGACAAAAGAAGACAATTATTCATAATCAGCCTTTTCTTCTTTCTGTTATGCTTGCTACATCCATAATCTAAGGTTTTCTTTTTCCAAAACAATGAGTTATATTTGTCAGCTATGACTTTCAATTAAGGCCAGTCATAAATTGTATCATTTTGGAAACGATTATTTGAATTTTATTTCACACATAGTTGTTCCCTATAAAGTACATGGTATAAAACATTAAGTTTTCCGAGTACTTTATTTTCTAGATCGTTACTAATTGTGCGTTCCCTGAAAAGTTTATCAAATTTCTACATATTGACGCTTTCTGAGGCCCAACGAGATAGGATTTAGAAAACATTGTTGAAATTGAAGAATTGCTTAAGACCAGAACATTTGTCATTTTCCAGAATGTTTTCTACCTAGAAAGACCGAAAACTATAAAATACCATTCACGTGCAATTGTCGTCAGAATTTAGACCAAAAACTTCGTAACTGTAGTTTTTGTAAAGTAGCAGCTACGAGGTTTTAGTATGAAAGCAGCGATGTACTTACGGAACACATTAAAATGGACGTCCTAAATTTTAAGAACCCGTAATTATGAAGTTCAAAAATAAAAAACAATAACAATCAAATATCGCTGCTTTTCCTTTTTTAAAAATTGTAAGTAGATCTACATCTCTAAAAAGGTGTAGTAAGAAAGTTTTAGAACGGGAGGGGCGATGTACCTATAAATTATCGAAAACAATAAAAACTACATCCTAAATTTTCAAAAAATACATATAGATCACAAAACTATACAAAAGCATCTCTCATTTTCTTAAAAGTTAACTCGTAACTGCAGCTTGTTTAAAGTTGTAGTTACTAAATCGTAGAAGAAAACAACCGATGTACTTATAAAACACATTAAAAACAATGTCCTTAATTTTCAAGAACCCATATTAAGAATTTCAAAAATAGGAAACAAAAACAAATCACAAACAAATGAGCCAGGATCTTGAAAAACGTCCCTTAAGGCATTTGAGCCCAACATAGATCCCGATCAGCCTGTGCATACGCACAGTCTGATCAGGATCCGTGTTGTTCTCTACTAGCTTCATCGTGACCTATAGTATCTTAAAGAGAGCAGCATGGGTGCATTTTGGACTGCATTTGACAACAGGCTGATCTTCAAACTCAATTTTTAAAAATGGTATAAGGGACGTTTTTCCAGATCCCGGCTCAAATATTTCCATTTCTTTCTATTTTTTTTTTTTTTTTTTTCAGAACCTCAATTATCTGGGATTGTGACACAGACTGAGAACTCTAGTAAATCTACTGCTGTTTCAATCAGACAATTTTCCTTGCCTTTCTCTATAATTAGCCGACTAATGGCGGCGCTTTTGATGTGGAGAACTGCGCGGTGACATCAAACGTCGTGGGTTATGGATGGGAGTTTGTGAAAATTATTTTTTCACCATATTTTTGTGACGCACCATGGAATGGGGGTTCATTTTGAGGTACAAACAATTCTTGGATATCGCGTCGGAAGAAGAAGTGGCTGTAGCAAAGTCTTGGGGAAATGAAAATGTTGATGCGACCTCCGATGAGATGAATATGTGTCGACCCTTATCATTTTTCATAGTCTGTGATACGGACCGATCCATGTAAATCTCTTGCATTATTCATGACTCTCTACCCTCTACGATAGAGGGAAATTCATTTGGACGTTATACAATGTCATTTTGAAAATGACATTTGTGAAAGTTAAAAAACACCAGTTATCATGTATGGATAGAAGAAACCTTTCACTGGGATGGATCGGACTACGTGGACTGTGACGTATTTTACCCATTACCAAACAACAAAATTTTAGCCTAGTCCAAACTCACAGGTGTTGCAGACGACAATTTCCATTGAACAAAATTTAAATTTTTTGGTCTTTCTTAGTAGAAAACATTGTGGAAAATGAAGAAATTGCTTGTCACAAGCAATTTCTTCATTTTCCACAATGTTTTCCAAAGTCTTTATTTTGTGGGGCGTCCAAAAGCGTCAATGTGTGGGAAAGGGTTAAAACATTCAGAAGGTAGAGTCCAGTTGATAAACTTATTTTAGCAAAAGATTCGAATGGTATTTTATGTCGCGTTTAACCCCTAGACAAAACTAGGCTTCATTCTTTTCTGGGTATTCACACTAGTAATCATACTTTGTATTCAATTTGGCAAAATATTATTAATGACATGAACTATCAATGGGATATAGACCGATATGGTCATTTTTCTTAAGTTTCTTTAAGCTCTAGTTATGGATTTCTTTAAGAAAAGTGACAATGTATATGCAGTTGAGGTCATCCTTCTAGATTATCATGTCATCTTCTCGCTAAATAAAGTTCTATCCGAATCTATGCTGCTCTCCTACTGTGAGATGTAGGTATGTATAATGGATCTTGACCAGACTACAAAATTAGGTATAGACTAATCCAGATCCTGTTCGGTCCCGAATGAATTTTGCCAGTCAGTTTGCATACCTCGTAGGTAACAATTGTATGTTCGCTTTTCAACAAAACTCTCGTATCTGCAGCTTAAAACAAGCAGCAGATACGAGGTTTTTGTTGAAAAGAAGCGATTTATAAATATTGCAGACAAATGTATCATTGCATAAGCAAGTAAATGTCAGGTTACCACGTCGTCTGCATATATCATACCGACAGAGAAAAAATAAAAAGTTTGCGTTATTGCAGGCTTGGGAATATTAACAATATACAAAGCAAACTTCACTTTTTACTTTTGTCTATTTTGACCAGGATCGATCAAAATTCCACGATTAACCCTTTCCCAAACAAGACCGGGTTTTGACGTCCTTTATAGAATAGGCTTGGGAAAACATTGAGGCAAACGAAGAAACTGCTGATAACCAGCAGTTTCTCCTTTTGTCTCAATATTTTCTTTGCCATATTTTACACTAATCCTATCTTTAATTTAACCCTTTCCCAAACAACACCGGGTTTTGACGTCCTTTATAGAATAGGTTTGGGAAAACATTGAGGCAAACGAAGAAACTGCTGATAACCAGCAGTTTCTCCTTTTGTCTCAATATTTTCTTTGCCATATTTTACACTAATCCTATCTTTAATAACATCCATTTTGTCATTTGTAGCAGCTTTTGAATTAGAACATCCGAAATTTTGTCGTTTGGGAAAGGGTTTAACCATGGACGTCTGTGATCAGTGCACTAGTAAGCAATGCGATAATAAGCGATCATTATGTTGCAGTTATGTATCAAATCTACAGACTAGTTAATCATTCTGAACACAAATAAATCGTTGGTGGGGAGTCAAAACCTCGTAACTACAACTTGAAAAAGCTGGAGTTACGAGGTTTTGAACACCCACCGACGAAATGTCAGATCGGATGGACGTTTGAATAGATCATATAACCAGACAGATAAAGGAGAAATGTGTATGATGCTGCAGGCTTGAATATATTATATTAATTCTTCAGCTGGCAACCCATTCCTTATTGAATAAGATCGATAGTTTTCAACGAAAACCTCGTAACTGCAGTTTGTTTTCAGCTACAATTACGAGGTTTTTGTTGAAAAGCGACGAGATGCTGATGCGTACTTTTTACGAGAAACACATTTTAACCAATTACCAGATGGTACATTTCAAACCTATCCAAATTTAAAGATGTCGCAAACGACAATTATTTAAAATGAATATCTTTTTCCTTTAACTGTAGAAAACATTGCAGGAAATGAAGAAATTGCTTGTCACACCTAATTTCTTTATTTCTTACAATATTTTCCAATGCCTTTATCTGATGGGGCATCAAAAGGCGTCTTTATGTGGGAATATGTTAATATGAAAATGTAGATCTATACATTCCATATCCTACGATTTCTTACCAATTGTGTACTAATTGTAATGTCATATCGTCCATTGAATTTCATTGTAATAACTATGTCACTAATTTTGAGATTTGGATACATATGTCCTTCAAAAGGTATGTACAGAGCAATTCTAAACTTGGTATTTCGAAACCCAAGCCTATGTTGTGGGTATTCAATGGAATTGTATCATTGGGACAATTGCAATGAGTACCGGCAATATGGAACAATTTTATCTAACTAACCGTGACGTAGTTTCGGATAAACAATAGTATTTCGTAGGTGTTGTTATAAAATCTCGCTACTACGGCTTGATTCAAGTCGTAGTTACGAGATTTTATAACAACACCGACGGCTTATCATAACACAGTGGTAAACCCAGTCTATTTTTAGCACAAAAAGCATTGTCATTATAGGGTTTGTAGGGTCGTCTTGTCTCCTGCAGTTTCTCAAAAGAGTACCCACTCCATAGGATATGGATTAGAAATAACAAAGTTAGATTGAATTTATCCTTTCTTAGCTGTTGATCTGTCTGTATCCAACGAAAAAATGCATATCTATTGTCAATCAAATCTAACATCTTAACCCTTTCCCAATAGACAAATTTTAGACAATTTCAATTTGGGCGCTGTTACCGACGACAAAATAACTGATTCATATGAATGAGTTAAAAACGTCACTTTTCAACGCAAACCTCGTAACTGCAGCTTAAAACAAGCTGCAGTTACGAGGTTTTCGTTGAAAAGCAGCGTTAAGTTGTATGAAAGCGTAGAAATGAATCAGAGAAAAGAGAAAAATGCGGGTTTTCAGTAGCAAGTTCTTTTGCCCCCATCGTTTTCAAAAGTTTTCTTTAATATGGACTTCTATATTTTGGCTTGTTCGTGAAAGGGTTACTTCATTGTTAATATTCATGTTTTGTAGATAAAAATTCTTCCTTTTGTTCAGAATGTCTTTTTTTACTTTACATCATGATTTTGTTATATCCATTAAAATCATTTTAAATATACTGTTACCATGTATTAAATGAGTTTTGTAGTATATGCTTATACCATATTTGAGAAAGACAAAAAGGCCCGCTATGTTGATGTCTAGAGCTAATATAATAAATGTGTTTACAGGATAAATTCGGCATCATATCCAAGAGGGGCTACTCTTACTGTGTATTGCATTAGACACAGTACGAGTTGTTGTTCGTGTTACTAACATAACATCGTGATAGTCATTGAAAATGGGCTAAACGCCCGATTTCTTCATTTCTTCACTTTTATTGGAGAGGGTGATGCACATATTGTTCCATTTGTTCCTAACATTTTTAGTACCAGAAAATACAACATCAGTGTCAGAATCACCAGCTGTTCAGTATTCATACCAAATCGATATAAAAGATTCATATATACGACTGGACGTACTTTCTTCAAATTTCAGAAAGGATTGCTGGGATTCGAATCAATTTTCCTTTTAACATGTTTTAACTCTTACTTGTGAGTCGAGACCGCACCTAGGCTGTTGTCTCTCTGGTCTTTTTCTGTCTGGTTCTGTCCTCTTTTACCTGTTACCTTGAATATTTGAGTAGCCTATTCTCCGACGAGTCCGGCTTGGTAACCGTGGCTTAGCTCGAAATTGTTGCACACACTTGTGATCACGTTAAAAATGAAAATCCGGGATGCCTGTAAAATCGATATGCCGGAAGCAGAAGTTTTCAGAAGGATGTCGCATTTCTTCATCAAGCATTCATTCTCCTTTCAGAAAATAATTTAAAAGTGAAATATTTCGACCATAGCCAGGCTGCGCAGTCTACGCAAACAGAATAGAGTTAATATCGGTTCTTACTCCCTGGATTACATGCATCTGTATTTGTGCAACGTGTCTTAACTGTATTAATCAAAATGTCCATTTTACAGTGTCCCGAAACAAGATTGTGCGGTTATCTCAGGTCAAGATATTGATGAGGGCCAATCTTCATCCACAGCCTGTTACAATCGATTATTGTGATACGATATTTTCCAAATTGTTCCTCGTATATGTTTCAAATTAAGTAAACTTACGCAGATATCGAGAGAAAAAAGAAAATGCTGTGACCATCATTTGTCATCTACGTACTGTTTTTCTTTTTCATCACATATAGATATTTTTAGCCGTCTGAAAGACTTTTAAAACAATTCGGCTGTTAGGAATACAGTTGATATTAAAAGGTTTTGTTGTCTCATTATTGGTCGAGAAGCAGTTTGCACGTAAAAGATGAGTGGAAGATTGTAGAAAAAATAAGAACACGTGACCAGTCACAATTGTATCCTGTTATCTTGGGTCAAGATATCTTTAAGGGCCAATTTCCACGGTGTATAATCACGTGACTCAGAATTTCCGATAATCTTCTTTTTTAATACTTGACCAATTTGAATTGGGTTTGAAGCAGAGAAGGTGGGAAAGTGCCAAGAATAAGCTGGACGTGTTGGCATTTTGAAAAATCAACTGATAATAGTGTTATTGAAGATAAACCAAAATTTTGGTTTATCTTCAATAACTTTTTTTCAGTTGATTTTTCAAAAAAAACAACCACGTCCATCTAATGCGTGACGTCTGTCCACATTCTCTGCTTCAAACCGAATTCAAATCGGTCCCTTATTTACAAAATTATTGACGATTTTCTGAAACTATTGTATCACGTGATTATACACCGTGAATTTCTATAGCGGCTACTTAAAACTATCTTCAGGTATTCCACCCATCGTTAGATACCCAAAACTGTTTTGTCCAGCTTCGGTGTCATCCGTGGCAACGAAGATTGACGATATTATCCGGTTTCTTGTCGTTTCGCTTTTTTATACAGTAGGCCTATAAATAAATTCAGATGCTTTGCCAATTTTCGTAATCACAGAAAACGATGGATGCGAATAGGGGACGGTTTTATCAAGTAAACAGTGACGTAATTTCGGACAAACAAGTAGTATTTCGTGGGTGTTTTTATAAAAACCTCGTAACGACGGCTTGATTCAATCCGTAGTTACGAGATTTTATAACAACACCGACGGGTTATCAAAACATAACAGTTTAACCCATTCTATTTTCAGCACAAAATTCATTGCCATTGTTTGATATTTAATTATGGGTGGAATACTTTAAAGTTGAGTTTTTGATGACTCGCCATAACAAAAATGATATACCTTGAGTTTCGCTTTCCGAAAAGTGACAATTTTGAAGACATGCAGAGACAAGGAAAAATTGCTGATAACCAGCATTTTTCTTATTATCTTAAAGTGACATTTCACAATAATTTTTACTTAAATTTTACTTTTATTCTATCTGAATGAGCATCTTTTCTTGTGAAAATTCTGAAAATTTCAAGCCAAAATATTAAACCGTTTACGAAAACTATATGTTTTTGTGCTAAGAATAAACAAATTGTTGTGGACAACAGTTCAGATTTATATAGACTGTCATTTCTGTCTCAGCTTTGAAGACATATTCATCGCTTATAAATAACAACTCCAAATACTGATAGCATTTCTTCTTATTAGAATAAACCATCTTTGCATCAAGACATACTTTTAAAAAATGAAATAAATATGAAATGTCACTTTAACGTATTCTGGGCTATAACACAGACACAGTGGGTATACCATGTCTGTCCAGCGAAAGTTCGCATCAAGATGTTCTTATCTTTTTGTACTTATTCGAAATTTCACGGGGGAAAATGCCTCGGCAGACAATGAAAAAGCCAGGACCATGGCTTAAATGCAATTATTATATGATGCACCACACAACAATGCAAACTCTGGGGGACTACATGTTGTTCTGATCCCTCAACTATCTAGTTTGGGTTTCTTTAACCCATTACCACACAGTGACTCCTTTTGACTCCCCACAAGATAATGGCTTTGGAAATCATCATGGAAAATGAAGAAATTGCTTGTCACAAGCAATTTCTTCATTTCCCACAATGATTTCTACCACAAAAAGACCAGAAGATTTTAAATTTCATTAACTTGAAATTGTTGTCTGCAACATCTTTGAATTTGGACAAGTCCAAAATTTGTTGTTTGTTAATGGATTAACGCTTCTTAATCCTATTCCAACTCTCAAAATTCGACACGATCTGCATTCTGTGGTAGACGTCAAGATGGGTGTTGGAAGTGATATGATTTGTGTATGATATAGCTCACAAAATATTGAGGCAAAATGAGAAAATGCTGGTTTAAGCATTTTTGTTCTTTTGATTCAATGTTTTTCGAGCCTATTCTCTTTGGGACGCCAAAACCAAGTTTTGTTTGGAAAAGGATTAAGCAAACTTGATACACGGGTCGTTCTAGGGAAAAAAATATGCGGACTATTTTGATTGAGCCCATATGTGAAACACGCAAAATGTGAAAAACCTCTAGAACAATAACAACATATTGACGTCATTATTACGGGTCAAGAATTGTTCAAGAGCAAATTATCTTGCAAGTCGGCCTTTCTAAACGACGTGATTACCACGCACTGATTAAGCGCCGTTTTTTTTTTTTTTTTTTTTTTTTTTTTTTTTTTTTTTTTTTTTCCTATCGCACCTTTTATGGTTTCAAGTGTGGGTATTACCGACAGATGTGGGATGTATCACGTGACACAACATTTCCCGTCATGATTATAGACCAACCATGAACAGTGGATGTTCTGAATATTGATCAGTTCACTCTAAAACAATTTAGGCTATTCTAAACTTACAAACGGAAGACCTTGAGAAAGGTCATTTTGCATGGAATAGATAGATGTCCTTGAAAGCAAGTTACATACCAAATTTTAGCTTTGAATGTCGGATACTCTTGGAGAAAAGGCAAATGTTAAGTTTTCGGACAGAAAGACATACGGCCTGACGGACAACCAGACGGACAGACGGACGGACGGACACGAGTAAAACAATATGCCACCGATCTTTCGATGTGGGGGCATATAAAGTTACTACAGACAACAAATATACCGTCGCTTTTCTGCAAAAACCTGATATCCGCAGCTTGTTTTAAGCTGCAGATACGAGGTTTTTGAAGAAAAGCAGCGATACGTTGATACGTTTCACTGGTGGTGAACTGGGTTAAAGCGAGGGACATTTTCTCTACAACAATGTATAGATATTTTGCGTGTAAATGCGAGTTTAAAGATTTTTTTCTAATGACAATGAATTTGTTCTAAAAATAGACCGGGTTTACCGTTATGTGTTGACAAACCGTCGGTGTTGTTATGAAATCTCGTAACTACGGCTTTATCGAAGCCGTAGTTTCGAGATTTTATAACAACACCGACGGAATACATTGTTCGGGAAAACAGGTCCCTTGCTTTAGCCGAGTTCACCACCAGTGCGTTTTACCATTTGGAAAAAAGTAAATTAGGTAAACCCCAATCTCACCCAGCAACAGATAAGAGGGGGTAATATAGCACATAAAAAGAGACGAAGAGAAACTGCTGGCTATAAGATTTTGATTCTTCTTCCACAATATTTTCCGGGCCTTGCCTATAAGACTACATTAGGGCGTCAAAGGTGTCATTTTGTGGGAAAAGGTTGATAAAGAATTCATCAGACACAGTTCGCTAAGAAAAACAAAATAATTTAATTTGATAAATATAAATCATAAGCACTATGTAAGTACATATGCAGCTCAAAACTATGAGGTGATTTTTGTTTTCGTTCTAACACTCACAAACGGAGTAGTGAACATTTTAATGTCGTTACAATGGTCAAGATAATATGGCACATGTTTACAAAATTAACATTATGTACAAAACAGTATCAAACTCAAAACTACTACACTTTTACATGTGATGGTTCGGAACTTGCAGGTGTCTCACACTTGCAAGATTCGAACCAACACATGTAAAATAGTATTGAAAATTAACGATGTTTTTCGTCTTGTTTACATCTCTACAGTTTGTAAACATGTTTCATAATATCTTTACCACACATTTAGTGGAACGAGGCCCCTTCCTCCCTCTAACAAAAACCAGTGTCACGTTTTGAAGCTTGCGTGACGACTTCATGGTAAAATTACATTAACTTTACCTCATATATCGAAAACACTTACAAAACATTTCGTTCTTTTCCCTTTTTGTTTCCATTATGCTTAATGTACAATTGATCATATCCAATCTCTAGTTGTTTTGAACAGGTCTAGAATTAAACATTTTGTAAGCGGATTTCAGTGCAAGTTCCTAGTTCTAAACAACACGGCAAAAATATGTATGATCAATTAACACCTAACGTGTAGCCCCATATCATTTAAGCTAAACAATGTGGTACTCCAGATTTCTAAGCTCTGGCTCAGTCATTGTCTTTGACAGGCAAACATTTGCATTCACTTTAATTTTGCTATTGTAGGGACATCGGTACTTTTCTTCCAATTAAAGTTAAGACACAATGTCACCATTTGTACAAAGAAGCTGTTTGTATCAAACATGTGTGTGTTTTCATATAAATTCTTGAATCTATGATTCAAAACTTTGTTGTGATGTCGTTTTCATTCACAGAATGAAGGAATGCAGCATTTACGAAGCCATTACTAACTACATTTCCATTTACATTTCCATTCACATGAATTTTCTCACAAATACTATTATTAGTTACACCATTAGATAGGCCTACCACAGTACCATTTGATTTTCCATTTTCGGACTTTTTCTCGATTACCGCCTTATTCATTCCAATGTTAGTTAACACAGTTCCGTTCAACTTACCGTTCAGAGAAGTTTCTTCTTTAAATGTTTTATGACTTTCACCATTTGCATTTACCATCTTTCTTAACCGTTTATCAGCCTTCTTCTCGCGGTATGACCTCCTTACAAGGTACAGAATCAGAGCAATGACTGTAACTAAAATTAGACTACCTACACTATAACCTATAACGGCTGTGGAATTTCTGTATTTATGACCAGTTTGTTTGTTGTTCACTTTCGACAGATTCTGTCGTGTTGTAGTTAATGCCTTTGTTGACGAAGTCACGGCTGTATTAAGTCTTCTTGTTACAGTTCCTAGCATCGTAGTTTCTTCTGGTGTGTTGTCAGCATTTGACACTTTACTTGTAGAAATATATGAAGTTGGTGTTAAGAGCTTGGTTGATGGTTCAGCTATAGGTGTTTGTTTTGTTCGTTTATCAGTGACTATATTTGTTGATTTAGAGGCAGATGTTGAAGAGGATGACGTGTGTTCCGATACCTGAGATTCGGTCGAGGATGGTTTAGCTGTAGACGTAATTTGCGATTTTGTCATACTGGCAACTGATATCGATGGTGAAATACGTGATGTTTGTTCTATTGGGGATGCTGATGTAGCTATGGCTTTTGTAATAGGTTGTGTAGTGCTCTTAAACGCGATAGGAGTAGCCGATGTTGTGGTAGTTTTTATCGCAGTCGGCGATGTCAATTTGGTAGGCTGTGAGTTTATAACGGTAGTCTTTGTGCTAGTCATATCGACATTCTTCGATGTCGTGACATGTTTTGCGTTTGTTCTGGTGGTGCCATGTTGTGGTGGTCTAGTAGATAATACTGATGCTGAGCTAGTTGTGTTTATGGACACTGACTCTGAGGTTACGATAGATGAAAGAGGCGGTGACTGTGTAACTCCGGTAGATATTTTTGTATTTGATACTGGTGTTGTAGATACTGCCTGTGTATCATTATCCATACCTGCATGTATGACTATATCATCTAGTCCCACTATAGCTCGAAAGCTTTTGTTCCTCGTCTGAAACCCAATCTGAAACATAAGGAAAAGGCTTTACAGCTTTAATAATGTTTCATTAAAGGAAAAGTGATGTATACTTTTGTTTCAATTATCTTTTCAAGAAGACTCTGGTGAGAAGTGAACATCTACTAATAATTTCCCTTTCCTTTAACGTTGAATTACATTCTTCTCATGCAATAATGATTTCTGTATCAATCGAATTTTAAGTGTTCATGTAAAATGCATAGAATATAAGTGTACTTTGGATTGTTGTCTTATGTGTATAATACACCGTGCATTTGAAGCAATAGATTAATGCCAACAACTTAAACATTTTCTTCAATTGAAAGTCACATTCTACTTGTAATATATCACAATAATGATTTTGATTGTTGACATCTTTGCGAAACCTAAAAATCACCAACCAACCTTAAATGGTGTACCCGATTGTACAGTAATGTGTTTGAACGTCCAATTTCCTGTAATATTGTGTGCCTCCCATTTATTCTCGATTTTTCCAGATGAGTCCTTCTTATACACCAGCAAGTTCGATTCCTCCGTGGTCATCATGTACCAGAAGCTCAGGCAGACCGTACTGATGTTATATACTGGGGTTTCCACACTGGCGTTCCGACCGTTTGGTATATTGTCAAAACGAAAAAAGCTGACCTTGTTCCGAAAATTCAGGAAATGACCGCGTAGTGGTTCTGGAAAAAATAGCCGGAATATTGTAAAGGGGCCCTTTTAGCATTTTGGCAAATGTGTTTTCTGTTATGCATGAGGGCAAAGATAGAATAATAAGATTCTTTACTGCTGACCTACAGTTGATACAGGTCACGATGACGTAAGGTATTGGAGAACAACACGGTTCCTGGTAAGAGTGTATGTATACGCAGGCTAATTTGGATTTATGGTGGGCTCAAAAGCTGTAAAGGACATTTTCCAGACCCAAGGCTCTAATTGTTCTCTGGATCAAATATTCCCTATGCTCACGGGGAAATTACTTGTACTCAAAACATTTTCTCTCTACTAAACCCGTTCTATTAAAATGGCTCGGGTAGACTTCCGTTTTCATAACTTACATGCGTGGTCTTTTACCCAAAAAATACTATTACGGTATGTTATATTTTCTTGCATTCTGTGCATGCATATCTATTTACATAGAAGTCCCATTTGTATACATGTATTGTTAAGCTAGATCTATTTGCCAAATATGAATATGTCTTGCATGAAGACCAATTTCGTGTATAATTAAATGTAACTATTACCATTTTGGTATGTGTGGTCATGCTTTATTGATGTTTTTCGAAAATCTCCACGAATCAATATCTCCCAGGACACCTCTTTATCAACTTCATTTGTTTGAATGTTAAGGTCACAGGTGCCATTCTCGAAGTCACATGATCCGGGAAGTGGCTGAGACGTGATGTCATTTCCGCTACATAGTGACGGGTCTATTGTTGTAGGTCGGGTTGTTGTTGTGGGAATGAGAGGTGAAGACGTACTCGTTTGTGATGTAGATGTCGTTGCTGTGATTGTCGGTTTGGTAGATAGTGTTGAAGTTTTTGTTGTAGTAGGCGTTGATAAAGTGGTAGTGGTTTGAAAACAGTACGATGTGTTGAATACTGAAAAAGATTATACTTGAATCATTATAGAATTGTTTATCAATGTGCTGCATAGATTAAAACTTCCAATTTGATAGGTGAACCATGTTTAAAATCATCACAGTACGAATTCCGTATAATACATCCACAACAGCTTCAAAATTGAATCAGGGAGCACTTATAGTTTAGCGGTCTTTACAAAAATGGCGTTCATTCTTTTTGTCCACGTGCACGTTTTAATGGGGCTGCCTCCACATCCCGCTTTCTTTACTGTTGAACAAGACATTTCAGTTTTGCAGCACACAATCTTGAGAAAAAATTACATTATCTCAACTTTCTAATGATTCTACTACTTGATTAGTGGCAAAGTAAAGAAAGGCCTTTTTGCATTATGTGGACCGCTAAACCGAACCAGTCTTACAATGCATCGTTTTGGGTAAGGTTTTCTTTACCTGCGTTTTCTGACTCCAATACAACATCGTCAATGGCCAGATCACTACCATACGGTAGCTCAGCCGATCCTCTAAATGAAATAACAAACGTCCCTGATTTAAGTTCTACAGTAGCACGATGCCAGATGTCATTTTGTTCACCTTGTTTAGACCACAGCTTTACGGTAGTTTTATTGTCATAATTCTGTAGAACTTCCAGAGTTCCGATACCAACACCGTTCATAAAGTACCAGAATGAGAATGTTGTTGTTTTGTTCAGGGTGACTACTTCGCTGCCCAGCTCTGACTTAGCGCCCCTACTGCTGTACATCCCAGGAAGATAGGCGTAATAGCCATTAAAATCTAGAAAAGAAGTAATAGCCATTAAATTCTAGAAAAGAATGAAGATGATATGTGTGTCTAATTTGGGAATTATTATGACATGCTCTAAAGTCACCATTCTGTAAAAGTAAACAAAAAGCATTTGTCAGCAACTAATCAGATGAAAAGTCTATCAGTGGTTTTTCGTACAAATTTAGTATTTTATTAAATTTTAAGTTTGAAGTTAGGCATGCATAAAAATACACCTACTAAGACAGAAAAAATAAGAAATAAATTCTATCTCCGTCACTTCTGACTATGTGTCTTTTGTAAAGTAGGCCCTATGTCTATTGAACACGTCTTGCTCTGCATTTATCACATGCACTGAATAAACGCACAGGCGATACAAATTGATTGCAAAGCAAATTTTGCATTTACATTTTGTCATATGCAGAACCCATACTGTTTAATGAAATGTAATGATACAAAAACTATGCTTTGTACTTTTCAACAAACCTACTTACTGTTACATGTGACATCATTTAAAGGACCGGAAGTTCTATCGCTGGTTTCCCCTGAGTTTGTTCGCCATGAGTATAAAGACTGTCCAGCCGGTTTCCAGCCACAGAAGCCAGTGTTAAACTGACACGATATTGAACAACTTACAGGACCTTATAATGAAGAAATATAAAGTAAAGTAAGATCACGTTCCATACCATTCCGCAATATTTGTAGACCTCGGGATTTGGAATTGCGCTATGCTGCTTAAAGGGCGACGGTAACAGATGGTCTAATTGCAAAAAATGATTTTTTTTTTGAAAAAATATGCAAAACTTTTGTGTTGACCACCTCGGGATGGTTAATAATATGCGATTCAGACAGAGAATGAGCCGAAATTACAACACAGATAGCTGAATTTAGGGAGAATCCAAGCCTAAATTCAACCCCATCACTGATGGGGTTAGAATTATTTTTAAATTGTTGCGCATGCGCATACAGCGCGGACCATGATTCAAACGAGATTCATACTTAAATTTCAATATGACGTCATCATGTATGTTGTGACGTCATTTCAGAAAGTCGCATGTCCTACTGTTTTGACCTACTTTCGACATCGCTTCATGAATTTGGTATCAAATTGCGAAAAAATGAGTCGTTGTTTCAATAGTTTGTCGTAATCATTAAATCAGGTCATATAAAGCTTAAAAAGTGTACATTTCGTTTGTATTTGACAATTTTTGGGTCCAAATCTGGGAAATAGTAGCTTTAAAAGCATTATAATTATTTCTTTTTAAGAACAGAACAGAACAAAACATACATTTTATTCTGACAAGTACAACATGCATAGTAAATGAATACATAACACATTACTTTTTAAGAATATGCAAATATAAAATCTAAAACTAAATGTTCATAATCATTTTAAAAACGGGCTTCACAGCAAGCATCTTGCGTTTGAAACCTTAACTTAAAAAGCATTAATTTAGACAACCATAACATAGATTTTTTGAGATTTTAAGAAAACCAAAAAAGAACTATGAAGATGCAGATAACAAGCTTTTCAACTCAAAACTTACTACATGTATACATGATCCCTTCAAATTGTGAGGACAATTCATTTGTTGTAAAGATAAATGTCGATTAGTAGCATTTGTAAAAAAAAAAATGTTATGTATCTTTCACAGCATTGTACTGGACTAAATTATGTCCTCTTAAGGTCATTTCCAATCGATGAAAATTTCGACTAATCAAATTTGAAAGCTGCTGAGAATCTTAGATTTTTGTTCGTAAATAAGAATAAAGAATGTGGTCACAGTTGCAGCCACTTTTTTATTTTGCCGCAATGTGTCAATACCAATTTTTTTTTTATTTACTTTTTCTAACTTTCTTTTTTTTTCCTTTCTTTAAAAAAGATGGTCAATCCTTTCTAAAGAAGCCATCGTTTTGACGACATTATAGAAAATTGGTTCAGAACAAAGCTTTTTTTCACTTTTCCTCAAGCATTATTAAGTTATCAATTTTAGATTGGATCTTTCCGGGGCCATTCATTATATTTCCTCCAATACTTTCTCTTTCGGTCAGTATAACCTTTTGGAAATGGTTATCAGAGTTCAAGTTCCAAAACAAATGACATGACTTAGCCCTTTCCCAAACGACAAAAATTTAGGATGATCCAATTTGAAAGCTACTGCTCACAGCAATATGGATCTTGTGAAAGGCAGAATTTGTGTATATTACAACACAGAAAATATGAGACAAAAGGAGAAACTGCTGGTTATCAGCAGTTTCTTCTTTTTTCTCAATGCTTTCCCAAGCCATGTCTAATAGGGACGTCAAAACCAGGTCTTGTTTGGGAGAGGTTAAAACAGGAATCGGTAAATAAATAATTCATTATTCTGGAAAGGCAGATTGATCAAAATTAATGACTAATCATAATTAAACGATTTGTACGTCCAAATATTTATTTTTCAAAATAGAAATTTATAAAACATAAATAAATATATACCTACCAATTAATTGAATTAAATATCCCAGGAAAATCGCTTTCATTAAATTCCTCATTTTTCGTAGCCTGCAGCCTAATTGGCAAATAATGTTTTATCTTTTCACACTAGTTCCATTTTATTAGCCTTACGTCTTTGGTACTTAACAAAAAACTATATCGATTCACACAAGGTCATTGAACCCTTCCATTGACGACAAATTTTAGACTGGTCCAAATTGATAGTCGTCATGATTATATATGTACATTAAAAGATGCATTAGAAAATCGTACTGAAAATAAAGATAAATGCACCATAACATAGAAAACATTGAGGACAAACAGAAAATACTGGTGACCAGCTTTTTTTTCTTTTTGTCGCGATTATTTTCTTTTTTGTTTAAACTTTACCGGGTATTCAATTACGTCTTTGATTGGGAAATGGTTAACCTTTTCCAAAGCAAGAACTAGGCTTGGTGTCCCTAATAGAAAAGGCTTAGGAAAACATTGAGGTTAAAGAAGAAAATTCTGGTGATCAGCATTTTCTCCTTTTGCCTCAATATTTTTCTGTTGTTTTATACACAAATTCAATCTTTATCAGCAGGCATTTTGTCATCTGCTGTACCTTTCAAATTGGGCCGCCCTAAAATTTTGTTGTTGGAAATTAGCTCAAAACGTGCGCTATTCACATACTATATCGGACCATTTCTCTAAAGATAAAAACTCTCGACCTTTCCCCAGGACACGATTTTTCTAATCTGTATAGATTCTGATTGTTACCATGACCCAATATCTGATTTAGACGATATTTTATTCATAAAGGTTTATGCTTTTCCAATGCGACATAATGAAATGCTACAAAAACGACAGAAAAATATTCAGAGAAAAAATTGGACATCAGCATCTTTTTGATTTAGGCCAATATCAGTTTTGCTTTGTTTGTGTGTTGTTTTAGTGTCACACAGCTTTATTGGAAAAGTAAAATCGCTTAAAGAGACATCACATTCCCATTTCAATTTCAAAAGTATGTCTTGATGCAAAGACTGATTATTCTAATGTGTATAAATGCTTTCAGTCTTTTGAAGTTGTTGCTGATAAGCGAAACGCGCGCCTTTAAATGAGTCAGAAATGACAAATTCAATATGTATGTACATCTGAACTGCTGTATACATCAATTTGTTTAATTTTAACACAACCCTATATATTTCTCGTAAACGGCGCGATACTTTGGCTTGAAATTTTCAGAATTTTTGTAAGAAAATATGCTCTTTCAGATAAAAATATAAATAAAATTCGTGAAAAACTCTCTGGGAACTGCCACTTTCAAACTACATGTAAATACAGTTTGTGTCTTTTTACATTTATGCCTCTACTAACGTTTGGGGGAAACGCGTCCATGGATGGCCAAAAGGCCGTCATCCGGGTAGTACTGGACCTTTTAGAAAGTAAAAAAAAAAACATGCAACTAGTGCTAAAATTCCTCTCTTTTGGACCATAGATACATGCATTTACGATTCACCTTTGAACTACACAAACCATCATCAGTCAAATGCTGTTCTGGTGCCTGATACATCTAGAACAACATTGTGGGGAAAAGGAAAATGGTATCTTTTTCACGCATGTTAAAGACCATGATTGCGTGGCCATAGCCTTTGATGTTGAGCTGCACTAAATGGGTAAGTATCCCATTTATCTACCCAATCGCGATTGATAAAACTACGAGCTAACCTTTCTCATATGAGACTAGGTCAAACGTCCCCAATAGAAAAAAATGGGAGGAAAAATATTGGGACAAAAGTAGAAAATGCTGACAGTCAGCATTTTCTACTTTAGCCTCAATATTTTCGTGATATGTTTTGTACATAAATTCTATCTTTATCAATGTACATTTTGTCGACTTTCAGCTTTCAAATTGTAACGGTCAAAACGTTTTATGACGTTGGGGAAAGGGTTAACGTGACCCTATAGGGACAGAGTGTCTGTGACGTACTTCTAATCATTAATATCATAATTTGTGACGTGCTACTTTAAGACACCAAGACCGACTGTCACGTGACTTGTTGAACTAGAACATGTTATTAAATTGTTTGTTCCAATTCGATGGCATTAAGTCCATGGTCGAGTGGTATAGCGTCGGCTTCTCGACCAATAGGTTCCAGATTGGATTCCCGGTAGCGGAGGCTGTTCTTGGCTTCTCATTGGCCCACATATATTTGGCGGGAGTACTGGTGTATTTTCAAGGAAGTGTATTTTAAATTGGGAATAAGATAAGCTTCTAGCTTTCGTCCCGATCAATGTAAAATACATGTAAATAAGTTTATAAGAAAAGAATACGCTTCACGAAATGATAACAATTGAGTTGACATGTGGACAAAGGTTCCGCACAGCATTTAAGACTACCATGTTTCCAGATCAGTCTGTGCTTAAGGTAGTTCACCCCTAATGAGATTCATGCGACATTGCAATTATTCGGAGGACGTCGTAAACATTTGACGATGGAATGTTCCAATTCTGCATAATTAAAAAAATATTTAGAATTCTAAAAATATTCTATCTGTCTATTAGAAGGTTATTAAGTTTTCCCCTTTCATGTAAAATTTTACAAAATGAAGTTAAATAGTCTGGCACTAAGCCCTTAATTTGGAAATTGTATACTGATGATTATAGCATGGAAAATATTGAGACAACAGGAGAAATGTTTGTTATTAACATTTTCTTCTTTTATCTCAATATTTTTCAAAACAAATTCGCTCAAGGACATCAAAGTCAGGTCTTTGTTTGGGAAAATGTCAACAGGATAAACTTTCCATCCTGATCAATCTGCGCGGAGTTCGTGAGCTGGCCTTGAACGATATCTTTCGTAACTGTAAATGTGACCCGTCACACTACATGGGGCCTTCTGGAAAGAGTGAAAAATCGACCCCTTGTAAATATTTCACTCTGAGTATTAGATATAGTCTGTATAATAGATTCTACGCGAAATAAACATTCAAATGTGCGAAGCGCATTGAATGTTTGTGTTGCGTAGAATCTACTATACGGAATCTATCTGACTTAGTGATCGCTAGTGGTCCATTGGAGACGGGGGCGTGGCTATGTATAGGGGAGACCGGGGCTAGTTCGCCCGCTTTTTTTCGAATGCTCATATTTTGAATTCTATGAGAGCTATTTGGGTGTAATTTATATTATACATGTTCTACAAGTGATAGCCTTTCTAACTGCGCCTATCATATTTATACGTTTCTTTTCAAGAAAGAGTATTTCAAGTTTTTTTGTTTTGATCGTAGTGGGCGGACTTGCCCCATGTACGGGGCAAGTTCGGCCGACTATTGGGGCTAGGTATGCTCAGAGCTATAATTCATTATAAAGGATTTTTAGACTGTTTTAATTTCAAGGAATCTGAATACGACTGCCAAGTGAAGGTATAAATTGAAAAAGGTATTGTTTAACAGCCAAACATCGTGAGAAAAGGGGCATTTGGATAACAAGCAGGGGGCCGGGGCAAGTTTGGCCAGAGGTTTTGATTTTTTCCATTTTTGACTCTCTTGTTAGAGCTAGATTTTTGCGATTGATATATCTAGATGCGACAGGAAATAGCCTTTCTAGCCATGATCATTCTTTTTGTTCATGGGCAAGTTTGGCCGAACTTGTCCCGACCCCAATAGTCGGACTAGCCCCAGACCGACCTCATCGAAACATCACGTTACACCTTCTTATAGATGAAATGAAATCGTCATCTTCAGATTATATCTGAAAAAGGACATGATTGTCTTCATAATTATACAAAAAAAGAAATCTGAATCATGGCGCATTTTACTTTAAATGAAAAGTCATTCAAATGTGGAAAATTTACTGATGGTGTCAAAAAATAAGAAATGTGTTCTTATTTCTATGTTTTTCTATTCAATGCGACCAAAAACTTTCTGTGAACAGCTTTCGTCATAAGTGACATTACAATCTGATTTCGGACTTTCTATCTCTGTCGAGAGGCTCTACAGAGCCACCGGCCGAACATGCCCCGAGAGCGGACTAGCCCCGGTCTCCCCTAGACGTCATACATATAAACTACCCAGCCGTCTTGTTTATGCGAAATAAAGTTGCGAAATTCTACAATATACTGTAATTTCATTCGGCCAAAAAGTAGATCGAACACGAAGGTAATTGTCTGATCTGGTTTGTTTTACATACCTTACCGATATGTCTACTTTAGGCTCATTTCCCAAACGCGTCATGTGGTTGACGTATGCTGAGTCTGATCTGTTCCTCGAAATTTGTTTTAATGAACTTCCTAGACAGTTTATTCTAGCATGACGGCCAAAAATGTCCAACGCCATTTAAAAAAATTGCTTTTAAACTTTTTTTTCATACGATAAAATGTCAAGGGAGTATGCATCTTCGCAAGACAAGGGTTCTACACCAAGAACCGCTGACTTGCGAAGATGGGGCGTACTACGTTGCTTATGACAAAATGTTATGTTAGCAAACAATTGAAAATGCTTCGGCCTTGTAGTCAACATTTTGTTCTTTTCTCTCAAATTCTGCCAAGGCTTTCCAAGCTTGGGACATCCAAATCGGAAGTTGTTTAGAAAAGGGATTAATAGTAGGCCTATACTCGTAGTGGGGCTCTTTTGCGTGAACCGACCTCTGAAAGTTTAACTCAGTTCAATGAAATAGGTGGACGATAACAAAGGGTCATGATATTATGTTCCATTTTGAGTCAAATTTGCGGTTAGAACGTCCGAGTACTGGGATCGGTTCCAAACTAATGACCTCTGCTTTAATAAGGACACGTCTCGTCTAATATGGACACATACTAGAATGACTGTGTTTCCAACTTAAAGGGACATAGCATTCCAATTTCATTTTTACAGTATGTCTTGATGCAAAGATTGGTTATAAGTTGTTTATAAGCGGAAAATACGCCTTTAAAGTTGAGAAAGAAATGACAAGTATAAATCTGAACTGTGGACATCAATTTGTTTAAACATACTGGTAGTTACTTTATGAATCCCATTAAACATCAAATAATTTCTCCAACAATATATTGTTGACATTCCTAGAAGAAGAAAGAAAACAAGGAGAGAATTTTAAAGCGAAATGCCAGAAAGCAGCATGTGTGTCCCCTTTCACCCAAAAATCTAAAATGTGTCAATAAGTACATGTAATTTAACCGAATTTTTCATCTTTATCGAATTCGTCAAAGAGTAAAATCAACCTAGTTTCTTCTTGAATAGAATCTATCACAAATATGCAGACTTTGGCCCTTGCCAGAATTTTCAAAAACAACTTGATATCATAATATAAACAATCTTTTAATGTCACTAATTCGGTTATTTTGACTGGAGCAAAATGTCTCTGGGCGACTACCAAGATTGTGGAATTGCAGCTTTAATGTTGTTGTTTTTATTAATTTTTAGCCCAAATGTCACACTTTGACTTCATTCTTTTGAACTTCACCCTTAAGGACAGATCCTCCAGTTGTTACTGCGCAACTTACTGCGCATATCCTAAATAACGAAATAAAGATGTTTCAGTAATTGGCCTTTTCAGCAAATGTATTTTTTACATTTAGTTAATGTTTGGTTGATAAATGACATGACCCTTTTCGGTTATTTCCGTTTTCTCTGTTTGGTCAATTAAAGTGTAATAGTACTCGGATGGTACATTTCGCTTTCTGTTACGCGTTCAACATGTGGCGTTAGTGATAGGAAACGGAGTAACAAAAGCAAGGTGGTGTCTTTATGAGCTAGTCCGCTTTAGATGGACACAAAAGGCGACACTTTTTATTATCTAAAGATGGTAATAAGGAAGAAAATGGATAAAGGTATTGAAACAATTTCGGACAGAGCTGCAAAAAGTAAACCAAATTTTACTTATAACTAAGAAAAACGCTTGGTTTGATATATTTTCCTCTTTTTGTTTTTGTAGGTATAACCAAGCACTATGTCTATACGAAAAATAAAGAAAAAGAATCTTACCGCTGGAATATTTTTTTATTATCGGAAACGTTGCGAAAAAAGAGCAATTTCTGCTACTTTTGACAGGATATTTTACTAAAAATTTCAAAATCATCACTAAATTTTCCCAATTGATACACATTTAGACAGAACAAAAAATATTGAATACAATAAAGACTTATTTATGTAATCCTAGTCATTTCGAACATCTTTTTTGTGGGTATTTAAGTGACACCTCATTTTTGCAATTTTAGACAAGAGTAGTCTCCCTTGAAATCCAATAACTTTTTAATTCGCTTGGTGACCTATAATTTTTAAGTCATTTTTTTACTTCTCATATATTTAAATATCAGTACAGAAAAAAAAATCTTATCTTAGGAAATAGATGGAGGATCTGTCCTTAAGCTTTTGTTTGTAGAATTGGGTCGACAACCATCGACAGGCCTCCATAGGGCGTGTTCACATATGTTGACAATTTACCAAACAACCCATACTGTTTTTAATATCCTTATAGGGTATCAATAAAATGGTAACGTGTGTTTTAAGGATCACAACCCATCATTAGATATCAAACACATTCGTGCATCTTCGGGCGTCATTCGTGACAGCTGAAATTAACGAGAGCCCGAAGATGCACAAAGTGTTTAATAGATAATGCTTGGTTGTAATCCTAACACGTCAAGATGGTAGAAACATTACTGTCATAGTATTTCAAAATTGTCCTTCTTCTGATTTTTTTGTGCGACGTCATTCATTGCGCATCCGAACCTTTTCAGACGACGTCCATGGCCGAATATTTACGACGTCGCCAGTATAAGTCCGACGTCGCATGAATCTCATTAGGGGTGGACTACCTTTACAAAACCTGGACTATGCATTTCCATTCGAGATGCACTTGAATACCATCAGAGAAAAAAGTAAACATTGAATCAGAGACAAATATTTTCTATATTTTCTTCAGTGCTTACCTTCTTATGATGTTCAAAACTAGTATTTCGCAACATTATAGTTTTATCGTTTGCAAAATCTTTAATTTTGACTGCAACTTCATTCAAAATGCACTGGTCTTAACCCTTTCTCAAACGGCAAAATTTTAGGGTGATCCAATTCAAAAACTGCCACAAATGACAAAATGGATGTTACTAGAGACAGGATTTGTGTAAAGTATGGCATAGAAAATATTGAGACAAAAGGAGAAAACTGATGGTTATCAGCAGTTTCTTCTTTTGTTCCAATGTTTTCCCAAGCCATTTCCATTAGGGACGTCAAAACCAGGTCTTGTTTGGGAGAGGGTTAAGTACAATCGTCTGGGACAGGATTAACCAAATAGGGTCTAAATAAAAGCGTATCAATCAGGCCAGATAAGGAGTCTTTTTTTGGAGTAAAAGTTTTATAAATGGGTCAACGTGGTAAGGTCGTCGTCACCTCTAATTTCCTCCTTGTTGTCTGCTAGATAGGTCGACAAAAACTGTGTCAGACGACAGTTTTTGAATAAACCTTTTGGTAGATGTGATCTATTACACAAATACGTCATACAAATACTGGCGTTTTTTGCGGTAGATCTAATTATTTGGAAAATTTGATTTAAACTTACCGAAAAGAAGTCAAACTCATGAAATTTTCCCGCTGTAAACATGTACACGTATAAATGTATAAGATCTATAGATCTATATATGCTTCTTTCAAAGATCATCCTTTCCAAATTAAAGAACGTTATCTCTACATCATATGCTGCATTCTAAAATGCCGTGAAGCAGCTTTTTAAAACTGTAGTAACGGCATTTCATAGCGTAGCCGATTGTATACGGGAATACAAACTGGACCTGAATTATTTGTTATTGACGTCAAAGTCTATATAGGTCTACGTAGATCTAGCACTTTACATTTCAGTTCTCGGTTTACCGTTACCACAGAACAAACATTGTTTGGCCAACTAAATATTCTGTATCATCGGTCCCTCTACCAATAGTGCACTGTGTTGCTCCATTCCCGATGGTGGCATAAGAGTATGCCTCACACCGCACATGCTCATTACACAGCCGTAAACAGTGCAGAACGTCGTCTACTAGTGCTGTCCGGAGAATATCACTGTCTCTCTCAAACGTGACGTCATCACCCAACTTCCGGTACCTCCAACATATTGATGGTGGGTTCATGGTGTCAACAGCGATAGCTACAATGACAGTAAACGTCTATTAACCCTTTCCCTAAAATTAGTAAATGACAGAGCACAGAAAACATTGAGGCAAAAGTAGAAAATGCTGATTATCAACTGTTATTAAAGGGACATTTCATTCCAATTTCAATTTTTTAAAGTATGTCTTGATGCCATGATAGGTTATTCTAATGAGTATAAATACTATTGGTTTTTAGCTCCACTGGCCGAAGGCCAGCGAGCTATTGTCATGGCGGTGTGTCCGTCGTGCGTGCGTCCGTGCGTCCGTGCGTCCGTTAACTTTTTCTTTAAAAATCTTCTCCTCTCAAACCAGTGGGCCAATTTTGACCAAACTTTGCAGGAATGTTCCTTGGGTGACCCTTTACTTAAATTGTTCAAAGAATTTTGATTGGTCCATAAATGTGGGCGTGGCAGGGCGGGGCTTATCAGACTTAGAGAAATCACAAAATAATTCTTTAAAAATCAACCATTTGGCCAACTTTGACCAAACTTGGCAGAAATGTACCTTGGGTGACTCTTTACTTAACTTGTCAGTGAAATTTTGATTGGCCTATAAATGTGGGCGTGGCAGGGCGGAGCTTATCAAATTTTGAGAAATCACAAAATAATTCTTTGAAAATCTTCTCCTCTCAAACCAGTTGGTCAATTTTGACCAAACTTTGAAGGAATGTTCCTTAGGTGACCCTATACTAAAATTGTTTAAAGAACTTTGATTGGTCCATAAATGTGGGCGTGGCAGGGCGGGGCTTATCAGACTTAGAGAAATCACAAAATAATTCTTTAAAAATCAACCATTCGGCCAATTTTGACCAAACTTGGCAGAAATGTACATCGGGTGACCCTTTACTTAGATTGTTCAAAGAATTTTGATTGGTCCATAAATGTGGGCGTGGCAGGGAGGGGCTTATCAGACTTAGAGAAATCACAAAATAATTCTTTAAAAATCAACCATTTGGCCAACTTTGACCAAACTTGGCAGAAATGTACCTTGGGTGACTCTTTACTTAACTTGTCAACGAAATTTTGATTGGTCTATAAATGTGGGTGTGGCAGGGCGGGGCTTATCAAATTTCGAGAAATCACAAAATAATTCTTTGAAAATCTTCTCCTCTCAAACCAGTTGGTCAATTTTGACCAAACTTTGAAGGAATGTTCCTTAGGTGACCCTATACTTAAATTGTTTAAAGAACTTTGATTGCTCCATAAATGTGGGCGTGGCCAGGCTGGGCTTATCAGACTTAGAGAAATCACAAAATAATTCTTTAAAAATCTACCATTCGGCCAATTTTGACCAAAATTGGCAGAAATGTACATCGGGTGAGTCTTTACTTAACTTGTTCGTGAAATTTTTATTAGTCCATAAATTTGAGTGTGGCAGGGCCGGGCTTATCTGACTTAGAAAAATCACAAAATAATTGTTAAATTCTTTAAAAATCAACGATTGGGCCAATTTCAATTAAACTTGGTAGAAATGCACCTTAAGTGACCCTATACTTAACTTGTTCATGAAATTTTGATTGGTCCATAAATGTGGGCATTGCAGGGCGTGGCTTATCAGAATGGGAGAAATCACGAGAAATTCTTAAAATCAACCATACTTTCGACCATACTTTGTTATTCAATAATACTTTGTTAGTAAAATTTTAATTGGTCTATAAATTTGGGTGCGGCAGGGTAGGGCTTATCAGAATATGACAAACCATGAAAAAGTTCTTTAATTAAACATAAATCTTTATTAGGTCAAATCTTAGAAAAACCTTGTATGCCCTTCAGAGGTCATATTTTCTGCCCAGTCAATCTGAAAAGAGGTCAGAGTGATTGTTTTGATGAAATCATTGAAGGATTGAAATTGGGTCACTGGGGTTGAAAACTAGGTCAAGCGGTCAAATGTTAGAAAAAAACTGTTTTTTGTCCAAAAATGGGTGCATGGCAGGATGGGGCTTATCAGAAATCATTAGAAAATTTTTCATTGATTGCCGCTTCTGTAATCACTGGACATATTATGAGTGTACTTTGCCAGAATGTTCCTTAGGTGACTTTTTGCAATTTTTTTATTTTTACTTTGAATTTTCAAAACATCTCCAAGACCATTTTTTATTTGAGACACCCTTCTTAGAACTTTTGTGTTGAATTTTAGTCACATGAAAATCAATTCAACGTTCATTAACCCTTTCCCTAACAAGACCATGTTTTCATGTCTCTGAAGGAATTTAGTGTCAGAAAACTTTGAAAGAAAAAACAAAATGCTGATTATTAGCACTTGCTCCTTTTCCTTCAGTATTTTCTGTTCTGTAATGTTCACAAATTCCATATAGTTTTGTAACCCAATTCATCACCTGCAGTAGCTGTCAAATCTTGACAGTCTGAATTTTTATCGTTTGAGAAAAGAGAAAATGCACTAAACAGTGGATTCTTTTTAACTGCAATGTCTATTTGTCAAGATAATTATTGCAATTAACAGAAAAAAGCTAAAAAGGGAGTATATTGTTCTCAAAATTTTAAGTTTTTGCAGACAGGAAATTGCTAATTTGCAATGAATGTCTTATAACAGGATTATATAATTATTAAGAGTCCACTGTTTAACCCATTACCACACAGTGACGCCTTTCAACACCCTGCAAGATAAAGGCTTTTGAAAACATTGTGGAAAATGAAGAAATTGCTTGTGATAAGCAATTTTTTTCATTTTCCACAATATTTTCTGAACAAAAAAACACCAAAAAATTTAAAATTCCATGCACTTGATATTGCGGTCTGCAACACCTTTCAAATTGGAAGAGTTTGGAAAATGGTTAAGTTTGATGCCAAAATGTGATATACTCTTTTTCTCATTTCAGACCCTCTTGACCCGTGACAAGTGTTTGTGTTAATGAAGAAAAAAAAACAACAGTTTATGATTATTATGAAGAATGATTGATAATTTGTAACCCATACTTTGTTAAATTCTATTTAAATCAAAAGTTTAGATAGACTTTGTTCTTTAGGGGCTATTGCAGACGTTAACCTATACCAGGTAAGTGTGCTGGTGACCAAAACATGCTGCAGGAATCTTTTGAGTATGTAGGATTGTGTATTTCAAAGACAGTTGTTATTTGCTTTCTTTGAATTGCATACATGATTATCACCAGTTATGAAGAGGGCCTCTTTTTGGGATAACCGCCTTGTTTATCACAAAAAATAGTTTACCACTTTCATAGAAAGTGGAAATTATTTTCTATCAATTTAACAGAGATACACATTTATTTAAGTTTTGGAAATGATATTTCAACAATAAACTGAATTTGATTTTCTAGTCTTTAGTAATGTACAGTGTCATGCCAATATTTAAATTATTATAACGTTTTGAACAAATTTAGATTTAAATCTCAAAACTAAACACACAGTGAATAATTTAGAATTGCTAATCGCAATTACTTCCAGATCTTTTACATAGGTTAGCAAAATAACATGATTTCTATTGTTTTACTCCTGTCTGTCTGTCAGAAAACTTAACATTTTGCATTTTCTCCAAAAGTGTTTGACAAACAAAGCTGAAATTTGGTATCTAACTTCCTTTCAATGATATCTATATGTTCCATGTAACCCTTATCAACTCTTAATTAAAAAACTTAACATTGTAGAAAAATAGCCATTTCGGGCATTCATGTTTCACAAACACATCTTGTCTTTCAAGAAACTTACATTTTGTCACTCAACTATTCTATCAATCATGATTTCAACAACTGTTCTTATTTATTTCAGACAAATTTATCAATATTACAAAAAGACTTACCGTAATATCACTTGGAACATTTGTGAACTTTTATTATTATTTCCAAAATTGGAAATGTTATACACATTTTTATGATTCTTGTGTGGAACAGTGAATTGTGAACACTTTAATAGTGAACATTTTTTTATGATTTTTGTGCAACACTGATTTAATTCTAAATACAGTTTTGTGATTTTTATGTAGCTGTGAGTTCATTGTGACAGTGAATTGGAGTATATATTGGAATTATTGTGAACATAAGTTCTACCCTATGTGACTTAAGGTTGTGTACCTTAATATAGATCACTTTGTGTTGATTGCTGAAAGATATAGAGTACAGTGTGACGAAGTTAAAGAAAAGAGATACAGAGGAAAAAGGGACTTGGATTTACCATTGATTTATCCGTTTAATGTAAGAACTGGCTTTTTATTACTTTCTCTTGAATTTTTACACTATCTGCACCTAAAGATCAGAAAGGGATCAATATAAAATCTGGTCTGTCCATTAGTTTGTCTGTTTTTTCCTTGTAAGTTAGAAATTAAGATGTAGTGCTCAAATTTGATATTAAAACAGTTCATAATTCATTGGTATGAATCCCTTAATAACATTGTTAAAGTGACTTATCAAGGTCAAAACGATACATGCTTGCAAATTTACACTTCATACACATGTAGCAGCTTTTATGGTCCAGGGCCCTGTTTTTCTTATGATTTTATGAACATTTCAATTCATTTGTAAAACAGGGTCCTGGTCATCAGACAATGTCAAAAGTTGTCTTTGAATGTCTGGAAAATTTGCCATTTTAGTTTATATTTTCTAATTGCAGAAGGAAAATGCCTCGCAAGAAGAATTGGCGAATGAGTAGAGCCAGAAGAGATGTACTCACGAAAACCACAGCTGATTTAACGGGTGTCTTTGAACTATCAGATGGGGGCCTATCCCACCCTTTACCTTCATCTGTTTTGGATGAAACAGATGTAAGGCCATCTGTGTCTATGGAGGGCGTCTTTGGAATATCAGATGGGGGACTTGCCCACCCACAAAAACCATCTGTGTCTATGGAGGGCGTCTTTGGAATATCAGATGGGGGACTTGCCCACCCACAAAAACCATCTGTGTCTGGAATTTGTTCTGAAACTGTTCTTGATACTGTTCTTGATACTGTTCTTGATACTGTTCTTGATACTGTTCTTGATACTGTTCTTGATACTGTTCTTGATACTGTTCATGATACTTTACCAAATACTGCAGATGATATACTTACTGACACTGTTATTGATGCTAGTGCTGATGGTAATACTGTTCTTGCTACTGAAGTTGTTGCTGAAGATACAGAATCCAACACAATGATTTTCGGAACTTTTCATCAAGGTAATCAAATGTTTGACCCATCCTCTCGAAATCTACAATGTACAGCCAATGCCTTATGCTCGATGATATACACAGAGCTTAGACATCTGCCATCTTCACAAAATCTAGATGAAATTCTAATAGAAGGAGATAGATTACATAGAGAAATAGTGATTGGACTGAAAGCGAGGAATGACTTTCAAAGCTTGCTTTTGAATTTGGAAGAGATCCCAGGTTCTGTAACTGCATTTGATAGACATGTTTCTATTGTGAGAGGAAATATTTTATCTGGTGTATTTATTCAAAGTTCTATCAACACTCATATGTCATCACTTCACAGTTGTTTGAAGGAAGCATTTCACACAACTTCTTATCTTTTATTTATCATTGGTTCAGTTTGTTCTGCAATTTTCAGGCAGGATGGTAGATATTGTTTATTTGATTCTCATTCACATGGTGTTGATGGATTGGTAGATGATGATGGAAGATCATTATTAGCTTCTTTTCTTTCAATAGATGATTTGGTAATGTTCATGTATGCAATGTATCAAAGTATGAACATCGATCTAAATGAACAATTTGACATGATGCCAATTAGATTTGTTATAGGAGAAAAAATCCATGAATCTGAATCCAAGAAAAATGAAATTGAATTTACAAATTGTCCACCTGAGAAATTATCTTTGATTGACATATATTTCAAGGATCAAGCAGAGAGACAAAAGCGCAAACAAGAAGTTAGGTCAGATTATGAAATTGTACACGAACGTAAAAGATTAAAAAGAAATGAATATATGAAAAGTTATATGAGGAAAATTAGGCAGGATCCTGAAAGACAATCTAAGGAAAGATTAGTGGCTAGTATTTCAAAGAGAAAGGCAAGAAAAAATCCAGAAAGGCAAGTCAAGGAACAGACTATGACTAGTATTTCAATGAAAAAAGCAAGACAAAATCCAGAAAGGCAAGTCAAGGAACGGACTATGACTAGTATTTCAAAGAAAAAGGCAAGACAAGATTCAGAGAGGCAAGTCAAGGAACGGACTATGACTAATACTTCAATGAAAAAAGCAAGAAAAAATCCTGAAAGGCAAGTCAAGGAACGGACAATGACAAATATTTCAAAGAAAAAAGCAAGAGAAAATCCAGAAAGGCAAGTCAAAGAAAGGTCAATGACAAAGGGTTCTATGCAAAAAGTTAGACAAAATGAGGAAAGAAAGAAGAAAGAAAGAATGTTAACTCTTAAATCAATGCACAAGTGCCGCTCTAGTAAATTGTATAAAGATTCAGAAAGGATGAAAAAACAGAATAAACGTTCATCAAGATTCAATATGATAGTAGAAAATGAAAGAAATAAGACTAAGCGCCAGAGTCTAAGGTCTAATTTAGATTATAAAATTAAGGAAAAGAGCTACAAAAGTTCAAAGCGATATGGTTCCAGCTTAGACGACTGCATTGAAAAATTTAAGAAGAATGTTTCAAAAGGCCCTGTTTATGTTTGTTCATGCTGTAACCAAACATGGTTTAAACATTCTGTTGTGTTATTCAACAAACTAAATTCTAAATGCTCTTCTGATGCAGTTAAAAATTTTTCTACAAATTACATCTCTGTTGATGATTGTGAATGGCTGTGTAAAACATGCTATGAAAAAATTAAACTTAACAAAGTCCCTCCAATGTCTGTTTTCAATCAAAATGCATTTCCTGTACTGCCAAAGGAACTGAATTTACATCAGCTAGAGGAAAGATTAGTTTCTTTGAGAATCCCATTTATGCAGATTAGAGAATTACCAAGAGGAGGTCAGTTGTCCATCAAAGGGAATGTTGTCAATGTCCCGGTTGACATTCAGCCTGTTATACACAGTTTACCAAGAACATTAGATAGTCACTATACAATACCTGTTAAACTTAAGAAGAAACTTTCATATAATAAATGTGATTTCACTGAAAATATTAGACCTCTGCATGTTTTAAGTGCTCTTCATTGGTTAGTGAACCATAGTGTACTGTATAAAGAATCTGGTGTTAAAGTAGATGATGACTGGATGCAATCAATTACTTCAGATTGTAGTGATACAGTAAAAGAGTTCTTTGGAATGACAGGTGAAAGCGTAAGTGAAGAATTAGATTGTAATGATGATGTGAATTATGACTCTGATCACTTTAGTGAAGTTGACGAGACAGAAAAGGTTATTGGTAATAGTGACACTATGCTGGATGCTGCAGACCCAAATAAAGACAACGCTTATACTTTTGCTCCAGGTGAGGGTCAAACACCACTCAGCCTTTATCAAGATCCTGATGCAGAATATTTGTCTTTTCCTACAATTTTCTGTGGACAGAGAAGAAGTCCAAATGATAAAAAACATGTTCACATTCACTATAGTGATACATGCAAGCTAGAACTGAGGCATATTGATCGCAGAGTAGCATCAAATATTCCCAATATCTTCTTTAAGTTAAAGAAAGTTCAACTGAAACAAATTTCTGATAAAGTCCATCTTGCTTTGCGTAGATGTAAAACAGAAGGTAAAACATTTACTGCCTCACAAATGCTTGATACAAATCATCTTAAAGGTGTTGTGAGATTGGATGAGGGATTTTATATTTTCAGAAGTTTAAGGAATTCACCACCATATTTTGAAGCCCGTAAAAAAGATGTTTTTGCAATGATTAGACAACTAGGATTACCTACTTGGTTTACATCTCTTTCGTCGGCAGATACCAGATGGCATGATCTACTAAATATGCTCTCTCAGATAAATGATGGAAAAACAATGTCTGTGGAAGAATTGGATAACTTGACTTGGATTGATAAAACAAAACTTGTGCAAAAAGATCCAGTTACATGTGTAAGGTATTTTGACAACCGAGTACAAGAATTCATAAACACTGTACTTAAAAGTCCCCATGACCCATTAGGAAAAATAATAGATTACTTTTATCGTGTTGAATTCCAACAAAGAGGTTCACCTCACATCCACATGTTTAATATGGATTGAAAAGGCTCCTAGATATCATGAAAGTTCATTAGATGAAGTAACATCCTTCATAGATAAGTATGTATTCTTGTGAGAAAAATCCAGATCAACAACTTGTAGAACTACAGATACATAAACATTCCCAAGTCTTGTAGAAAGAAACAGAAATCTATTTGTAGATTTGGTTTTCCCATTCCTCCAATGAAAAGCACAAC